>VZSF01003241.1:159486-273111 GCA_013398295.1 Chionis minor | reverse complement strand
TGCGACGGAGGGGAGAGCGCGGCCGAGCCGCCCCGGCCGCCCGCGGGGTGGGCTCCGCTGCCGGCCGCGGCCGCTGCCCGGTCGCCGGCTGCCTCCGGTAGCAGCGCTCCTTGCACGGCGTTTGCCGGCAAATCTTAGTCCCGCTTGGCTTTTTCCCCTTTTTCGCCTTTTTTTTGTGTTGGAATGAATGGCAGGGGGCGGCCAGGCCGGGCCGCGGCGCTCGCCGCGAGGAACGGGGCTGCCCGGCGCTGGCAGGGAGCCAGGGCAGGACCGGAGCCCCCCCGGGGCTTCTGCCGGGCAGAAACCACCCCAATCAGCAACAGGTTAATTCTAACCGAGAGTCTTGAAATCCAGGAATATTTTTAGGACGTTGCCCTTTGGGGAAATAAAGGGAGTGTGCTAATAGTGCAAAGTATGTGTTTATATTTGGAGTAACAACAATACAGAAATTAAAGAGAATTAAGAAAGACATCAAAAGTCCCCATCCCTTTTCTGCTATTAACTCCTCCATTTCACGTTACCGGGCAGCGTTTCTGAGCGTAAGCGGTCCAAGTTTTAAAATGTTCTTCCTTTTGAAGACCTGACATTTAAAATGGATGGATTTCTGAGCCTTTCCCTCCCAACTAACCAATCTGGCTAACAGGTAAAGTGCCGCACAAAGCATAATTGTGCTCCATTTATAAATATGGTTTGCTTAAGCAACCCCCAAGAAGGCCAAAATATTTAAACGTTCCCATTTCTGCTAGTCCCTGTGATGTGCTACTGTTGTTCTCAAGGCAGGCATGATGTCCTGGGACTGAATTAGGAGGTTTTAATTTTAAACAAGTTTTTAAAAGATTGTTTGGCTTAAAAATGTCCTGTGTGATTTGAACACGTTGAAAGGAAAAAATGACTTAAACTTTTCTGAGATTGGAGTATTCTTCTCAGCTTGCAAAAAAATGGGAAGTTTTGTTACTGCATAGGGAGCGGGCTTTTAAAATTGTGTTAATTTTTTGAATGTTTTCACATGCAATTTGCATTATTTTGAATGAGTTTGCTGAGTATAGACAGAGCAGTTGCATGGATTGGGTTAGTTAAGGAAGATGTCTATTTTGGATGTGATTTGGGAATGTAGAGTAGAGAACCCTTAAAGAGTAAAGGCAATAAAACCACTCTGATACAATCAGGTCACCCACCCTTTGTTACAGTAGCCTGGGTCTCAACAGTCTTAATAGAAAGATTTTCTTTTTAAATCCTTGTTAACTTACTGTTTAGTTAATTTCTCTAAGTTAGCCACCACTTAATTTTGATCACATATATGCAAATTATTATTTCTGCTTTGGTTATCTGTGAGCTGAAACATATTCATATACAATTCTGTTACTTACGTGATAACTGAAGAAGTCAAACTAGTTTACAAAGCAGATTGTTTATTTTTCCAATAGTGAATCTTTTTTATTTTTTTATTTTTTTTGTTTTTTAACTTTTGTAAAACTAATTGTGAATCCACGTCAAGACTCTTAAAATCAAACCCAAATCTTTCCAACATTGTAAATGAGGGACAAGTGTAGTCTGGGAAGATAATACTTTTGCAATGAATTCTGATAAACAGTAAAGCGTCATCATATTTCTCAATTTAGAATCTTAGAATCTTAGGTTGGCTAACAAAAATAGATAAATTTTACTTTAGTTAATTATTTTCTCCCGTTTTTTCATTATAAAATAATTGACCTTTTAAAAGCCAGAAAAAGAGAAACAGAATGGCCAATACCATCTCTGCATCACACAGAGAAGACTTATATGCAAGATTTTGACCTTAAAAGATCCACAAGAACGAAGATGACATGGCAATGCCCCTGTTCCGCTTTCCGATATCAAGGCAATGGAAGGGTTAACTCTGGAAAAATTAATTATACACAATCCCAGAACAATAGTAGATGGGAAGAGGGGAGGAGGGGTGAATTGAATAGTGGTGGAAGCCCGTTAGATGGAGTGAGGAGAACTCCCATGGAGTGCAGCATGGGCAGTGTTTCACCCCAAGCCTGGCTTTCCACGCGGCAGGGCCAGTGCAGCAGGTTAATTTTACGATGAAGCAAACATGTCACAGCTGACACCTGTATCTCCTAAGTTGCATCCAAAAGAGCTGCTCTACAAAAAAATCTCCCAAACTAGCTTCTTGTGAAAGAGAACTTTAAGAATTCAGATGGCTTACTTGCCAGATTTCTCTGTGTTGGTATAAAATACGGACTTTATTAGAAGTAATATCCAGTTTTCAGCTTTCATGAATGAGAATGTGGCCCCTTTCCCAAAAATGAAATGATCTGAAGCCAAAATTGTTTCCGTGAAATGAAGATCCGTGGTATAGACTGATTCCTTTGGATTTAGTTTAGGATTTGTGTGTGCTGGATGAAATCATGTCAGAGAATTTACAGGACTTTAGTTTAATTAATGTAATCTTTTCTTCTCAACAGCTCAACATTCTCTACTTTGGAGGCTCTTTCTTTTCCTTTTGTCGATAAAGATGAGAAAAAAGTGGATATTGAAGGATTTTCATGTTATCTTTTTTGGTGTGCTCTGTCTCCTTTTCATAGATGGAGGTAAACTAGAACAAGTAAAACGTAAGTAGACTTCAAACAAAGCTGTCATGTTCACCCAAATTTGATGTTTTCCTTCTATTTGACAGATGTGGTTCAGAAAAGATCTTCAGACATGAATGTCCTAAACTGTGGAACTGTGTTCAAAACCTTCTAACATTCTTCCTCCTTCTAATCCTACACTTAGTAGAATCAGGTCACACCCACGTTTGGGGCACATTTTCCTGAAGCTCTACAGGTTTCATTGCATCATAAAGAACATAACACATCGATTGAAGAATCTGTTTTATTTCAAATATCCTGAATCAAGAGAGCGCTTAATTCCATTTTAATGACCTCTGTAAACATCTGACAGATTATCTGGATTTTGTCCCATGTGTAAGACTATTGTGCTGAAGTTTTCAGCTAGTGTAAAGTTCGTCCAAGACTGTTCTGTCGTGTTCCAAAAACAACCTCATATGAACTGGATTAGATACATCCTTTGAGAAAATTAGAGTCTAAGCACTGACAAAAACTTGATGAGAAGAATTGAAAAGAATACAAACAAAACAAAGGGAGTATTTCTACAAAGCCTGTCATCCGTGGGAGATGTTAACACATTTCAGAAAGCATGGCAAGGAGGAATAACTACCCAAATAAGTCTAGGAGTTATTGACTGCTACAGCCACGTTACTAGCTCGCTGGAATGCTGTCCCCACCCTCACAGGCTGCGTTTTGGCCACCTTCTTAGAAAAGACATTGTTTGCCCTTGAGAAGTAGTTAGATTTTTCAGCTTTAGTATCAGAAGATTCTGCTGCTAAGGAGGTAGATTTAAAAAAAAAAAAAAAAAATAAAAAAAAAAAAAGGAAAAGAAAAGAAAAAAAAGAGAGTGAGTTCCAAAAAGGCTGCCTTCTCCACTGAACTTGCTCTCGAGAAAACAACATGCAGGTATCCCCGTTGAAAGAGAGCACAGTGTGAGAAATGACCAAACTCCACTTCAGCCATCTGCTTTTTCAGATCCTGCATTTCATTTGTCATGCTTTTGTGTGAGGTGAAAGCAGATCACTTCCCAGTTGCTACTAATAATCCCCACCTCTTGCTACCTTCTTTTAGCCCCGTAAATGTGAAGAATGTCCCTTGCTTGGATTATCACATGGAAGACAGGTATTTTGTGATACCCTGAAGTATCATCTGCACTGAGGGTGATGAGTTAAGCTGGACATCGTTAAGATAACAGGAAGGACTTTTCTCATGGAAACACATGAGAAGCACCCTTTTATTGAAGAGATTTGGGTTTTCAATGTGAAACCATAATGTGACAGAAAGAGACAGGGCAGTAATGTGTGCTAAGTAGATGGATATCTGCAAAACTGCATCTGCAAGATGAGAAGCGCTTAATGAAAAGAAAGATCTTAAAATATTTTCAATGCTGATGCATATGTAAGTCAGCACAATTTTTTCTGGAGTACTAGGACAAACTTTTCTATTAGGTTGTTAAAATACGGAGATACTGAACATGCAGTGTAAATACAGTGTGTTTATCTTCCTTCTTCAGTCTCCTTGTTCAAAATCTCTCAGCTGTACAACCTGGGATTTTCCTGAGTTGAGCCGATTGCTTTGGTTTTGCAGTGAAAAGGGTTTGTTCCCTGTAAACCTGTCTGGGCAATCAAGCACTTTAATGTTGTTACCTAAATGGGATCTTAGCCTGTGTTTTTGCAGGTGAAAGGATAAACTCACCCTTTATGAAAGCCATTTCGTCAGCTATTTCAGGAGCTGCAGTTTTGGAAAGATGGCAGACCATGTCATTTATTTTGGTTTGGGAGGTTAGAAACAATAGCACATGAAATTACAGGCATTTCCATTGTGTGATTCTCCAGGGAAAGAAAAAATAGTTTACAGAAAGCACTGCACACACAAGCGTACTTCATAAGCATGCAATGGGAACATTCATTCATGGCTCTTTCAATTCTTGACTGTTTTACAGATTCCGATACATACTGTGTGTTTCAAGATAAGAAGTACCGTGTGGGAGAAAGATGGCATCCTTATCTAGAACCCTATGGCCTTGTTTACTGCGTTAATTGTCTTTGCTCAGAGGTAGGACTGCTGACTTATTGATCCTACTACTTCTACTTGCTTAATCGACTGGAAACCTTTATGTTGTATTTCCAATTCGACAAAGCCCAAACCTGTTTTCACTAGTTGGGTATGGATCATGCTGCAGGAAATAGAGGCAGGTGAGCCTTGCAAGGGGAAAACGTTCACAGAGAAAGCCATTACTGACAAAAAATACTTGCATGGAGTAGACAAAACAGCTCCTTAAGTAGCCAGAAGCTTTGTCGATGCTGAGCGCTACGTCTTGAATAATTGGACCCCGCTACCTAAATGTATAATCCTTGCGGTTCCATCAATATGGATGATTATGCTGAACCTGAATTTGGTAGTGTTGCGATCTGTGCACAGTGCCCACATCTTCAGAGGCATTGCCACAGTCAAACATCTGCTGCCCTAAAGTGCTGAAGGAACAGGCTTGGATATCGCTGTGTGTGTAAGTCTATGAAAGAAGAAGGAGACGCTGAAAAATGCTAACAGGGTATGGGGAGCAGAGGGAATTGGGTAGGATGTGAAAGGACAGGCCCTTGGCTACCATGAGTTGGTGCCTGATACGAAGACACAGCAGTCATAGATCCCCCAAGTATGTCATATACAGCTGGGGGAAGCAGGAAAATAAGGGCAGAATATGTCCCTTGGAGATCGCTAAAATGACTAAACAATAAGGGATCTTAATCGCTAACACATGAGACACTCCAGACGCTGAGTTTTGTCTGCTGTATTTAATGCAGAATAAAGTTTTCTTGGCTATTTTCCCCCCGAAAGTGTAAAATATTGGGCCTCTGTGCAGCATTTGCTCCGAGGGATCTGCTACTACAATTTAGTGCAGAGATGCATAAACAGTAGTCCTACAAGCTTGGCTGCATCTGAGATCTGCGCAGCAGAATGCATCTGTAAGAGAAAAAGCAATGTAGTAGGAAGAAAAGGAGAAGTCCCCGGTTACAGCAAAAAGCAGTTTCCACTCACTTTTGCTGAACCAAAACAGGTTTGGGCTTTGCCCAGTTGTAAATACAACATATGTCAAGTTGAAAACTCCATTGGAGTCCTTGTGTGGTAAAACACTCGTTAAATTGGTGGAAGGCTGTGTTGGGTAGGAATGAAGTCCACTGGAAACCCTGGAGATCTGGATAGAAATCATTGCTCAGTGATTTTTAGGAAGACGTTAGACAGTCTGGACGGATGGGAAAGTGCATGGAATGCTCCTCTAGAGAACTGCGCTGCTGTGATGCAGGCATACCCATGCACTGAGAGGCTCTGACAAATGGAGTACATTTTATTTCTTTCCTTCGCACGTGGGCATGGAAGACCAGAGGGATAGTTCAGGGCAACAGGGGTAGTAAAGAAGGAAACTGCTTGTGGCAATTATCAATAGATGCAGTTCAGAAGAGGTTCTGGACTGTGCGTCCTTGTTTGCTCTGTTTTACCTTTGTTGTACCGTGAGGGTGCAAAATGTAGCTTGGGGTTACTTCAGCAGTGAGAATGCTGAGGGGTCCCTGGGCTGTGATCCTCGTTGCCTGGAAGGAAGACTCCAAATAATAAGTGCACCATCCAGCTATTCATTTAAGTTTGTCCTGGCCAAAAGAAATGCCCTCAGAACACTGACTACAGTAAAGCCTCCAGGACATCAGAAAACTCTCAATAATTTGTAATTTTATCAAAATTAAGGCTAGATAAAGCATTAGAAGACATGCCATGACACAGCACAAGCCTTAAACCAAATATTACAGCATAAAAATGAAACTGAAGTGTGCCACAAACAGCAAATAGGAGAGACGAAAGCGTAACACACCTAGGATTCCCTGGCAGTAAGTTACTTAGGCAAAGGATATGTACAGAGTCTGAACCTGCAACCTACCCCCTCACACTGCAGAGAAAAGTGAAAAAAATCCCCAGGGGTCTCCATCACCAGTGTGACCACAATTTCTTGTGGCCTCAAACATCATGTTCTACATGATCTCTGCACAAAACAAGTCATAGCAGCCAGGCAACAGACCGAGATCTGTGCTCCATCTCTAAACAACAGTCTGTCCGTCCTTCCTCTCATGTTTAAGAAAAACGTGAGACAAATTAACTAAACAGAAGCCAAATTATTCAGCCTGGGATTAAAAAAAAAACCAAAACCCAAACAACAAGCCTGCCTGGGTTTGTGTGTATGTAGTATTGTATTTTTACAAGTTATAATTTACATACTTAAACCAGAGTAAAACAAAACATAGTTCAGTGTTCTCACCCTGTTCCCCCTTTCTTTTACAACCCCTCCTCCCCTCCAATACACAGTGGAGACTGTTGGCTGTTACTGTCAGGTGATTTGGAGCACTCGCCATTTGTCAGATCATTATTTTACAGAAGCTTTTTGCTTGTGTTTGTAGTGGGAGCTGCAGACTTCAGGGGCTAAAACGAACGTTCTCCACACTTAGCACTGGTAACACAGCTCGGAAGGGAGATGCACCGTTACTCTTTGGGTACCTGATGCAGAAATGCTGACGGTGGCCCTGACTTGCAGAGGCGTACAGGAGCTTACGTCCTACTGTAGTGCATCAGTAGGGTTTGGTCTCCCAAATATGACTGTGAATCTATGAGGTCGGTCTTACCAAGCACAAGATCAGTTAAAGTAGTTCTGTCCTGCTGCGAGCAGCGGAGTGCTGCGGCAGCACTGAGGAGCGAAGTAGGTCTGCAGAATTTTTATCTCAGCTGATCATGCACAGAGAGTAAACATTCACCTCAGGAGATTTCACAGGACTAATAACGAGAAAGGGAGCGAGGCCATGGGACAGGTCAAGTAAGCAGCGCGGAGCCAGGCCAGCAGGCAGTGCCAGCCGTTCTCCTACAGCGGCGCTTTACGGGCTCTCGGATGACCCTCTACTAGACAAGGAGCTGTGTGGACCAGTAGTAGTCCCTATCCCGGAAAGAGTCTACAGCTTAAAATTTGCTCCTCCTCTATAAAATCAGTATATTTCACTTCAATCATCATTGCAAACAGATGGTGATGTCATTTTTAGTGTCTCTTTCCAAAGCAGATGCACAAATGTAGTTTGTGGGTAGTAATGATCTAACAGTATGATTCCAGCCTGTGGTCTGCCGATATTTAGGAGTCAGTGGGTTATTTTGAAAGAGATGGCTAGAAAAGCCTGTACGTATACTATCTAAGGAAGTCTGCACCTCCACTGGAAATATTTCAGTGCTCCAGAAGGCATATGAAAATGAAGTGGGTTTATTCCTGACACCGCCCAAAACTACAGTCATATCATAGTATCAGCGTTCATGCTGAAAGATGTTTCTTGCTATAAACATGAGCAACTCAGAGCTAAATTAGGAGGATGAATTATAGATGGGAAATGGGAATTTGAAATGGATAGTCTTTTCTGGTTACAGACACTGGAGAATGAAAATTCCCTGTGTTTTAATTATAAATCAAACTTAGATGTGGTCAAATAGAATATTATGTTAATGACATGAATAATGAACACCATTCCCAAGACTTTCTCATATTTCTTAGAAAAATGGCTACTTACCAACTTGTGTTTTTTGTCTACTGGGGAACCCATAAAATGAAAACAAAAGAGTCTCGACAGTTTTCAGGAACAATTACAGACGCTATTGTCTCTTGCGGTCTTGAACTAACCCTCACTAGGGGATATCTGAGAGACCTACCATTTGTTATCCACGTCTTAGTTTTGGAAATGCAAATCTGCTCAAAAGAAGAACACAAATGAAGATTGTTGCAATCCATTTCTAGGTACTTCCTCTGATTTTATGGTTTGTGGGGATTTCTGCTACATTCTGACCTCTCGCATAAATTCAGAAGCAGTAAAAGTAGCCTGGGCTTACTCTAGTGTGAGTGAAATCAGAATGCTGTAAAAAGGCATTTGTTTTTAAAACATCTAGGTGCAGAATAGATAACACAGAAACTGGTGAGCCAGCCCATTTCATTAAAGTATTGTATTATGTTCCACCTGCAGAATGGAAATGTACTGTGCAGCAGAATAAGATGCCCAAGTCTACACTGTCCTTCCCCTGTGCATGTACCACAGCTGTGCTGCCCGCGATGCCCAGGTAATTTCTACTAATGACATACAGTCCTTTCTGAAATAGTTATTTAATATGCTGAGTAACAGCAAAATCAAAAGTCTGTGCTGGAAAACTGTGAAGTATATGTCCTTCTGTATCCTTTTAGGTCATGAGAGGCTTGTCCTACAATAAGTTACAGTATTTCCTATGGTGGTTTCTTTTTAGGAAATCAGAAGTATAGATCTGGGAAGGGATCGGGTAAGCTACCAAGCCCAGTCCCCTACAATCCAGGCAGAAGGTAGCAGAAGTTTCGTTGATGGGGTCCATGAACTATCTGCTCCCCACTCCTTCCCTTATCTCTAAACGCCATCACAATAGAACCCCACCCCACAAAAATTCCTAGGTTTCTGCTTTTGGTGCTTTTCATAAGAGCAGGCTAAAATACATGGCTATTTGCAGTGGTTCTCTGTTAACAAGCGATTTGAAATTGCTGTGGCAAATGTGCATTTGTATAGTATCACTGTACAACCAGTCTGGTAACGTTTGCCTTTTACATCTCAGCTTCATAATTAGTGGAGACTGTTGTAAATCATAGGAGCAGTGCTATAGAAGTTTATGACTATATAAATCCAATTGGATACTGTATAGTAAATTCCTCCAGACTGTACATTTATTATACGCTCATTATTAAGAGCCACTGTATGAAAGAGACTAAGCAGGATCTTTCACGAGGCTGTTACAACATTCCCGACATGGCCTAATGGCTGGTAGATTTGACTGGAGCTTTCCCCTTAATGTCTGTCTTAGTGGCATTTCCATTTATAAAAGAGTATTCATGCAGCATCATAGAAAGGGGGTTTATTTGACTTTCTCCAGAGAGTTTCATTGTCTGAGGAAAACAGCTGTTCCCTGACCAAAACCTGGGAGCTGGAGGCAGCGTGCAGTGCTGGAGGCACATGAGCGCACAAGTCAGTTTGCTGTTTAGCTGGGATGGGAGTGTGTTCATTGCACTTAGGGTACAACAAATGTCACTCACCCATCCATTTTTAGTAGGATTCATCTGTCCTGACAATTCTATACACGTCTGTCAGATGTGTATATCAATATCTGGGTGTCTAGAATATTTCTTCATTGAGGAAGAAGCATTTCAAGCACATAACTCATCTGATGCCATGATGGCACTCTTCTTGTGCCCTGGGATGAGATTCATCCCATTCAACTTTAGATCTAACACTTTGGCATCTAGTTGATGGTGGAGTTTTATCTATGATGGTCTAATACATAGGAAAGAAAGTCTGTAAGGTAATATGCTTTATTTGACCACCGAGTGCTGTTAGATTAAGTGGTAGGATGCTGGGAACACAAACTCCTTTTTTGTTTTCAGATCAAAAGAAGGACTGGTGTGCCCAAAATCTCTTCTGTTTTTCCAGCTAATCTAAACTTCAGTTGGCACGGGAATTATCTCGATACCCTTTATAGCTGTTGGAAACACGCTCTCCCTAGAGGGTGATTCATCCTGTTAACCCAGATTGAGAAAATTTTTTCCCTGGAGATGCCTGTCTCTGTCCGCTGATTATTGAGGGAGCACAGGCAAATAGCTTACGCTTGATGCTTACATTTTTGACAGCTTAAGTTAAATCACAGAAATCCCACTCTCAGTACATAATTGGCATTTGGGGTCAGGAACTTTTTGTTTCTTTCTTTCTTTTTAATATCTTTGTATAGTATTTAGTACAGAAATGTAAATGCTTCTAGATTGACTGGTTTTGCTTCAAGTGCTCTTTGGCAGTGAACTGTTTGGCTGTTTTCTGTTCATGAGGCTGTAAATGTTGTGATGTCTATCAAGATTTTAAAGTATTCTACAATGACCTAGTAAGGAAGAGCAAGGGCCCCTGTAAACTCCCAAATCCTTCTTATCAAATTAAGTTCTTGCTATTCACAGTCTTCAGCTAGAATTTTGTACTGGTGTTTAAAGTCATAAATCCAGAAAATTAGCAGAATGAGCATTCTTGCACATCTTATGCCAGCTTTCCATTCCTGTGTGCCTGGTACACAATGTCTTTTGTGCAGCATCCCATGACAGGCAGGAAATTCACTTCTCTGATTTCTCTGGTTATTTTTTAATGGAACGTGCCAGAACTCTGGCCATTAGCCATCATTTCAAGTTACTCTCATAAATGCTCATTATATTCTGTCACGTATGTTTCCCCTCAGTTTCTCAAGCTGCATTTCAGAAATGAGTAGTGCTAGTCACAGTGACTTCAGGCTCTTCCTCCTGCCTTTTTGCAGGTCTTGTAGAGTGTAACTTCCCAAATAACTGCCTCCTTATTCAATGAAGCAGAGGTAATGCCAGGAGGCAGCAACTTTCATTGGAAACTGAACTTCATAACTACCTAAGTGGAGGAGCTGTTGAAGGGATTCCTTTGAGAAAAGTTGGCACTGCTCTCCCCTTGGAATTAATGTCTCCTGCATCCATAGTGACACTGGACTTGCTGACACAAAGAGATGCAGTGTTTGTATCCTGTCTCCCTGGCACCAGCCACCACGAATCTTAAGTAGTTGTCAGACATATGTTATGAAGCATCTTCTGCTTTTCACCAGCGGGTCAATTCTACCAGCTTCTACCACAGACTCACCGCTAACTTTTCTTTTCTTTTTTTTTTTTTTTTTTTTAAAACCTATTATGTCTATCATTGGCAAAATCCAGACCTTGTGTCTTGTACAGAACTAGATATTCCTCCCTTGTGCAGCTCTGAAAAGTATTTTGCTGTCTGAATTAGATCTTATCATCACACATATGTAACCAAAAATTCAAAACTGTGAACCAAAAATAGGTTCACATTCACCAGGACTCTTTTTGCACATTAGTGAGACCTAAAAGGACATCATGTGCTTCTCAGCTTGAACTCCTTCCTTCCACCTCAGAATGCTCCAGGCATCATCAGAGGAGAGGAGGTTTATAGAGTCACAGAGAACATTCACCATCATTCTTAGAGCTGCATCAGCTCTTGGAGTGGACTTCAGACCTCTTGCCTTCTGTCATGAAAATAAACTTCATGTACAAGTTCTTCAGGCATTTAGCTGCAGCTGTCTTTTATCGTGCTACTATGGACAGTGCCTTTATAAATGGAACATTTACTATAGATTGTATCATTCTACATTGAACGATTGCAAATCAAAGCACTTAGAGTATAGTTAAAGATCTAAAATTTTTGAGTGCACTCCGGAATATGTAAATCTACGATGGAGGAACTTACATCAAAAGCAAAAATGCACAATTGCAGGATTTAGAAAGGGTTTCCATATTCCGCTTGCTAGTTTGATTTTTCAGCAGATAAGATGGCACGCTGATGTATGAATCAGCCCATCTGGCATCAGTATTTTTTAAGCTTGCTGCCCCGACTAAACACACTGGCTTCCAAGAACGTTCATGATTAGTAACACATTTAAGTTTAAGCTCCTTTGGTGCTATGATTTTTCTGTATCAAATTCAAACCCCTTTCTGAACAACTTTTCGTTGTTCTTTAGATATTGAAATAACAACAAAATGCCAGGTGGTACCTGGTACGTAACTGGACTAAATATGAAGGTGGACCAGATCAGGTATCTCACCGCAGTGGTCTGAGAGCATCACCTAAAATTAAACGAGGCTCTGTCTGCACAGTAGACTGCAGCATGACTTAGTAATACCTGTATCTTTGAACTAGCTGTTTTCCATCCTGGAAGCAGCCTAGTTAGGACAGTGCAGAACTCGCTGCACTGCAAAACTCGCTTAAGAAGCAGGAAAAATGTGCCTGGAATGAGCTCAGTGCTACCTTCTCTCGAGTCCTTCCAGTAAGTGAGCTAGACCAGGTAACACTCTGCAGTCTGTAGTGTAGATATTCTTAAAGACCCAGCCTTGCAAGGTGCTGAGCCTGCACACCACCTCTTGGCCTGACATACATCATACATGTAAACACAGAAGCATGTATATAATACAGGCTATCTCGCACTGAATTACCACCAAAATCTTCAACCTGGGCAGCTGGAATGCTCCGATGGAATGACATTTCACTGCAGAATGCGTGTACAATAAACCACTTGGTGAAGAGATTTTGCGTTTTTCCCAGCTCACGCACCAGAGCTCCCAGGCTCTCAGTTCTAGTCTTCTCATCTTTCCATTCAGAAAAACCCAATCTATTTCACAAATGTCTGTGGGCTGGCGGAAGGCATATTGTGCCCAACTCCTCCATTCTCTATACAATTCTTGTTGCTACCACCTACCCTTCTCATATCACGTAAGTGAGAAACTCATGGCCCAGATCTCACTGAAGTTACAAGGAGTTTTAATTGCCTTAAATAGATGGGTGTGAGGCCTGAGCAGGAAAGAGAAAAAACCATACGAATATGGCAGTATTAAGAGATGTTCAGGTGGTCTCTTACTGAGCAGAGGTTGTTTTTCATGCTGTTAGTAAAAGAAAAGTTAACTCCCATGTAAAGTGTATCTCTGTTGACTGATGCTACACCTCTGAGATTGAAGTCAGAAACACTTCGTATCCTGAATTCCAGACTGAAAACAGACTATTATAGCAATACTCCAGATGAAGAATTTTTGCGAGTAACCTGGCAAAGGGCATATCATCCTTTTAAAAGCTATGCCTGAACCAATATGCATGGTTGTAACACCTGAGTGTTTAATGAGAATTTAGAGATGGATCCAGACTTCACATATGACTTGCGAAACTTTAGAACTCTCCACTGTCCAAAAGATCAGATTTCTGCCCTACTGTGAAAGATCTTCAAGGTTTCTCAACCCTGACATGTTGCAAATACAAAAACCCTTTTCCTTTCTGCATGTTAATCACTCCCTCTATTGCCTAAGTCCCCAAGCAGCAGAATTTCTTCATGAACTGTGCTGCCGAAACACCCACTTTCCATTTTACCCCGTAAAAAGATTTGAGACCGTCGGCCATGCAGCGATATAAACAATCTCTGAGCTTGTGATTTCATTTTTCTTCTACAATGGTGAAAGGATTAAGGAAGAAGTTCACAGGGAGATTCTCATGAGAAAAATGCTATGTGGATAGCATTTCTTTCTTTCACGATTCGTACTGAAATTTGAATTTCACAGGAGCAAATATTATAGCTGCTGAAAGTTGATACATGCTGTATTTTGAGACAATAACTAAAAAAGGCCTCTTACAGAGGTGCCTCGTAAAGGCCTAGAGTAGTCTGTGGGAGGAAAACAACAGAGCAATAACAGCGGTCATTTTATGAAAGACTTGATAAATTATAGAGAAATCTTAGAAAATCCAACATTGTGGAAAACAAGTACTTTTGACACTGAATTTGACACTGTAGTCCGCTACAGACGGGTGATGGGAGCACTGTGCTTGACACCTGAAGGGCACTCCAGCTAGCAGGGATTAAGGAATGGTGGAGGACAATCTCTCTGTAATTCATTGATGGAGAATGGTTAAATCTTGGCAGAAATGGTCAGAGAAAAAAAAATCTAAGGCAGTACAACATGATAATAACTGGGGTTCCCTTCACACACCTCTTTTGTAACCATCAACAATTGGCATTGGAGGAGTTCAAACATCTGACCTACATGTCACCTACAAAGTCTAATCTATCACTGAGAGCACAGAGTACCACATGTACAACTGAAAGTCCCTGGAAGTGTCTCCATTCAAAAGACAGTGCTAAAAAAATGAGGAAAAAGAAAACTCATTATGCAGACGGATACTTCTGTACAATTACTTTTGGAATACAGGAGGGGGGAAACTTCAGGAATAACCAACATTAACAAATGAACAGCAAAGCTTGAAAGTCCTACTGGTTTTATTCTTTGCTCATACAATAATATCCACCCTCCTGGAAGCAGCTGAATTGTCTGAGAGATAATATGAAAAGCTCCTAAAAATCTTGACCATTTGAAACCGTTATCTGTGCTTGTCTGAACTGTTCACTCACAGAATAAAATCTGTATTTTCTGTAACTGGTGCATGGTATTTAACAGGTTTATCACCACCTTAGTAATGAGTCCTACAGGGATTGTCTTCCTGACACCAAGGAATAGACAGTTGGCACTTAACAGTCCATTGACGGAAATATGAGTTTGGAGCTATAGGCACATCTCAGATTTTAGAAAAACTGGACACTTTCTCAGCATTCTGACTACTTTGTCATGTGTCAGACATGAATCTCAGTTCATGGAAGAAATTCTGCATACTCAGCTCCCCTTCATTCCTCACCTCCACCTTCCCTTGTTCCTTTACCTCAGCATCTGAATCTCTTGGGACCTTTAATCCATGCTGTTGCACTGCCTGCAGGCCCAGCAGCTCTGCCTTCACTACCTACCTCTGCACTTGTCAGGTAATGAAAAAGGAATTAAAAATAACCTGCCACCTCAGCTCTGGGCAGTTACGGTACAGGAGACCGCGGAATAGGTATGCCAACATACACAGCAGCTGGTAGTAATAACTGGAGAACTACTTACTATTATCTATTCATAACAGCAAATTGCAAATTTTTTAAGTCCACATTTGGTTCCTGTGGAGATACCATAGAATTTCACAGCCCTGCTTGTTTATGGTTACTCCACATATACAAACAAGGTGGATATTCGTATCTGAAATATGAAAGACTGACATAATGTTACACAGCATCAGAGATCAGTGAGATGCTCTGGTTTTTGTATAGTCCCAACAATGGGTAGCTGACAGTTCAAATAAATTGTTCATTTGGAAGTAAATTTGATTTGGAAATATAATTATAGTGGGATTCTTGGGAAATGTGTAATTTTTTTCCTATTGATACATGCTCAGATAATTGTTTGGTTTGTGATGTGCCTTTGTTACTAGCTTCATAAGGAATGCTTGCTATCTCAGCCAGATTGACGCTATCACTTGTTTCCATCCCGCTTTTTTGACCATAAAAATTTAAACAATCTGTGTGTAAATCAGCATCCAAAATGCACTGAGAAAATATGTATCTTCCCACATGGATGTCAGAATTAGAACTTTCATTCTTTGGACAGACATGATAGGATAGGATGGGCAGCTCAGAGTTTTTCCAAAATAACTTCCAAGAGCTTCAGAGATGCTTCAGAGAGGATTCAAAGTGCACCAGAGCTTCACTCAATTTGTTTCCTTGGCTGGGAGAGTGATTGGTAGATTCATATAATAGTTCAACCTTAGAGCAGGAATTAAAATGGAGCAACCTAGAAAGTGTTTTATGACTCCTTCAGAGTTTTGCTGGGCAATTTTTTATGCCACTATAAAAGAAAACACAGGAAATTAAGCTGCAGAAAAATATATTAAAATAATGTGAAGAGCTTGACTTTAGCCCTAGAAAGCTAAAAGACAACCAACACCCTTTTGAATGTTTAATCTGAAACTACTTTTTTGTCTTGAATCTGTATGAAAATTCATACTGTCTAGATAAGGTGCTACTAGTTCCTTCAAGCAATGAGTTTCATATACTTTCTACTGTCTGACCGTATTAAAGACTCGCTGTTGCGATTAACTCTGAATTACCTTGGAGTTTTTAGAGCTTAACCTGGTCCTTTAAGTTATTTTAATGTAAAGCATTTTGTGGCTTAATATCTTTGACACCTGCACCTCCGAGAGGCACATATGGATTTTGTTTAGAGCTTGTGTTTGCAGTTTTTGGATAGTGCACAACTTTTCAATCCAAATTTATTGTCAGCCTCAGTCACTGCTTTAAAAACAACATCATTGCACTGTTTTTGTTGTTTTTTAGAGAGACCTTCACACATCATCTACGCTTCTTTAAATCATATATGTATAATAAGTTGGATTATGATGCATGACTGAGGGAAAAGGCTAAATGCAGATGGACTGAGGGTTGATCCACACTCTACTGTAGTCAATCAACAGATTTCTATTAGCTTTGATAGTTTTTGGACTCAGCCTTCTATGAAAACAGATGCAGTTATTGACTGTGATACAGTCCCCTCTCTAGAAATGCTAAGGAGTATGGTAGAAATATGAGACAGAAGATGAAAGAGGAAACTGCCTTTACGCTGTACCACACAGAGTAGGTGTTTGGGCCAGGTTCCAAATCTATTTAGTTCAATGGACTTCAGATCAGACCTTGAGGTGACACATTCATGTAGAGTGGAAACAAAAGTAGAGGGAAGAAATTAAGCAAAGGAATTTTTAATAGGAAACAAATCCATTTGCTCTTATGCTGTGCTATAATCCCCCAAGGACCGCCAGCCACAAAGGTTATTTAAAATAAAACTAGGTGATCCCTAGAAGATAACCTTGCACTGAAGCAGTGTAATAGGTTTTCTCAGGTTCCTGTATTCTCATGAGATAACGAATCAGGATTTAGTTCTGGTGATGAAGTAGCTCTGGAATATTTGTGTTTTACCCTTCTTGATGTGACAGTGGTAAAAACATTCACCCTTTCAGCAGCTGGTGGTTTTGACTTTGCAACAGCCAGTTTGCAGCAGTGGTTTGTCCCACCATGTGCTGATGGCACTTAGGGCTCAGCTTAGTTGTCCAGCCCTGAAGCTGCCCTAGAGCAGGTCAGGAATATGTAGTAAGTGAGTCGATGGCACCGACAGGTTTCCTGCCTTTCAGAGGCAAATGTATGGTAAAAAGTTTGGTAAATTTCTGGAAAAAACAGAGGGTGCGTTATCCCAGGTCACTGTGACACTTGTGTTCCACAATGTCCCTTGCTGCCTGTAATACAGAGATTCCCTGTCTTCTCTGTTTTCTTTATTCCCTCTGTATTTGGTGCCCTTGCCAAGCAGCGCTGGCACCGCACACTAATGCGAATGTGGCCACAGAACATCTCCTGTACTGAAGGCCTTTTTGGGGAAGTGAACCACAGTGGTGGAATAAGGAAATCCAGATTCCCAGCTGTATGCTTCTGGTACAAATGGATCAGAAGATAAGCATTAATTAGATCTGTGGGTACCAAGCAAACCTACTGCTGTCACTGTACTTTAGTTTGACTGGAACTGCAGGAAAATAGGGAAGTGCTTTGTGTTATATAAAAGCACTGCTATTTGTGCATGAAATGCACTGCATAAACACAGAAGAATATTATTTATGTGATCTTTTCCCCATATAAACATGAGGATGTTTTTTTAAAAGAATATTTAAAAAATACAGTTTTATTTGAACACGTAGCATCGGGGTTAGTTCAATCAACAGAGTTGTTCCAGATTTACTCAACATAACTATGACCAAAATATCACTGACTGTCACTCTTCTAGCACGCTGTGTAATCTCTTTCTGCAGGACACTTCCCTCACCTCTTTCTTGGGCTTCTCTGTTTTGAATTTATAAGGATCATATTATCAACACATATTTATTCCTCCATTCCAAATACGTGTCTCATACTCAATAGCTGTTTCTTATATATAATAACCATATTCCATTGGCTTATGTGTGATAGAGGGAAGAGCCTAACAAAGAGGATTTCTGCCTGGAGGCAGGCTTCTTTATCTTTTGCTTGGAATGTTACTAGCAGTTAGATTTTTCCAGGACTGGGAAGAGCTTTGACTGAACTCCTTGGAACATAGACAGGAAGGCAGCAGGGTCAAAGGGCCCATTACTACTTTTTCAGAGCTCTGATTCCTTAGGTGAAAGGAGGCTAGTTCAGATATTGTTAATCAGAGCAGCTCCACGACACCTTACGTCTATACATGCTTATCTAGCTGTCAAAAGGGCTGATACAGCAACAGGAAGAGTTACATGCCATTTTAAAGCTGGAGAGAGGAGTTTAGCCCAGGTCCCCCTCGCAAAGCGAATTTCACAGTGATTAGATTTGCTCACTTTGTGTATCTCCTGTATATCAGGGTGACAGAGGATTCAAGCATGTTCCAACTGGCTTGAGTGCACTCAAACTGTAAACTGCAGTCCCTCACTCTGAGCTGGCTTCAGTAAAATGCCAGATTAAACTCTGGATCTTGCAGTCAGTAGGAGCCGCAAAGGAGCTTCAGGTCCTCCAGTAGTGTACCCATGTCCTTGGGGACACGGAAAGAGAAGTGATGTGCGTTGGTCGGCAGCAGACATGCACGACTGCCGAGGAGACTCCAAACCCGCTGCCATCCAGTGTGATTCTGATCTATCACTTACGTTGCTTTCCCCATATACCAACGACACCGGGCGTTACCAGCGTACTCCATCCAGAACAAAGCACACCGTTTCATTTCTCAGGACCTTCCTTTTTGTTTAGTTTCTGCTGCGTGAGGTGCAAAAAGCATTACCCACGGAAGGGAAATGCTTTGAACCAAAGCACAGCTCATGTGCTTTGAATTCATTTTCAATATTGCTGCCCCAAAATCGAAATTAAGATGTTGTACCTTGTTTACCTAAGAGTCCTAGTCTCCAGAGTTATTCACTAAGGAGTACCTTCTTCCAGAAGTCATTCCCTGGCTTCATTGGGACCCATTTGAAAGAAACGGACCAATCTACACTGTGGTGCAAAAGATGCTGTTCCACCACATGCAAGGTGGGACCTTAGGATATATTGTTACCCTTCAAGTTTTAAAGATTCTGCACCAGGATTAAAAGATTGAAAATAAAAATCCACAAGTCAGCCCATTGTCATGGGTGTTTGGCAAAAAAAAAAGGCAAGAACTGTTTTTGCTGCTGCCAGTTCCAGCTCCGCTTTCAGATAAAAGCTGAAAGTCGGCGTGGGAGGCACAGCTCCTACTCTGCATGTGTCTGGCTCAGGACTGAGCTGTTGCTACGAATGATGATAGTACTCAGGCTGGCTAATTTGGGGAAGTCTTGTTCCGTACACAAACACAATGTGAATGCCATTCTAAGACAGATGCACAGCTCCTGTGGGTGACAGCCTGTTTCGTGTTAAAAGCACAGTTCAGTGGCAGAGGAAAACACAGCATTTTTAACATTATGGTTGGCTTTTTGCAACTGCAGCCTGCATTCTGGGAGCAGCTGAAGAAAGCTAGAGAGGCAACAAGGTGCATAACATAAAGGAAGCTTCCAACATCTTCTCTACAACTCTCTCTTCCCTGCATTTTATGCTTCGAGCTCCTAGCATGAATTGCAGTCAGTGCAAGTTAGCATTTTTTTCTACATTGCTGCCTGGGTTTTTGTAAATTGCAAATCCACCTGCAGGTTTGTACCCAGAAATGCAATTTTCTGCACATGAATAAGTTGTCCCATTGCTGTTACTCCAGACTACTTCAGTTACTCTTTTGGGGCCTCCTAGAATTAATTGTTCACAGTGGAACCTGAAGCCCATTGTGTTAGCTTTTCACCGGTAAAAAGACTCAAGAATCATCCCTGTATCTCTCTGCTGACTTATCTGTAAGTTACCCGTTACCCTAGAGAATGATTTTGCTTGTAGGGAAAAGACCTGGACTCCATGAAGGAGAAGAATTAACAGTATTTTTTTAACAAGGAGCCCTAGGGGTATGTGCTGCTCCTACCCAGGCAAACAGTTTTCCAAAACCAGATGTCAAGTCATTGAAGTGCTGCCCACTTGTGTTGGACAGTGTGTGTACCTAAGCTGGTTCAGGTTTCATAAAATTGTCAATAAGCAAACCAGGGAGAAGTACTCTCATACTCTAGTCATGTTCCCCTCTGGCATTAGAAATGCTCACACTCTGCACGTTTCCACAAACTGATTTATTTTGACCTTCATCATTGTTTTTTACGTGTTGCTTCTGAATAGTTAGCCTGCAACTCTTTTGCAGATTTTAAACGTTGAGCCAAGTAATATGGTCTCATCTGATGCTAAGTTGCAGCTTGGGGTGACGTGATCTCCGTACCGAAGCAGCATGTGAGGTGACCAGTTAGCTGGTGTCCAAAGACAGTTTCCTGCACCAGGTACAGCCTAGAGAGCTTTGAAGTACCTGTTGCACCTACGCTCACTGGGAATACAAGTGAATATGCAGGAGAGATGTCAGTGCAAGCAGCTGTCCCGGAGTTACAGCAGAATTCAATTGCTTGTCCAGTGAATAGGGTTCTAAAACAAATCCTCAGTCTCTTGGTCTGTACATGCTTATGCTCCGTATTGATTCAGAAAACACATTTCATAAAATCCTCTCTGGATTCAAATTCATAATCTGTCATCTGTCTACTTACAAGAGACCAGAGAGACTATCTGCAGAACAGTTCCCAGTATGGTAAGTTTCTTAAGCCATTAGACCTCATGATTAATTTCATGTTGTTTAGCACTTGATTGTTTTTACAAGGGTGGTTAAGAAAACGGACAAACTGCAAAACCCAAGCCAGGCTGAGTGCCTAGTGTTTCTGCTTGATGTTAAAAGTTCATCTTTTTCGGTAAATGACACTAGGTGATTCTGAATGTTGCAGTTTAAAAATAGTTTCTAAGCCAGCAAGCCAAGAATCTGTAGGATTTTTAAAAAATGATCTTTGCCAGATGTTCTGATACTAAAATAAGCAATAGTGAGAGTGTTAAGTACTAACAAGAATGGCCAAAATATTGTACAAGAAAGTATCTCATAGAGATGCAATAAAAAGCCACAGACCCTTACTGAGGTTTTAACAGACCCTGCTGAGAGGTATATAGCAGCAGGAACTTTGCCTACACACCTTCCTCTTCTAATCTCTACAAGCTCCATTTTGGGAGCGCATTCGGTTACCACTTCAACTTATTACTGGTTGCAGATCACTACAGCTTGGCCCAATGACTCTCAGAAAGCCAAGATGCTTGGTCTCATTGTCCACAATGGCAAAGACCACCCAAAAGCAACTGATTTTCTGCTCTTGTAGGGCAGATGCCACACCATAAATGCTTTACTGATTATCATGCCATGACTGTACTGAATCTGAGGTGGTTTTGCCAGTTTGTTAGTTAGTGTCCTAAAATTGTTTGTTGGCAATTGTACCTCTGCTTCCTAGCTTTATACGGAAGGGTTCAAGTTGAAAATTGAATTGACTCTAATAAGGCCTGGATCCTAAAGCCCTTCCTCAAGTAAGTCACCCTACAGTAAAATTTCCCAAAAAGCTAGTTTGCTCATAGCCAGTTACTCCTTTTCACTGTCTGCACATAAATACTTTTACAGAAGTTACCACTGCTTCAGACACCAGGAACTGCCTGTGGAATTTGTCTAAGCTATTCAAGGGATTAGTTGCAGATAACTGATGCTCTTCTGCTCCATATCCAAGTAAGGGTAAAGCATCTCAGGACCAAGCTTTTGTAACAATCCAGGAAGGAATAATTGTAAACAGAAAAAGCTGAAAGATGGTGTTTCGAAAACTGACTGTTATCCATGTGACACAGTATCTGTTCCTCCCAGGAGACTGGAAAGCTCCAGAAGCCAGGAAGCCCTGCTCTCTGTACATAGTATGGCTTCCCTCAAACCTTGTCCCTTGGAAACCTCAAGTCATGGGCAGATCATCAGGAACCCAGGCAGGTTTCCATGAAAAATCTGTGATTGGAGTAAATTCCACTGAACCAGAAAATTTCCATAAAATGTCTGTGGTTTGTCAAATTCATATCTAGCTGGTTTGTATCAGGAAAGCACTGGTGCTGCACTTTGCACTAAGTTAGCATCCCTTCATGGTGAAATTTTGGCCATACTGTTTCTTCACGCATCCTGTCAAATGGACTATAGTTCAGGGAATATGTGAACTATGCCTAAACGCAGTTCTGCTTCATTGTGAACTTTTATATCAGGCTGTATGACAGATCAGGATTGGTACAAACCTTGTTTGTATAGGTCAACAGTTCCTCCTAGTAAAAGCATCCATCTCAACCACAATCTTAAAAAGCAGCCTTCAAACAAGTACCTAGGCTGAATCCTGAAGGAAACCTTTGTATTGGCTTCATTGAGGCCAGGATTTACCTTATGTGTATGGTTTGCCAGTGAAAAACAGCCTAGGTAGACAACAGAAGCCGGACAGAATCCCATGTTTGGAAGAGAGGAATGCTTGAATATAAGAATTCCAAGCATAGCCACCAGAGTCTACAATTGCTTTAAAAAAATAATTCTCCTGAAGCTAATCGAGTTTTTATACAGTTATATTCTGTTGCCTGCTTGTAAAACCTGAAGGATTTCTTCAGCCAGGTTCAACCTTTAAAGCTACTTACAGGGTAAGTTCAATGCCATGGCAAGTCCCATGAAGCCTAGGTCACACATTGGAGCCCCCTGCCATTACCTAATGCTAATGTTGGTGCTAAATCAGCGCTATCCATATTGCTAACTCAGGGTCTTATCTTGATCCAACTAAGATCACAGACAAATGTAAGCATAGCCTGTCAACCTCTATATTGAAGTCTGAGCCCTTACAGAACAAATGCCAGTCACGGAAACAAAGGTACTTCCTTTTTGATTTCTGCTGTAACATCTTTACCTTATATGTTTTATATTGCTTCTACTGACGTGCTATGAATGCCAGAAAGAAGAGCTCAGATTGAACCCAGTTAATTAAAAGGATTCACACAGATGGTTTGCCTGGTGCTTTACAGAGGCAGCTAATTAAAGCAATGTTAGTCAGCACCATTAAATGCCAGATAAAGCTTTGGAACAATCCTGATTAGGAAGCCAGGTTTACAAATACAGCTTTGAGCAATCCAGTGTATTTGCAGTTAATTAATTTATTTCTAATATATCTGAACTAAGGCACAGAATAATGCATGCTGGTATCAATATTAATGCCAAGATTTTTCAAAGTTCAAACCTGGCACTTATTAAAACAATCCACAATGACTCTAATTTCACATTCTACAGAAGAATATGATATCATGAGGGTTTCTGAGCTCCTCTAATTAGCCATGATTGAAAGAGCACTAGAAAAGAAGCCAAGGCAAGTCCTAGTTGTAGAAAGTCAGTCAGACACTAGCAAAAACAGAGAGAGATAAAGTGCACCAGACAAGTTATATTTAGATGTGCAATATAAACAAAGCTTCCTTGCAGTTTTAGACAGATGCTGTTTGGAGAGGATCAGTTGCACTCTCCAATATGCTGTCTTCAATACATGACTGTGTATGGTTTTTTGCAATAGCAGTAATGTGGTCTTGATCTGAAAACAACTTCTAGACCTTATTTTATGCAACCAAATAGGCCCATTCACTTAATGTGCTAAAAGAATCATACGCACAGGTATGTGCAGCGTAGGACCTAAACCATGGTCTTATTCCCTGTAATTGAAACTGACTTTTCTTACAATTATTTCATCAAATAAGACTTCAAAACAGCAATAGAATTTCATCCCATGTTCCAAAGACAGGCACATGGTTTCAGGTGTTGTAGGCCTAACTGCTGTGATCAACTTAAAAGAAATATAGATGAAAAAAAACTACCTACTGCAACTCTCCACTGTCATTTTCCAAGCACTAAAGGTTTCACCATCCTCCTTCCCTTATTTAGAAGCCACAGTTTAAAGGCATTTGGTGATTTCATAGTGATAATGTCGCATAACCAAGGTAAATCAGCAGTAAAATTTCCTCTCCTCATCCAATACTCTGAAGAGTCACGATGAGTCATTCAAGTATTGGTCTTTGCAAATGGCAGACCGCAAGCCAAACGCTGCTTTTGGACCAGCATACCACATGGATGCAGCCATGTCCTGCAGAGCCTGCATGAACAGGGCCTCAAAACCCACCAAGAACCATCTGTATTCTCCTCTCATTTCTCCTTTCGTTTTGATTTCTTTGCAGTTCTACTGCTCTTCCAGTTGCCCAAGGGGCAAGGGGATAACTAAGGTTTTGGCAATCTCTCTGCTTTCCATGAGATGACTTTCAGAAAGCCCAAGAAACAATGGTGACACAAGTTTCGGGAGGTAGCACAGTCCTGAGAAGTGCCTCTTTATTCATGTTTTCCAACATTTGTGCCAAATGGGACAGTAGCTGAATTTGTCACTTGAATTTTTTCCTGGTGATTTTCAAAGGATGTATCTTAATTAGCACATAGATCTTGCCATTCCAGAATGTGTATTACTAGCAAACCATACAGAAAGTGCCAAAAGTACTGCATTTCTATGCCAAGCACAGGTGTTGTCAAAGCTCTGTACTGTTTATAGGAGTTTGGAAAGGTATCATTAGACACCCTTGATTGCACTGAAATAATGATGTATTTGGTGCTTCAAAGGAGGAGTGCAAATACCGTGTCTGTCTCCCAAAGAGAAATGAAATGTCAGGCAAGGAAGTCTAAATGGCTAACTTCTGCCATTCTCCTGCAGAATGTTCTTTGCTGACCCACTAGACTCTCAAATACTGTAGTACATATACGTTCCACAGCCAGATTTGACATTTACCATTCAAAATATTATTAATATTTGATGCACCAGTATAACTAAATATATGCTTTTATGGAAAACTCTAAATGTCAGTGTTTATTGCTAGTGCATACCAGCAGAAAACTGTTCTTTCACTTGATCTGCCAGCTAAAAAACGTGCATTCTGTGGTGGCACGGTTCCGCAAAAAAAAATCTTCCCACGTTTATCTGATAGATAATGAAAGGGGCTAAAGCAAAACCTGAATTTTCAGGTCAGGTTTCTTTGACATGAAAGCCCAAACCCACTGAATGAAATTTCAGCTGCATTCCTAGAAATTTGCAGTGATTTGGGCTCCGGAGAACAAACACTCCACTGTTAGTTCCATAGAGCTCTTGTTTGAAATGCCTCTTCCCATGCTGAGATGCTAAATTCAGGTGAATGTAAATGTATAGTGCCACATTCACTGCCCAATAGGTGTCAAATGACTTACATGTCATAGGTGAAGTATAATCCTTTTGCAGAGTTTGTCAACTGCTAATAAACAATCTAGGGGATGTTTTAACATAACGTATAGACAGCTATCTGTCTTCAAAGAAAATTTACCCCATGTGGTGCAGAACTCAGTATGATCTTGAGTTGAAACAGGAGGTTTGAGGGGTGAATTGACACTGCCATCTTGTGCACTTTGTCATATGCACCGAGTTCTGCAAACAAAATGCACTCATTTGCGCATCTGACATTAAAACGCATGTCAGAGAAAATTCAGCTTTTGGATGGCTTTTGTGGTCTGCCTTTGACAAGTTCTGCCCATTTTGAAAAGAACAGCAGCAATGACTTGTGAAGGCCACCAGGAGCAAACACTTGCACAGTACATAGTTTTCTCTTGGCACAGTTCCGTCATGGGTATCGCTGCTCCTCTGCCAGAAGGCTTGTGCCTGTGGATGGCATGGAAGCAGCATTGTGCAAGCCCTGTGGCACAACCTGCTAACCTGCACCTAAGCCTTCTATGAGCTACAACACTACAAATCATTACTAAAATGATACCAGTACTAAGAAGGGAGAAACCATGCTAGAACAGTGCTATTGATAGTGGGATTTTGTGTGTATACAGGACCTAATGCCTTCTACCTTAAAGCCACGTAAATAGAACAAGCGGGCAGGTAACTGGACCCCCCTATCCTAACACCAAACGCTACAGCAGACAGAGCAAGAAAAAATGAAACGGCATGAGACATGGCCATGAGTGCTGGCATCGCAGTTGATCATCAACGTCCTAAGATTAACTGGGACAATCCACTCAAAGTGGAAATTATTAAAGTTCAGCAAAACAGCAGCACAAGAATATCACTTAGGCTTTGTAGCATAACAAAACTTGTCCTTTTATAATAAAGAGAAATGAGGGAGAAGGGAAGCTTTTCCTCCCCTGTATTTGTGATACTGCACATTGTCAAAAACATTTGTATGAAGTGTTCCTTTCCCTTTGCTTCCAGAAGACTCCCTTTTCTCAGTCAGCAGCAAAATCACTGGGAAATCCTGTGAATACAATGGCACCACCTACCATCATGGCGAAATGTTTGTGGCAGAGGGGCTTTTCCAAAACAGGCAAGCAAACCAGTGTGCCCAGTGCAGCTGCTCAGTAAGTAACATGATTTGACAGAGCCCTGCTCTGTCTATGCTTCATTTCTCCTTTCTAGAAGACATGACACTGAAACGTAAGCAATACATGGCAAAGGCTGGGAATTGAGAATTAATGCTGAAAGTCATGAGAGTGGTCAGAGCCAGTCTGCAGCACCTGGTAAATGCCAGGCTACCTCTTGCTCAAACACAGTGGACAAAGCCAACCCTGTCAAGCATCTGCTGTAAGTGAGCTTACAGTGCAGAGACAGCAGGTAAAATATTGCTGCTTGGCATATATAGAATATTTTGCTTCAACCTGACTGGAAAATACAGCACTAAGCCACTGACTGAAGCTGAACTCATTTGGACTGAGCTGATAAGTAGAGCCCCACAGGCTGGCAGTGGGCAGCTCTGTAAACTGGCACTGGGCCACAGAGGTGTCACCAATTCAAATCCAGCATATCTGAGCAGTCACTTCAAAGCCAGTGTCTGCACCAAAACATCCCTCTCAATCCAAACGGCTCTTCAGGATCAAGTATTGGCGACTCTGGGCCTCCGCTGCTCAAATCATCATCACATTCTACATTAACTACAAATTTAACAGGCCAAGCGCTGAACATTCTTTATGATTTTCAGTTACTGCTAAGCTATTCCTCCAGTTCAATGGTAAGACACAACAGACGGAGGAGGAGGAAGGGGTGGAAATTCACACTGTGTGATTGTAGTACCAACAATGTCAGGTACATTTTCAGCCTACAATAATTGCAGTTCTTCTCCCCACATGCTTTTACCTCTTCCCTTTCCCCCCTGTTTTTTTAAAGAAAGGGACCTTCCTCTGTGTGACAACAAATTTTTAAAAAGCTATGTAGACTTTTCATTGTTCTAATACTCTGCTTTTGTATACTAGAGTGGCATTTATTAGATTTAAGCATGTCCATAAAAAATGCATATACAGTACCAGACGAATCGACGACTCTTTCTAAATTCTCCTTGTGTTTTACCGGCAGGAAGGAAATGTGTACTGCGGGTTGAAGACTTGTCCCAAATTAACTTGCTCTTTCCCGGTTTCTGTTCCGGAGTCCTGCTGTCCAGTTTGCAGAGGTAAGTTTGAGTACAATGACAGAAGGACAGGTTTTGAATTTACTGCTTGCCCGGTCAGAGCCCTGTCTGTGCGCCAGCGCTGTCACTGAGGGCACTCTGCAAGTTTCCCCTGTACTTACATTCCAATGTAGGTTGGGAAATTAAACCTCAAATTCCAGCAGGGTAGCATTGCTCCCTTTGGTTTCCTAAATTGAAACAAGGAGAGAATGCACCGATGGTAAAGTTGCATCCCCATAAAGAAGTAAAGATTTCAAATGATGTATTGAAATAGCTGCCATCGCTCTGGGTAGAAAAAGCTTTGCAATAAAAGACAAGCTTCTATCTGACAGGTTACCAAAACTGCCGAAGTTATGCAAGGCACAAGAATTTCAATTCAGAGGATAAAGCCAGTTACTGCAGTTTAAATTACGTACCAATCTATACTAGGTGACTTCAGTATTTTACTAGCAATTGAATTTTAGATTTTGTACACAGAGGGAACTTGATTCTAGGAGCCTTCCCAGCCTTTCTGAATGTCTAAACCTAAACGTCTCTCTAAAAGCCTGTCTGAGAATTTCTGAATGTATTTTCTCTCACTATTAGTACTGTGGCATTTGAATCACCACTTCTAGGGTGTCTAAGCACCTATGGCCAGTTCTCAAAGATGCAGATAAGCACCTAAAGGTACCTGTGGTTTTCAGAAGTGCCACTCTATTGACATCAGTGCCACCAGGCTGCTCTGAAAAACTCTCCTGCTTGCGCCTTTGTGCACCTATGTCCTTTTGAGATTGTTCAAACTCAGTACTATTGCACGGTAAAAATAAGGAGTATTGTATTGCCGGTTGTATAATTTTGCCTATGGTGCTAGAGTTGTGAAACACAAACTACCGCAGTCCCACAGGCCCTGGCCTGTGGTGGTGAAGGGGCTGAAGCTAAAAGAGGGTACTCAGAATGCATCAGTGCTTAGTAATTCTGCATGATGCAGAGATAGAACAGCAGGCTTTGAAGGATTGAGCTCCTGGTAGGACCTGTGCAGTCGTGTCAGTGCAGCAAGCTGTCTAAGCTACTCAGCCTGCAGAGATGCAGTGGTAATTAACCTGTGTGGGACCATGTAGGACCTGAACCAGTCTCTCAGCAGGGCAATGCCGCGTGCTGCAGAAATGCATCCGCTCTGTCAGAACAAGGATGAGGGTCTCTGTGCAGTACTCCTTTGCATGGAGGTTGTTGCTCGTTCTCTCCTGCTTTGCCATGCTGCTCCATAGTATCTTTACAAATCTTGAAACATTTTGCCAAGCAGACTGCTTGGAAAGTTTTCCGATCTGAAGCAGGCAAGGTCATAGTCCTGGCTTCCCAGCATAAAATTTAGTGATACACTCTTTCAAATGTAAAACATTGGCAGTTAATTAAAGTAAATTCTTGCTAATCATCTGATTTTTGGTATCTGTTCCCTGATAGCTATTTGATCTGTATTTGAAACCAACCTCTTCCAGTTACAAAAATCAAACTGACTTTCAAAGTACGAAGTATCAGACATAGCTATGCTGTAAACTAGCCTTATGCTGGAGAAATCAGTCACTTCAGCTAGAGAGACAGTTACTAATGAGAAATAAGTTCATTTGAATTTCCATATCAGAGGTGAGATTAAATTGGATTATGCAGTAGAGACAACCTAGTGTCTCCATTGATGTGGAGTTTGTTTAATACATTCCACTGTCTATTACTCTTACTTAAAAATGTTAAAGTGATAATTTGTCTCGTAATCAACTTTGTCCTTTTCAATATGGCATACGCTGTTCTGTCTCCCCTCTGTGATTGTTATGAAATGCAAACCTAACCAAAATGTTTGCACAGCTCATGGGGAGGAAACTGTGAGTCAGTTTCTGCCCCCTGCATGGCCAAATATATTAACATAATATATTAAAATTTGCTGATTTTCCTATTCATTCCTCTAGTACTGACTAAAGAAGTCTCCAAGCACTGTGGTTCAGGTACTGATTTATGTCAGGATCCAACTTCCCCAGAAGTTAAGGGGAAAGTTCTCATAAACTGCATAGAGGATAAAACACTAATACATAGTACGCGCTAAGGTAGTGGATCCGTGATGGATCTGATTGAGTTAAATCTGGATGAGTTAACTCCAGAACTGGAGGCATACCTGCATCAGCACCGTGGCTCTCCCAAGCCACGAGGACCCAGGCCCGTGATCTGTGCCGTTAATGTGAGGCTGCTGATGTGGTGGTGGTACTGCTGTGTATTCCAGTGCGGTGCTTGGCACATCCAGAGCTAGGCTTTGAGCCACTAGCAAAGCAGTTTTAGCTGTACCTGCATCTGAATTCCAAGGCTGGGATAAAATCCAAGCTCCCCTCCATGCTAAATGATTTCTCCTGTTCTTGTAAAAGTTTTCCAAGAATCAGATATCAGTTCGAGTTCCATGGCTTGTCTTATCAAGGAACACCTCTAAATATGCTTAAAAGACTTCTTAAAGCCACATTCTCTCCATAGCCTGAACTGATTTTCCCCTGATATAATTTCCACTGTAGCTTATGCTTAGTTATGTTTGTATTTATGAAGTTGTCTTTACAACGAAAACAGCTGGACGCTGCTCCTGAATAGAACGAAAGGTTTCTTCTTTCCAACTTTCCTTTCCATGAATCACGTTTAGCTGTGAGGGACCAGAGCCTGGCTCCGCAAGTGCCTCACATTGACTCTCAAGAGCATTCCTTACTTCTGTATCACATGCACAAATCGCAAGCAGGCAAGCAAAACCTTCTCTCTTTTAAAAGGCAAGTCAGCCCTTACTTCGCTATGACGGTCCACAGTGCTATGAGCCTTATTCTGTAGTTCTTATATTGGCCTGATTGAAAAAAAAAGCGGTGCTGAACATTTCATACTCTCTACGTGCAAATATAGGATCCTGTGAGCTTAGATGGGGTCCGGTCTTAGTGTGCCAACTTCTCATACATCCCACCATAACTCATTGCACGTGCCTGGCTTCCTGCAAGAGCTGCTGGTTTGTGTCTAATGAGTCATGTGCTCAGCATGGTCATCATTTCTGTTTATGAAAGTCTGTCTTTGACAAAGAGATGAAAGTACCTCCCTGGTTTATAATCATACCTGGGGGTGAATTTTAATTAAATCATTTTATCAATTTTGAATAAATGAAGTATAAATAAGAGGGGAAAAACAAGCAGGGACAGGAAATTTGAGGGCAAAATATGGCTTACTTTGTCTTGCTGTGTATAATACAATGTTATATATTAATGGCTATACTTCAGAGCTGACTACAAAAATGTAATTCAGGATTCAGTTCTCAGTCAAATGACATGTCAGCTGAGCAACAGTAACTGTGCTTGTGGGTTCCCTCAGCCATCAGTAGATGGAAGGTCACACAATTTAGCCTTTCTCTGTGAGCTAAGCTAAGTCGCATCTCCTCACCTTTGCCTGAGATCACATAACAAATGGTTGCTGGAAATGACCTTGCCCATAGCATATTGTTAAGCCACATAAATCTCATAGTAAATCTTGATCCTGAGTTTGCGTAACATTTGGGAAGGGATCTTTCTTTTGGTCTCTACAGAATCCAGTACAATAAAACCAGACTACAGACTGATACTTCTACACACTGATGCAACCTCCACCCTAAATTTAGCTGTAAAGCTGAATCAGACTTTCCCCCTAAGTATCTCCCAAGGTGTTGCACAATTACTCCCCTAACTCATACTGCTCTGCTTCACGTACAGGAGATGGAGAATTGTCATGGGAACATTCTGATGGAGATATCTTCCGGCAGCCAGCCAACAGGGAAGCCGTAAGTGTGACCTACACTTTAAAGACATATTTTCCTGCTGTGCTGTGCGTGGCAGTACATTGGGGAAAAAAGAGAAAAGGATGACAGCAGGTCTGAGTATCTGCTGCTTCATCCTGGGTTCTGGGAATCTAGCCCAAAATAGGTTTCTTCCACTTCTGCAATCCCCTTCATAAACTCAACCTGAATTCATGAATAGTGCTGAATTGTAAACTCTCATCAACTCTGGTGAGCTCTGGATTTGGTCTTTGTTGCATATGCTCTGTAAGAATAACGTTCTACAGAGTTTTGTTTGCTACACAAGCATCACTTAAATCATAACTGCAAACACTTACTTCCCAGTTGACGTACACACATGTATATACTTACTTTAGGGGCTTCGCTAGCTCTGGGGCTAAGAGTATCAATTAACAGCTTACTCCTCAATAGATGATTTTTATAACAGCAGTTATAAGCTTATAAGCTTATAAGTTTATGAGCAGCAGTTTGGGCAGACATGAAGAGCTTTTAAGCATTAGGTGCACTACATAAATACATGAATCAACAGCTCTTTGGGTTAATGGGAAGAATCGGGCCTTATAAAATAACTGCTGTAACATACACTATTACTTCATGCCTGTGGGTATTTTGGAAAATAATTCTCTGAAAACAACCAGTGGTTTTGCTCTAGAAAACACTCTGCACACTACTAGTACTACTACTTTTCTTTGCAAATAAAATGAGAGCTGTAGTAAGGTTCTACTCAGTCTGTGCAAAGCAAACCCTTGCCTGAGAGTTTAAAGCTGCAAGCAAACAAGAAGCTGGACAGTGATTCTGGAGCTCTGCCACTGGAGCCCCAGTAGAAAACAATTTGGGTGAGGAAAACTAGACAGACTTACAATTCCTCCCATCTAATCTTGAAGTACAGTAGGCATCATTAAAGTAGTTATCTGGCTCTGAATACCATTGTTAATACATGGAGCAAAATAGGCACTTCTGGGTTGTGATTCGTGTCCTCATGATATAGAGATCCACAACAGGTCAGGTTCTAAAATTGAGTCTCCATCCATTGACTTGATCAGATGACCAACTTGGATAAAGACGCCTACACTGACACACACAGTCTGGTGGGATAAGTTACAGCTGCGTAGATGTAAATTACTTCATTACCACGTTAAGTATCTGCAAAACCTGAATGGCCTTTATTAAGTATGGTGCCATTCATTACATTTAATGATGTTTGATGACAGTGGCGACACTCTACCTGTGTTAAGTTTCTAGTGCTTCTGTCATGTTCATCGGACTGACCCATTTCCTTTGCCCCTCTTTTCCTGTCTCCACACAGAGACATTCATACCATCGCGCCCACTATGACCTGTCACCCAGCTCTGCAAAGCAGGTGGTCAACATTCCACGATTTCCCAATGCCAGGAGTAACCGTGGAGTCCTGCCAGATCCACAGCAAGCTTCAGGAACAATAGTACAAATTGTCATCAACAACAAGCATAAGCACGGACGAGGTAAAGACAAGTACTTCTTACAGTATTACTCTGGGCCAGGGAGCAGTCGCCTATAGCTCAAAAAGTCCTCTCAAAATATACAGCAGAATCTTAGAAATTCACACTGGTGTCAACAGATCCAGTGCAAATCAGGGAAGCAAAGAGCAATAAGCTATTAGAGATACAAAAATAGCTCTTGACTGAGATCAGTTGTGCCTACACATGCAACGGTGCATTTCATTCTGGGAAGGCACCACGCTAGCGGGTCGCTCCCTGAATAACTTTGTGGGATTGTGCTACATAATTCTGAGAACACATGGAGTGGTTACCAGGGAATTGAGTGCTTTGTGCCATAAAGGACACCCCGGTGCCTTTAGATTTGCTAACTTGTTCACACAGTGACTTGTCCAGTAGGAAATTGTTTGTGGTTATTTTCTTTACACTTGACGTATAAAAAATTCTGTAACGTTACTAGCTGTGAACAGCATCTGTTTAAACTGCCTCACAAATCTCGGACCATAACGCTTTGCCACAGTGTCAAGAGTTTTTCTGCCTCCAAGGCTTAGCAAATTATTCTCAAGAAAGACAATATCATGACTTCCACCACTCTAAGCGAGTTGTCTGAGACAGTGGGATGCAGGGAGTACTTCTCCTCCGTGACTAATACTAGAGGCAGAGCAGGCAATTAGCCTGTACTGGATGCCTGAGCTGTAAAGAGGCAAAGTTAACCAAGGTAATGAATCTCACTCTAAGAATCCTTTAGGGCCTTCTGATAATATAATTAGGATATATTACATTATGGGGACAGCAGAACTTCCCGCCAAACCAAGGCAAACCTTATCCAAACATGACTAAGCCATATTCTCGCTGCATTACAGGAAGGATGAAAATAGAGGGAAAACATCAATTCTCCAGTTAGTGGGACAGCATGTTTTGTACAACAAAAAGGGTGGGATGTTGAGTGCTCATAGTGAGTGTACCTCAGTGAACAGAGGTCTGCAGTAACAGTCCTAACAAGCCATAAAAGAAATAGCTGTAAAAATGCCTGTTCAGAAGAGTGTTGGTCCACAAATACCAGTCAGTATGCGCTTAGAAACTACCCACAAAGAGTTAAAAGCCCTTGTATTAGGGCCAACTAATCTTTTAAGGTATTAACTAACAGAAGGAATGTTGGCCATAGGATCTTTATTATCCACCTGAACAAGCATGAAAAAACATTCAGATCATGCCAGTGTTTTATGCTGAATCTAGGAGCAGGAATCTCCATGCAGTGCAATATCTTTGACATGTAGTTCACACATGAAGACATCATCAAAGCAATTTCTAACTGATTCGTTTCAGCAATTAAAGAGCATACAGACGAATAGCATATTTCTGGATGCAGTATATAGTAACTGCCACAACTTCAGACACTCGCTGCCTCATGATGGAAACAGGAATGCTGACCATCTATTTTCTTCTGTTCATGTGCCGTTAACAAGTGTTTCATTAATTAATGCACATGCCCCTTAAGATGCGTTTCAACAAGTTTAAAAAAACCCCACAAACCAACTCTCTTGACATGCAAATACTGTGCAGTTGCACGGATACAGATTTCTCATTCTAAACATGAAGAGGACTAAAAACATGGCCTCAGGGAACTAGAAGTTATTTGCCATATTTTGACTTCTACTGGAGGCTTCATCTGCTACCTCAGAGTAATTATTTAACTGTTCTGTGCTAAACAAACCCTTAAAACGGAGACTACGTATCTACACCATGACATGTATCATCACTTCCCCTGTCAGGGAGCCATCATGAAATATTTATATTCATAAAGGATCTGGAGAACTCCAGCTGGGAAGAAAATCCATATAAGCATAAATATAATTAATAACATAGTATTTAAGCATGTAAAAAGCCTGCTGAGCAGCTGAGTACTTAACCAGTTTTCACATTTATAGATTTTTCTCCCGTGTTCTTAGTATACAGATAACACTTTTTTTGCTTTCATGTGAGAAACAAAACTGTTTCCTACCTCTAAAATAAAAACATGCCTTAAGAAAGAGTTAAAAAGTAAAAAATTATAAACCAAATGATAGCATAATCCCATGAAAGACAATACATTGCAAAAAACACTCCCCATAAATCTCAGTAACTCAGTAAAGCATAAGCCAGTTGGTCACATCTGTTACCAGTTAGATGCAAATTTCAGATTACAGATAAAAATTAAATTGCTTTTGAAAGTTACAGGCAAAATAGGAACATATTTTACAAATAAAAGCATTAATAAAAATGATGGCATATTAGAAGAATTGGAAATATTTACAGCATATCCTAGCTTCACTTTATTTTCTTTTAGAAATCAGGCAGTGCCCTTTCTTTCACCTTGTTAGGATTAGTTTGCATTTTTCTTTGTGTTTATCAAATATTTAAAAAGAAAGAACTAAGGTTTATAGGACAAATGCAAACATGGTGTAAAGTGATATAATTCCAATTAACTGCCAGGTGACCCAAGCTGGCTTCCACCAGGCATGGATTTTTCCACTCCCCTTGTGTGAGCTGTATTTCTGCGTCTCCCAAGGGCACTGATGAATGAAACAGCGCTGGTGAAATATTCTGAGGTGCTTAGATGCTATTGGAATGAAATTTCAGTCCCATGTGCATCCTCTCATGTTAATATTTTCTTGTGATTCCAAAAGCCAAATGTCTTTATATACCTATTGACATATATATATTTCCACAAAGGACATTAAACTTCATTTTGCAACATTCCCTTGCTTTGTTCTGTATGTTGTGTAGCAGGAACTCTCATGCAAAAGCAATAAAAGGCCCAGGTGGCACTAATCCATCCTGCTGACAGCATGGCTCTCACTGCAAAAGCCATGTTCAGCTAATAGTAAGAAAAGTTGTGCAGATGACTCAGTAGCAAATGTCCCAATTCGGTCACCTGCAGGTTCAATTCTAGAAGCCAGAGCCAGTGTATCAGGCTGTGTCCCATGTGTTAGGACTGTGATTAGGAGGGGAAGGAGGAGTGAGTTTTACAAGCTGGTTAATGATGCACGACTGAAATGCAGGCACTGGAGAGGAGCTAGTCAAATACTTGACTCAGTTACCTTCACTCTTCTCAAAACAGTGATGGACACCAGTGCCAGCAGCTTTGGAATTAAAGAAAAAATGCTTAGAAAAGGGTGTTCACAGCTCAGATTCATTTTAAGTAGTGAAACTCAAAGTTAACAAGCAGACAAACGCACCAGAGACACTAACAAATTATGTACAGAGACACTGCTTTAAACAAATGTGCATGAATCAAATGAATATTCTTAGAGAGGGAGCCAGTCAACATACCTTTTCCGGTTGTACTTTTTCCTCCTTTTCTCTTCTTTTGTAGTTTGTGTTTCAAATGGCAAAACATACTCACACGGTGAATCTTGGCATCCTAATCTGCGGGCCTTTGGAATCGTAGAGTGCGTGTTGTGCACCTGCAACATCACCAAACAAGAATGTAAGAAAATTCATTGTCCAGAACAATATCCCTGCAAATACCCTCAGAAAGTAGAAGGAAAATGCTGTAAAGTCTGTCCAGGTAAAACAAAGTTGATCACAGACCGCCTTTTTGCTGTGCATGTTAAGGGGCTTGGCTCAAGCCTTCTGGTCACCATAAGATGTGGTGAAAACATCGATAGCTGTGTCCATTGTTCCCATGTTCCCATTATTCCTGGCCTGGCCAGCCCTGCTCTTCACTGCTCTTCCCTAAATGTGGGTCTTGCTGCCTGGGGCACGTATGTTCTGATCAGTCACCACCTTTCTCTCTGCTGTTAGCATGATTTCCTGACACTCATTTCCAAAGAGAATATTACAGAAACGTACACAGAAAGTTCATTATTGTCAAAAGACTCTCCTTCCCCTACTGCGGTGCCCACAGAACCTTCAAATGATTTTCTAGCTTGTGAAATTTGCGTGGAGACAATATCATTTCTGCTTTTTAAAATGTACCAGAAGGATTCAAAACCCCCGATTAGAAAGTGATTGGTGTCAGTTATGTAACTTAATCCTTAAAAATAAATACTAACTTAGCACAAATTTAGCATTGTGTCTACGCTGCGCTAATGATTAAACTTATGCAGACATTGCTTACCAAAATCAATGCCTACAACTAGTGAAAAATCTGCTAATGTGAATCTGCTGACGGTCTGCCAAATGGCCAGCCATGTTGCCTGTGATACGAAGGGTAAAGGAGTGTCCGGTTCCCTTCTGTGCCTTTAAACTTCTTTTCTAATCTGTATGGCCCATTTCGATGTTTGTTCGGTGGGGCACCGGGCGGAAATGCTCTGAGGAAATGAGTTGTTTAGTCATATATAGAAATCCTTCACAGAATGCGCACTTCCCACTTTTCTCCTGCTAGCCTTGCTGACTGGGAAAAAGCAGTAGGCAGGCAGGAGGTGTGTGCCTAGATCCTTTTGGATACTTCTGAATCAGAGATCCACAGCTTTTATTGGGCTCATTTGAGATGAGAACAGTCAGCAAAACCTAGCTAACGGGCCTCAATAGACGATTTCATAGCAAAAAGAAAGTTACTGTCTTTTTCTTTGAGATTCTATGTGCCAATTTTTTAAGAAACCTCTTCCTGCAGTCTGTCTTGTATGTGTAGAGATGTATTAATTATTAGGTTTTTCCACAAACAGCAGTCCAAGTTTCTGAGTTGCGTCATCTCTCTTACATTCTTATCCAACTTCCAATTGCCAACGGAATAATTACAATTTCTACTTATATGCTTTATGACTTTACCAGGTGGGCAGGAGATAACGTGCACTATGGCTAGTCGCGGCTTGCACTGGCCAGCTGGCTGCCGCCGAGCAAAATGCAAACCTTGTAGGTTCTACCTGCCTTTTTCCTCAGCAAAGCATTAATTTGGGTCTCTTCACTCTGTCCAACAACCCATTTTCATTTAGTTACTTGATGACTTCTGAGACTTCGACCATTATTTCAAATATGCTTGAAAAGTGGACAACAGGTTCCAAAATTGTGAGGAGTCTCCCAAATCACATGGTTTTACACAGCTCATTTCCTTACGGAACTGGATTATAATAGAAATATAATATAATAGAAATATAATAGAAATCTTGCCACCACAGAGAGGCCTTCAGAAGCTAGCAGAACAGAACGCTGTTACATGGCTGGGGCTTAGCTGGAGGGGGGTTTGAGTGGCCATACAAGTGAAAATTCTACTTTTAAACTGCTTGGCTGTCAGTGCCAGGTAGGTGCTGGAGGACTCAATTACAGGTGTAGTATGTGTTTTGGGCTTTTTTTAAACAGAGGAAGTGCCAAGCCAAACCTTTGATAACAAAGATTACTTCTGTGGGAAAGAGACAGTTCCCGTCTATGAATCCGTTTTCACAGAGGAAGGAGAAACCATCAGAAAAATTGCAGTAGAGACTGAAAAGCCACCTCAAATAGAAATACACGTGTGGACAATTAGAAAAGGTGAGTTGAACAAGTTCTTTCTTTAAACAGTGTATCATCTTCCATTAAAAACCTAGGACAATTTACAAATCCGAGCATCTTGAGACTGCTGTCCTTCCGGTTATTTAGGATATTGCTATTACAGCCACTTCCAACATACTCAAGTTTTGCTGTACAAAAACCATTAATAAGACACAAAGCTCTAGTTCTGCAAACTCATACCCTTCATTGTGAGCAAAAGCACAATGACAAACAGGTTTTCAGTAATACCCTGGGTAATTTGTTGCAGAGAAATGAGTAGCAGGGTTTGAACCAAGTGCCTGGAGGTTCTTATTTAGGATGGACCAAAAAGCTTTCCGTGGAAATCAGTCTGCCTTATCTGCCTCAGAATATGGTCTAGAATATGGGCAAAAAATGTGTTAAGAATGGAAATCTTTTACTAGAATAACTGGTAAAATTAGAAATAAATAGAAAAGCATTCAGAACCTCAAGCACTTCTGCAAATCGGGAACTTTTAGTATAATAAAAATTATCTCCGGCCTCCTAAAAATCCTATCTACTTAATCTACTTCAAGCAAAAAGCATGTGATCCTCATAGGAAACCCTCATATCGTGCAGCATTTTCCATGGATGGTGCATCTCTAGAATGCACTTTAAAGCACAAAGCCAAGCCCAAAGCGTGAGCAGAAGGGAAGTCACAGAGGATCGGATGGGTAATAACTACCGTCTGTGTTCAAGAAGCCCCAAAGCCTTGTGATGATTTGACAGTGATGTTGCCTGCTCACTCATGAGAGGCAAAATGGTATCTGACTGCAAAATGAGGCTGTTTTTCTCCAGGACACTGGGATTTTGGCTTCTGTTGTAATCTTACATTTACTCATACTAAGGAGGGGTTCAGCTATGTTGGAAAAGAATTGGCTAATTCTCACACCCCTCACAATCTCTCCACAGTCATAAATCCACAGAAGGATTTACAGGGGAGTAGCAAAAAAACAGGAGGGGGCGAACAGAATAAAAAAGAATAGGCTGAAAATCCATGTAATTAGTTAGGATTATTTCCCAAGGTGACTGGACATGGCAGTAATTCCACATAAAGGCAGGACAGCAACCCAGGTTTAGAACAACAGGCACATTTCCAGTAACATGCACTTCTCATTTCATTGCTGAAGGGATTCTGCGTCACTTCTATGTTGAAAAAGTATCCAAGAGAGAATTTGAAGAACTTCCTTACTTCAAGCAGATAACAAGGACAACGCCCAGTAAGTAAAATTCTGACCTCTTCAGGTTTTTATTCCCCATATAATCATAGCCTTGAAAAACATTTTTACTCAACACAGTCAAACAAGTGTACTAATTTTTCCTCCCTTACATGGCTCTAATATAAGTTTAGATCTAAATAATCAAAATATAGCAATTAAAAATATAGATGCATACAACAGTAGTTCATGTCCACGCTGTCTTAGTCGCCTGCATTTTGATAAAATACAAGATAGTCTCTTTTCTGCCCACACTGCCGTAAGTCTGAAACAGGACTGATGTCAGCGCAGCATCACAATTTGTATTTAAGTAAGATGTCAAGTTACCCCAATTTTTTAGAAAGTTATTTAGAAGGGAAGAACCTCAGAGATGATTAAAGGAGTTCTTCTACACACATATGTGTTATATTTGAAAGAAGCCTTTCCTATGTTCTTAACAGTATCTTCATTATTAAAATCTGTCTTTCAAAAGGGCATGTAATTCTCTTACCACTCTTGATTCAACTTATTTTTTGTATTTCATCCAGTTTGGGATATGACACTTAATTTGATAGCTGAATTAAAGTATACAGATTTTTAGATCCCAGTTCTTTTGCGTTACAAGTTGTCATTTTTTCTGAGGTCTCTAATTAGGCAGTATTTTTCCCAGGAATATTATGTTCTTGGTAATACAGGCTTAGTGAGAAGCAGACACTTTTTCCTATAAAAAGTTTCCTAATTTTTTGCTGTCAGCCTTCCGTAAGGTTGTCACTGTTATCTGTAATACAGTATTCTAGTTACCAGAACAGCCAGCATTTCTATTAACATTACCAAAAATATATGGAAATATTAATATCCATCAAAACCAGTTTCTATTACATGCAAGTAGGCAGAGTTCGCAGCGCATGAAACACTTAGACTTGTTGCTTCCCAACTCTTAAATACTTTGGTTTGCCATCAGAGTTAAATTTGTCTGTCACTCCGTCATAAAGCAGAGTATCCAACGTCATAAATGGCTGAATAAATAAGAGTCAACTTGCAGTACTACTTAATTAAAGAAAGGAACAAGGTCCTTGTTTATTATTTTTAACAAAGTTATTTTGCATGGAATATGTTATGTGATTGTAAGATACTTTGAATATTTTCCGTGGGAGGATTGGACAGTCTCTCTTTGACCATTGTGAATCAGTTGGTCTGGAGAGTGCTTGTAAATGTCTTCAAAGTTCCCTGTGCCCTTTTCTAAGTCAGTATCTGTTTCCTTTGTATTTTTGTTTTCAGGCCAGTGGAAAATATTTAGCGAGGGAGAAGCTCAGATCAGCCAAATGTGTGAAAGCAGAGTGTGCAGGACTGAGCTCGAGGATTTGGTAAAGGTTTTGTACCTTGAAAAGTCTGAAAAGGGTCACTGTTAAGGGAGACAGCACTGGAGGGAGAAACACAAGAAAACTTATGAAAACTTGGATCTGCAGCTGGACTGCAGGCTTATTTTGCTTAAGTCAACAGTTGCCCTAAAAACCAAAACTATAATGCAGTAATTATTCACATCATGCACAGCAAATTTGCTGCTTTATGTGTAGTGGTCTGTGTCAACCGTTCAAATATCTCCTCCAAAAGACTAGGAGGCTCTGTATTACTGGTGGGGGAAGGAGAAAGAGAGACTGTGTTTTCCCAGAGTTGCATTTCTTTACAAGTTAAAAAGAGAAAACAGAACATTTTTATTATTATTATTTGGCAAGTTATTCAAACTAATGAAAAGAAGGACACCTAATAAATGTGCAGGAGCTATGGAGAGCATTATTTCCTGTGCTGAATTTATACCCTTTCTGGTGTTGAAATGACTCATGGATTTTTTTCAGTAGTGGAGGAAAAAGAAAAGTGATACAATACTTGTGTTGGAGACATAAAAAACAGATTTAGACTAACAAACTCCTAAGCAGCCTGCCTTTGGGATGATGTCTTGTAGTTGAGCAAACTGAGTCCATAAACTGAACAGCAGGTGTTAGTGGCAATCACTATATTTTTGTAGCAATTTGAGCAAATGTTCGCTTTTAAGTGGTTTTCACTGTTTCCTCCACCCACTTTTCTAAAAAATGTGAAGTGTTAGCTCCCTGTCACAGCCCTAATAACTTTGTTCTTCTGGGCCCTATTAACACATGGTCTTGGCTGATAAACTGCCTTCTAAAGTGACGTGGCAGAAGGTGGTGAAGTACTAGCAGTACTTTCAAAACACCTAGAGGGTTAAACCACCCAGTTAATAACTCCGTAAGAGTTGCGACAGTGCTTAATTTATGTGTTCTGATATGTTACAAACCTAATCTTCTGCATTTTTCTGAGGGTGACCTCTCAATTCTCACGCTCCAAGGACAGCTCTCTCCCATGACAAACACCAAACAGCTACCGCAGGCCTTTAGAACACAGCAGCTCTGTGAAAACTGTTATCGTTGTGAAAAACAAACCTGAGAGATTCTGTTAAATTTAGTATGTCGTGTCTAATGGTGTGTTTAAGAAAGGTGGCTCTCATCTGCGGAAAAAATACAATTTAAAAAATATTTTCTCTGAAGAGTCACCAAAATACCGCACTGCCTCGCGGCTGCGGTGTTGGATTAAATCCCAAGAAGCAAGTGACTCTGCCTGCTTTTGCTCCCTTTTTCTACTCCACGAGCAGACAGGAATACCGCTGTTCAAACACACACTAGGAAACAAAGCCATACGGAAATGGCCTGAGCCAGGGGCTGGGTCTTCCCAGGCAGTGAAATCAACAGTGACAGCAAGGATTTTGAGGTTTGTCCTTCTGCCAGTGACAGCACTCCAGGGTGTACCCACTTCTGAAGGGATGAAGGTGTGGGAGGACTCGCTGCTGAATGCCAAAAGTTTTCAGGCAGAGCTTCACCATCCTGAGGGGGTCCTTGTCTGGAGCAGCAAACCCTGGCAGCCTCCACAGGGCCGGGCTTCTTCCTGCCGCCCAGGTCCTCCCGTGCTGCCTGGGCCGGCAGGAGGAGTGTAACGTGGGGCTTCTCCACAAAGAGGAGAGGTGAGGAGCACAGGCAGGAAGGTGAAGGAAAGACTGAAGGGAATTAGGAGTATGCGTATAGGGTCATCTCAGGTCCTTAGTGAACCACCCCCTTGTCCTTAAGCCTGGACAGACGGCAGATAATATTTAGGAATACTTCCCTCCCTACAAGCGCTCAACACAGTCCACTGCATAACAGGAAAACACGCTAAAAAGGGAGCTCCTCCAGCAACCGCGTAGATGTGTGAGAACCAAATACTCCCACCTGGTATGAGTAAGAACCATGGGGGTCTCTTTCCAAGCCTCCATGGGCTGCAGGGGAATCTTCCAGGGCCCCTCCATGGCTGCATGGCAGTTGCTTCCTCCCTCCTGCCCGGCCCTCCCTGCCCAGGGCGGTTTCTCCCCGGTTTCCCCTCACGCCGGGCAGCGTTTTGCCCTTTCTCCATTCCCTTTCCCCGTGGTGCCACCAACCCGGCCCTGGGGCTGCTGGAACCAGTGGGATCAGCTGTGTCCGGCGCGGGGCGGCCCCTCAGCTCCCTTCGGAGGGGACCCTGCAGCCCCTGCTGGCACCCGGGGAACCGGGGAGTCTTAACTAGCGCCCGGCCATTAGAAGTCCTGTATCACTGTTGATGAAGAGGAGAGCTAACGGAACTGTCCCACCGCCTTCCCACAGGACTGTAGCCTCTCCCTCCCTAAGTCCTGTCCTGCTGTGTGGAAGGGACGTAGCGTGTCCCAGCGGCATCCTCAGACCTCACCGCACCAGAGGTTTCTGCACTGTAACTGTCAGAGAAGCGTTTGGCGTTGGCAGCACCCGCGGCACATGACACCTGCGGGGTTGAAATGTGCTGCGGACGTGCAAGATTTTGTTATAAATCTTCTAATAAGTCATGAATTAACCTTGTCGTTCCTTTGGTGGAGGCGTTGTAAGGAAGAGGTTCTGAGGAACGGTAGCGGTGTGGTGGGAAGAACAGCAGTTCATTTCTCACCTCATGGGCATCGTCTGTTTGTAGCAGTAGCTGGTGAAAAAAGACTAAGCGGAAAGTCTACAGTGTTTGCAATTATTTTTTTTAAGAAGAAGAAGAAGAAGGCAACCTGCTTTTTGTATTTGTGACAGGACAGGTGGAATCCAGATTGTGTATTTATTTTATAATAAACACTTTGTAAGAAAAGCAAAAAAACCTCATAAGCATCATTTAGTAAAATGCAGTGTTGCATTTTTCCAGTTTCTGGTCACTTAAGACAACAAAATACACAGTGTCATGTTTTTCATTCTCTTCATGGGATGTATGTCTGTTACGGTACTTATTTATGTACTTGTTGTATCACTTTGACCTGGTTTGATAAATTAATAAACCCTGAAGTTGATAATAAAACGAGACCTTTTGTGTATGATGCTATTTGGTCAAGATGTTCGTTTCAGTTCCCTGGCTGCAGTCCTGCTGCTGCCGCCTCAGGAAAGCCTGAAGCCACGTGCCCGGCCGGGTGCAGTGCCTGCCTGCCTGCAGTGGCATCGGCTGCTGAGCTGTGGGAGAGTCAGAGTCAAGACTAAGAAGGACACGGACCTGTTGGAGCGAGTGCAGAGGAGGCCACCGAGAAGGTTGAGGGGAGACCTTATCACTCTCTACAACTACCTGAAAGGAGCTTATAGCCAGGTGGGGTCAATCTCTTCTCCCAAGTAACAAGCGACAGGACAAGAGGAAATGGCCTCAGGTTGTGCCAGGGGAGGTTTAGGTTGGATATTAGGAAAAACTTCTTTACCGAAAGGGTTGTCAAGCATTGGAACAGGCTGCCCAGGGAGGTGGTGGAATCGCTGTCCCTGGAGGTATTTAAAAGACAGGCAGACGTGGTGCTGAGGGACATGGGTTAGGGGTGGTTTTGGCATAGGTTTATGGTTGGACTCGATGATCTTGAAGGTCTCTTCCAACCCAAGTGATTCTATGATTCTATGATTCTATGATCCGAGGGCTGGAGCCCCTCTGCTGTGAGGACAGGCTGAGAGAGTTGGGGTCGTTCAGCCCAGAAAAGCTGAGGGAGAGGTCTCTGGGGAGACCTTAGAGCCCCTGCCAGTCCCTAAAGGGGGTCCAGGAAAGATGGGGAGGGACTCTGGATCAGGGAGTGGAGCCATAGGACGAGAGGGAACGGTTTTAAAATGAAAGAGATTTAGATTAGACATTAGGAAGAAATTCTTCACTCTGAGGCTATTGAGACACTGGCACAGGTTGCCCAGAGGAGCTGTGGCTGCCCCATCCCTGGAGGTTCAAGGCCAGGTTGGATGGGGCTTGGAGCAACCTGGTCTAGTGGGAGGTGTCCCTGCCCGGGGCAGAGGGGCTGGAACTAGGTGATCTTTCAGGTCCCTTCCAACCCAAACCATTCTATGATTTTGTGATTCTGTGATAAACTCCAGAGCCACAACTGTTTGCTTTCAGGACTTGTTAGTAGGGCCACAACAGTATGTTGGGGAGACAGCATAGGGCCTGCAATACCTACATTTTATGCTCAGAGATATGTGTGACCTTTGGGAAACACCCAGTTTAATTCAGCTTTCACCTACCCAGCGTGATTAATTTTGAAAATCAAAGTATTGACCTCCATAAATGGAATCCACTAAAGAAGAAATCAAGCACTGACAACTGAGAGAACAGTACAGGACATACTGCTTTCTGGGCAATACCTGTTCTGAAGCTGCAAATAATTGGGGAAATGTTGATGGAATCAATCTGTGCTAATGACTAAAAAGAGATGGTCTTAAGAAACGTAAGAAAAAAGTGTGAACCATTAACTCAGACATGGCTAGCAGCATAACTAATAGTATCAGCCTTGGGAAAGATGATAGATAGTTCAAAGTGGTTCCACAGTAAACCACTTTGAATCTAGAAGTGCATCAAATCTGAAATTCAAGGTGTCTCTGGCAATTCTTAATGAAATTAGTGTCTGTTATTTCATCACAATTTGCATATTCATCTTAGCCACCCTTTTATTTTGGCAAGATGTGTTACAAGAATCCTTTCCATGAGGACACATCCTGGGCACACGTACCTGCTGTGCTCTGATCTCCTCCTGTACCAGACCCCTTCTCCAGGCATAACTATCTGAGGGGCGTTCACCTTCCTAGTGGTTGCAGACTGAAAGTCACTAACAGTCAGGGCTGCACAGCTGCATCCCCATTGAATTCTCTTGATTTCATAACATCCAAACGCTTTTTAGCAGCACACTAAATCCTATTTCTCACTTCACCCCTATTCTTGTGTAACACAGACCATCTCTGACTTCTCCTAACTCGGCAGGCCAGGAGGTGCTGGGTACTGAGAGGAGTATCCACTGCTATGTTCTTCTGAAGTGACTTTTAAATATACTTACACAAGTACAAGAGAAAGAACATGTCAGCCTAACACTCTCATCTTCATACACTCTCCATTAGAAAAAAAGGTCAAACCATTTCACAACTCAGATGATGAATACTTCCAAAATAATTGATAGCACATGAAGTATTTGCGTAATATTGATGTGCTCTGGTGCCTATTGTCTTATCCATCTAAGATAAAAGCCAAGATTTTGGAGATTTATTGTGGGAAGGGTGAAAATTGACAAAGTTAATCCTTATTTCCACTTATTGCTTTTGTTTGGGGTTTGAAAAATGTCTTCATCTTCTGATCTGAGGTTTTGGACTGTTTTACTTCTGGAGTAAAGTATGTCTGCAACTACATGAGTATATGAGTATGAACCCACAAGCCTGCCCTTCTCACATAACACCAGCCCAACTGTGAGCAAGAATGCAAAGCATCCAAAGCAAAAACAAATAATTGATTTTAACCCAGCAAAACAGTTTTTAACATAGACACACTGGATGACAGTTCAGCGTGTTCAGAAAAGGCAGTGAGCCTGATTTCACTACAACTCAAAGTGAAAACTCCCAATCTGTCCCCAAATGACCTCAGCTCAAGAGATAAGAAATACTACATCACATGAAGCTTTAAGTGTAGCTAACTGCTTCTCAAACAGCACCCAGAGTTAGCTGATCTCTCCACCAAGAGCATTTCTATCCCCTATAGATTTACTTCACCTGTTTCTCGCTTCTTTTTTTGTTTGTTTCAGGATCACACCACCACAAAATCAGGGGTGTGAAGGCCACGATAAATTAAAACTGCATTCTATTCCCACTGAAGTAAATAGCAAAACTCCCAATCCCTTTAAGAAGGGGTCACTGGAGAACTCATACCGATACGTACTGTACTGGCATTAAACACATTCTAGCATGCTCTAGTATTTAGCGCATACCAAAGGTACATTTTATACTTTTCACAGACAGATTCCCAGCCCCTTAATGTTCCTTAGACAGCACTGCTAGTCTAGCTCATTCTTCCACGACTCGCTTCTCCCCTCTGCCAACAGCTAGGATGGGACAATGAATTTAAGTCCAAATTTTAGAGGCATAAGCAGGAGTCAAGCGATGCTTAAGGTTTATGTGTTGGGGTATTTTTGCTCCACATCTCTAAACAGTAAGATTCAGACTTCCCTGTTAAAACATCTAGCTTGAAATTAATACGGTACTTCTTTTCATTTCCCGTACTAGAGTGTTGTGCACCACGGCCAGGTTGTATGCTGTTAAATACGCAGTTTGAGGTAGCTGCAGTTCAATAGAGACTGAAATAGTTCCTTTATAAACTTTTCATGGCATGCTCAGGGTGGAATGGGGAATGCTGTAGAAGCATCAGACAAGAAAAGTGAGCTCTTGGGCCAGTTTTTTCATTAGTGAAATGAAAGGACATTATGTAGAAATATTTACAGTTGCAGCTGCATAATTATCTCATAAACTAATAGACAACAGTCATCAACTAATCAATCTTCACAAAGTTCTTCCCAGAAAAAGGCAGATTTGGTTGTAAATACAGTTATTTAGTTAACAAAAAAATATTCTTAGAGACACAAGTACAGCTCTGCGTGATATGTTCCAGAAAGCTGTGTTTTGTTATCTGAGATCATGTTTTCAATTCTGTGCTATTAGAAAATATTTCCTTGCTTTGAATACCATATTATATATTCACATAAGCTAAATCTCACAAAATCTTTGCTTTTAGATCTCACCAGACAGTGGCATCCTTTCAAAAATGGTCCAATGACAGCATTAAAAAACATTAGAGGATGTTTACAATCAGAACTGATTATCCACTAAGTTTAACTTTGCCATTTCTATTAATGCAAACCAGCTGTAAAATCATGCAACCAAATCCTACCAGTAGCCCTTCTCACTCACTTCACACTATGTAAATTACTATAACCAAGTTTTAAAAAAAACCCCTTATTTTTAGCTTCAACAAATACGCTAAATTTCTGGAAATAAAACGCCTGCTGCTATTTTGTTTGAAAGACTTAGTTTATAAATTATGGATTATTTTCACAAATGAGAAGAAAAAACTGCAAAATTTTTTTTATGAATTCAAAGAACATTCAGCCTAGAGTCTCTTTTATTTTGCACTCATAAATAACTGAAAGATTCAATTGATCATAATGGTCAAAGCCTACAGAGACTGAAGAACTTGCAACAGTTTTTCCCACCCTGATTTTTCCTCTTAATTCAAAGTCAGACATCTTTTAGAGACCTTTGCACTGATGAGTCCCTGCTGAAGAGACTGAGCTCTTCCCATGACATCAGCTTATAACAAGCTCCCAGTTTCTTTATAGTCAGCATGTGTTGGGAATTATTTACCCCATCTAAATGATGTCCATGATGAGATCATTCTTATTAAGAGAAAGCTATCATAACTACCACGCTCATGGTGACCACAGCTCCCATTAATACATAGAGTGCCTAAGAAAATGTACTCACCAATTTACTTTTCAAGCAAGAAGTTAAGCAAACCCTAGAGAAATTGAGGAGCAGAGAAACTCCTAACAAGTGCAAAACTGCATTTGAATGCTAAATGTTGAAAACTGGAGCTCTCTTTTCTGGTCTCTCCACCAAGTAGTGTATTTTTTAAGACACATTTTATCTTTTTGTCCATAATTAAAATATTGAAAGGAGTATTTCTAGAACCATAACTCTAGAATGAAGCTCCAGCAAAATCAATCTGCTGGAAGATTCATGAAGGCAAGAATCCAGTAACAGGCAAATGGATCTTGGATTACACAGCTCAAACATACCAGAAACTCACTGCCTGCCACTGTTCCCTTCAAATACACTTCCCTGTAAATCTACAGTATAGTAATGATAAACTCTGAAGGTTTTTGTGAAACTCAGTAGAAAAAGATACAGCAATTAGGATTTCAAAGGAAATTATCAGATCAAATTCTGTGTAAATCAGTCTATTTGCCCATTAGAGGGACATCTGACCCACTAGAGGAATGAGCACTTCAATCCGGATGGAAGGTACAAGAAAGAAATTAGGAAAAATATGACATTGTCTGTTGTAAGTGTAAGGAGAAAGCTTTTTCTCATCTTCATATTTTTTTTTTTAAATTGCAGTTTTCAGAGCCATTGCAAATTATTCATTGCTACCCCTGCTGAGCAACCTGTGAAATCTTAATAGATTTCCAGAGGTTCCCAGGGGACTTCTTAGGCCAGGGGAGTAGTAAAGAGAGTAGAGCAGTTGTCACTTCAGGACAATAGGATGAATCCAGCAGACTTTTCTTTCCATCTCAGAAAAAGCATCCAAAGACCTTGCTTGTAAATAAACATTGCTCTGGTCTAATAGAGGAAAGGTAGTCCAGGTGAACCCCGTGGTCACTTCTAGGGCTGCCTCAATCAGCCAACGTATCTGAAAGCCACTGCTACTTGTCTATAATACGCTACCTTACATATATTAACAAAAAACAAAGGTCAAAAACTATAGACTTCTCCCTTGTATCAAAATAACTTCATTTCTATCAAGTGTCTCCTCTCTGCCAGCATCCTTCCAGTCCTAGACCTACAGACACCTTCTTCTTGTACTTATTCTGCTCTGAAAAAATTCTGGTAAAACAAGATTTTGTGACCAAAAAAAGCAGAAGAGCTAAAATCTGCTTGAAGAACTCCTGCTGCCCTAGCTTGGAGAAATTCTGTAAAATTCCAGCTCTGCTACCCAGGAAATCAAAAAGAGATCCTGGCCCATTTCTGCAAAAACTTGTGAAAAGCCAGTCTGCCCCTGCTAATAGCATAACTGTTATTTTCCCTAATTGCCAACTGAGAGAAAATCCCAAAAGAAAGTTGGCAATTAGGCTTGGGAGACCTCAGAATGATGTAATGTTTGCCAATAAGCTTTTGACTTAAAACAGGTAGTCCAACAAGTCGAAAGTGCATTTAATTAAAATATTTTACAGATCAAAGGGTTTTCCTTTCTGAAACAGCTTCAGGTGCCACATAATCACAAACTTTAACATTTGAGGGCTTGGCTACTGCATAGGAGATGCCAAAATCAGGGAGGAAATGAGAAAATAACCCCTTCAAAATGAGCTTTTAAGTAAGTTAAAATAGACCGATGCATTCTTTTCTACATCTTAAATTTTGCCCTATAAGCTAACTACTTTAGATATACTTGTATCTCTTTTCTCCACTATAAAATCTCACTAACTCCTCACTAGAAACACATGATCTTCCACTACCTATCTTGTATTAACTCATTTTTCCAAAATATTAACAAATAAAATAGGGTGAAAACAAGTTTAAAGGCAGTGATGGAACTCTTTTATGAAGTGAATAGGTGCTCTCTGTGCCAACACAGTCTGTTGAATCACAGCCTAACATTTTAATTATGTATATAGCTAAGCAGACTTGCTTGCATTGGCTTAATTATTCTCCATGATAATATGAACAAAGAGCCTCTGTTAAAGTAATTAACAAAAATTTTAGCTGGCTGAGTTTCCTCAAATGTTCCAAGAGCAATGAAAGATCTGATCATTAAGCATTTACTGCCCCTGAGAGATATTTTAAACCTGTTCCCTTCATATCGCAGCTGGCCCTTTGAGTAGCCTCAAATTCTTTTTATCTGAAAGCCCTAGTAAGGCAGAACAAAAGAACATTTCTCGTTTGCAGTGAGCTGTCTGTGTCATCTGTGTGATGTTCACTAGCAGGAGACGGCTATCTTAATGAGCTTTTGGCCAGGAACAGCGCTGCCACTTTCTAACTTTTGTCCAGTTCACAGGACTCCTGATGCAGGGCACGCTGGATGTGTTAGAATTGTAAATGAGCCCCAGCAACTGCACGTTGCAAAAGGATCCCACAATAACAATTAAGCAATAGTCTCTGCTGCTGTGGGCCTCTCCTGCCAGATAATTGACCACGACGGGAGCTATGCAGACAACCCACGCTAAAGGCAAGGACACATAACAGAAGTGAAGGTTCATTATCTCGCAATGAAAGGGAAGTTAGCACCAATGGGAATTGGGTTTTAAAGGACCAAAGGGTTAAAGCTTTCACATTTTGGAGGCATTTGCCATTAATATCTCCTTTGCCCTACAGAAGCCAAGTGTTTTGAAATACACTCCATTTTAGTGGGCCCTGGGAATCAGATTGGTGGTAGCCATGTAAACACTCCTACCCTACCCATGTATGTGGTAGAAGAGAGTCCAAGAATGCTAGAAAGTTGTGCAGAATGTGTGTCTTTATTAAAAAGCTACACATTCTGTCACTGTAAAATCTTTCCATGTAAAATATGGAAGCTTGAGAAGAAAAGCAACAGTCAAAGTATTACAACAAGGGAGGATCTCTCTGGTACACTGCAAGAGTTGAAGTCCAAGTATGTCGTGGTTTAACCCCAGCCGGCAACCAAGCTCCACGCAGCCGCTTGCGTACTCCGAGGGGAAGAGGAAGAGAATCAGAACTGTGAAAGTGAGAAAACTCATGAACTGAGATAAAGACAGTTTAATCAGCAAAGCAAAAGCCATGCACTCAAGCGAAGCAAAACAAGGAATTCATTCTGTACTTCCCATGGGCAGGCAGGTGTTCAGCCATCCCAGGACAGCAGGGCTCCATCATGCATAATGGTTACATGGGANGTCCAAGTATGTCGTGGTTTAACCCCAGCCGGCAACCAAGCTCCACGCAGCCGCTTGCGTACTCCGAGGGGAAGAGGAAGAGAATCAGAACTGTGAAAGTGAGAAAACTCATGAACTGAGATAAAGACAGTTTAATCAGCAAAGCAAAAGCCATGCACTCAAGCGAAGCAAAACAAGGAATTCATTCTGTACTTCCCATGGGCAGGCAGGTGTTCAGCCATCCCAGGACAGCAGGGCTCCATCATGCATAATGGTTACATGGGAAGACAAACGCCATCACTCTGAACCTGCCCCACTTCCTTCTTCTTCCCCCGGGTTTATATGCTGAGCATGATGTCACATGGCATGGAATATCCCTTTGGTCACTTGGGGGCAGCTGTCCCTGCTATGTCCCTTCCCAACTCCTTGTGCACCCCCAGCCAGCTCACTGGTGGGGCAGCGTGAGGAGCGGAAAAGGCCTCGACTGCCGAGCCACAACCAAAAACATTAGTGCACTATCAACATCACTCTCATCGCGAATCCAAAGCATAGCCCCACACCAGCTGCCAGCAAGAAAGTCACTCCCATCCCAGCCAAAACCATGACAAAGTACTTTATAATTTCACTTTCCTCTGTAAGTCTCCCTCATCAGACCACATTTGCATCACGCACAACCTGCTCACCCAGAGATGACACACCACAGGAAGACCTGCCCATGCCATGTCTTGAGAGATACAGCTCACCCGCCCAGCTTCCCCCCCCGCCATGGGGGGAAGAGAACTCCAGGAGTCATCCAGTACCATGGTGGGCATTCCCATACTTCCTATGTTGAGTCATTTTTCAAATACCCATTTTCTCAATAGATGTTTTTCCTTAAAAAAGGTGATAAACCCAGCAAGAAAGAATTCAGGAAGTTCAAAAAACGTGTTAACATATTATATGAGAGGCAGATTTATTTGGGGGGGGCGCGGAACAGGGAGGTCTGCTGTACTTGCAGGCAGCCCAGGGGAGCGTATGTTTCATCCCCGTGGCTGAGCAGAAGCTGTTGCACTACATAATCCCCATGTCACCACCACAGCTAATTCAATCTCACATCCGGCATATATCAATGTGATTTTGCTCCTGTTGAGCACAGTCTTTACTCCTGAAGCTGCACTCTTGTTTTCCACTCAGCCTTCTGCTGCTTGCTCTGCCCAGCTGTCTCAGCCCTGGACCATTCACCCCAGTTCTCTTCCCTGCCCTGATCACTCCTGCCATCAGGCCTTCTCATTTTCCTCAGGCTTGTCGGTCTTCCTTGCCTTTCAGTTCCTCTGCCCCTCAGACTGCAAAGCACATTCCTTTTCAAGCATCTTATTTATGCAGTTGATCATATCAGTGAAAAGGCAGTGGTGATAGATGATCATTTTGAATAAATCTGTGCCAAAAAGAAAGAGCAGAGCTGAAGGGAGAATGTGCAGTGTCGCACTGTGTAGTGGGGAAGAGCCGGTCCCATCAGCCTGTTCTGTTACTCAGGAAAGTGCCTCTAGGTGACAGTTAAATTGTTAACACACCACATCATTAAACAAGGCAATAATAAATATGTATTTTTAAATTCACACTCATTAATAAAGTCAAAGCCATTCTAGAACTGTCTGTTCCCAGGATCTTACTTCCCTCATCTACATTCTAGTCCAGTCCCCGAAGCTTTTCCCTTGCCTCATCTGCATTTTTCCTCATTATTTTCTCTGTCCACAAATTCAATTAGTTTTGGCCACCAACTCAAAAATGCTAAAGGCTACTGGAGAACAGTGGGGTTTTCCTGTCATCTTATTGGCAAGGGTTGCTGTTAAAAAGTTAGCCTGCAGATAAAAGGAGAAATAAAATGAGGCAAAACAATGACTGAAACTTCCACAATGCACCTGTGGTTTTAGAGAGCTGGACGTTCGTGAGTGGTTATTCTGCTTTCCTCAAATCTACCCTTCTGAGACATAGATGTTCACTCCTGAGAGGAGCTGGTAAGAACTAAGGAAGCAAAAGAGAAGAAAAGAGAACTTTCACAGTGTGCAGATGGTGAAGATGAGGAAAGGATTGATAATGGAAAAGAAAGGGTGAAGAAACCACCACACCAGCCTTGTCTTGTCTCTTGCTGAACAACTACGGTCAACTGACTTAGCAAATTCTTGACCAGTTTCCTGCGCTGCATTTCATTGTTCGTTTGCATGCAAGCCTTTCTGCTGTGGTCTTGGCTCCCATGTTTGGCAAACTTCCTCTGTAGGGTGAACCTGATTTCCAGACATACTTCCCCCACCACAGCCATTAGAGTGGACTATGAAATATTCACAGCCACATGCCTGGTCACAGCACAAATATGATTCCCTTAAATTGTTCACAAATGTCAAGATATACAGCATAGTAACAGCGTGATGACTGTGGGGAAAAGGGCACATAGCAGGTTATCTACCAGTCCTAACTATAAGAGGTATACTGGGCGAAAACGCAGCTTTTACAGCTTAAGTTCCGGTGTCTTTGAGCTGATCATCCCCAGCAGAGGCTGAAACAAACAAGACATCTCATGCTTTTTTGTGGTTTCACTCCCAAAAATGCAAATCCCAGAGTTTATCTGCATCATCAGATTTCATTTTTTTGGGGTCTGAAAATATCTACAAAGCTCTGAAAATATCAGAACCTCACCAGAAACTTCAGGGAGAAATATTTTCTCAGTCTGTACATTTCTCTGGCAAATTCCAAAAACTGTTGCTAACTCAGAGTTAGCTAACTAAGAGTTTTCTCACTGAAGTTATTTTTATGCAATTCACATTCATTTCTTAATCTTGCCACCTGAAAATATAGCTCTGTATTAGATATGTTCTGATCTTCATTTGGAAGCATTTCTAGAGTAAATAACCTTTGATTTGGAGGAAAACCAATCCCCATTCTCTGCAGCATGGATTTGCCTCAATACGCAGCAAAAGTCAGCAAGAAGTTCCCCAGGAAAACAGGTATGGATGTGATGTAAGCGTGCCACTATGTTAAGGTCAAAAAGTTACCACCAGGAACTAGCTACACCCCAAGATCTTAGCAAATCCTTGCTTTTCTCCTTCTCTGATCTAGTGAATGGCAGCAAATTCAAAACTGGTAAAAAAAAATAATCTCTTTTGCCAGCAGTCTTTGAAAACACTGCTGCAGGAGACCACACACAGGAGTCCAGAGTGTTAAAAATAGATTAGAAACTTACGTGAACAAGATAATCAATAATTAAAAACTTAATCATTTCAATGGGACAGCAAGAAAGAAGCAAATCAGAACTGATTTCTGGCAGTATGCAGTGTTAGCATTCTGGCATCATTTTCCATACACACAGATCTACCAAAATAGAAACAACAACCATTAAAGGAGTATAAAAAAAATAAACTTGCTTTCACTAGAGATAATAACACTTCTCCCCACCCTGAAAAAACATCCTTTTATTTGTCAAGTCAGGAAAAAAGGTCATGACAGTTTTCATGAAATGTGGACAATTTTCAGCCAGCTCGAACAACACTGACAAACGACAGCTGAGAGACTTAAAGCCAATGTAGGAGGGAGACAGAGCTCTGCGCTGTGAGGGATTCATGCTTTCCTGTATTTCATTTCTGTATTATTTCTAGTTTATGTGTTTAGAAAAGAATTTATACACATAGATGTCTGGGCCTAAATTTATGCCTGTTTTCAGGCGAGTTACACCCCTGTCTTTCCTGCCTGCCTTTCCAGTTATTTCTTATTAATTCCAGTCTGGCTGAGTTGCGAAAAAGTTTTCTGATAAGCAAAAAAAAAAAAAAAAGACATTTGTGAAAAATGTTACTTTCATCCTGCCTTTCTCCACTTAGTTTCCTTTTCCAAATGTGTTGGGTTTGGCTGGGATAGCGTTAATTTTCTCCATGGTAGCTGGTATGGGCCTATGTTTTGGATCTGTGCTGGAAACTGTGTTGATGACACAGGGAGGTTTTCCTTATTGCCCAGCAGAGCCAAGGCCTTTTCTGCTCCTGACACCACCCCACCAGCCAGTCGGCTGGGGGTGCACAGGGAGCTGGGAGGGGACACAACCAGGACAGCTGACCCCAAGTGACCAAAGGGATATTCCATGCCATGGGACATCTTGCTCAGCAATCAAACTGGGGGGGATGTTGGCCAGGGAGCTGCTGCCTGGGGGCTGCCTGGGCATCAGTTGGTTGTTGGTGAGCAATTGTTTTCAGTTGCATCACTTGTCTTTCTTGGGTTTTATTTCTCAATGTTACTTTTTTCCTTTTCCTTACAGTTATTTAGTGTTGGTTTTATCATCATCATCACCATCACCATCATCATCATCATCATTATTATTTATTAAACTGGTTTTATCTCACTTTTACAATTCTGATTCTCTCCCCCATTCCACGGTCTCTATTTCACATGAAGAAAAAACAAAGAATGGCTGTGAAAGCACAAACAGGGAAGAAGCAGGTCTGTCTCCAGTCTCCTGCTGGAAATGCTTCTTGGCCTCTTCCTGTGCAAAGCTGGAATCTTACAGCCAAAGGTGCATCACCCAACCTTATCACTACCTATCTGCCAAATTTTCTTAGGTCCCTGCTAGATTATTTGTGCCATCCAACTTTAATCAGTTACAAAAGTGCTAATTTTCAAAAAGTTATATATCCATAAAGACCGTAAAGCTAAGTACCAAAAATTACTCACCCTTTGATCAGGATGGCTTACTAACTGTTAGACAGCGGCAATAAAGATCCACTTCTCTGAATATAAAAAAACTGTGAATCTTTATTTACACTAGAAATCCAACAATGAAAACTATATTAGGGTCAAAATATCTTGCCCTGGTTTTGTTTCTTGGCATGTATATACCAGAGTTGTTGAGTTCATCATGGCTGTCTCAGCTCTTGGAACAGCAGCTTGGAGTACCCCTGGCCATGCCTAGCATGAACAAACGTATAAATAAATGGGTAGATATGGTACAGAGTCACCGAATGTTATTTGTCACCTTATGTCATCATGGTCAGTTCTAACAGCATTTTCCATCCCCAGGTAAATCGCCTTTCACCTAAAAAAGACTCCGAGTAGGACAATTGTGTCGGTGGTGTGTGTCCAAGTTTACCCTAGTGAACCAAGCGAGGTTCAGGATGACTTGGACAGCCGTCTTGTGTGTAGTGCCCACAGCCGAACGGAAGCTGGGCAGCAATGGCCCGCGAGAGCAAATTATTAAGGAAACCAACCATATTCTAAAGATTTGAACACGTTTCCTAGTGCAAAATCTAGCACATCCAAAGAATAAATAAATCTGCAGCACAAATATTCAACTTCCTATTTGTACTAGTAGCAGCTTTTGCAGGGATAATTTAATTCTTCTGTTTCATCTAGCATTGAGGCTTGTAAACTCCTTTGAGGATCCCTACCAGGAATTCATCAACATGAAGGATATATACTGGGAAGATCATAATCAAGTCAATCAAGGGGAGAAATTCAAAAGCTTTGCCACTAAAGGAATCAAACATAAAAGCCTCCCTGGGGGGGAAGAGGTTTATGTACCATGTCTGGCCTATGTTAAGAAAATTAAAACTCGTTTCACAACATAAAAGAGCCAAGTGTCAAGTCACTAAAACCAGTTTCTAGTACAGATGCCCTTTTCCAGACTGGTTTATGAGGGAAATACAGATTTATAATACATTTAAAGAAACACAACTGACAAAAACATAACTAAGGGATATATACAAGGAAGACAGCTCAGAACATAAATTAAACAAGGACAATTTAAACGCAATTTAGCAGCCGTCCATGTTTCTATAACTAAGGATACTTCTGTTTATATACATGGCAAACTTCTTAGTTTTTTCAAGGGAAATGTTTGCAGAGCAGATACCAGTAAGGAAGCTGGCCTAACGTAAGAGTTGAGGTTTGCTCTTATTACTTCCCAGAGTCTACTCAGATGGAAGGGTCGCGATGCATGAGAAAGGGAATCCAGACTACTGCTGGGGTATGTGTGTCAAAGAATGGAAAGTGTGGTTGGGTTTGCTGCTTTTTAGTTCTGTTGGAACAGGCAATTCTCCTCTTCCCTCCCCTCCGTCTGGTTCAGTAATTTTGTTTTGAAAGCCTGCGTATTTAAGGTGAAGCACATTTTAAATACATCATTCAGGGCAGGATGAAAAGAAATCAGTTTTCTGAAGAAGGATGTCAACGAATGTCAATGTCTCCAAGGAAGGAGAACAGGGTGCGTGTCAAAAAACAAGGTATATCATCTTCCTTGCATGCAAAAATGACAATCTACTAGTTCCTTTCCAAAGCTGTCCTCCTCTGAAACTGCGTCATATAGAGGACTTGATAGAAATGAAATAGAAAATTTAGCTGAACAGAAAAATGGGGCTCTTTAAACTGGAGGAAGTAAAATTATCTCTAACTTTATGTTAGTAGTGTTTGGGGAAATGCAGCTACATAACTGGGTAAACATTTTGTTGCCTCCAAGAAGAGTCATAAAGAATCTGGTGGAGATTTTTCAAAGCTGCCTTAGGGGATGGATGTCTAATCCCCATTAAAATTAACAGAAACTGGCTCCTCAAACCCAGTCAATGGCTTTGAAGGATCAGCTCCGTGGGGCTAATATGTAGTATCAAAGGGTAGGGATGAGTTGTAAGGTTAACTGCATCACATGGCAGTTTCTTGTTTGTTTGTTTCTTTCTTTCTTTGAATAAAAAGGAAGTAGGGGGAGGAAGACAACATCAATAATAATAATAATAATAATAATAATAATAATAATAATAATAATAATAGAGATTGAGCTAAACACCCAGACAGATTTTTCCCAATGGGCTTTAAAGACTTTAAACACTGTGGAAGGTTTTATAATGGTAACTGGAATTCTCTGACTGAACTCAAGGCTCAGATCTTTTCTGGCATGATGATACAATTTAGCAAATCATTATTGGCCATAACACAGTTATTTATTTTTAAGTTTGCCAATTTTCTCATTTTATTCTCTTAAGGTTAAAGAGAAGCTTTTAGATATCTAGCAAGAAAGACAAAAATGATTTAAAATGTCATGAATGTAAATGGTGACCACTTTCAACTCTCCAAATGACAGCCCTCTTAAGATTGAATTTTTTTTGGAACACTAATAATCCTGAGCACTTTGAAACCGTTTCCAACAATTTGACTTAAAAAGCATTTTTGATTTAAGATTGGTCCTTTCCTTAAATTACTATAAATATTTTTGGACTGCTGTTCTTATTACGTATCGGTAATATCCAATACAACTTAGAGGCAACAACTTAAAAATTGATAAAAGGAAAATATTTCATGCAGAACAAGAATCTCTAGAACTCATAGACACAGAAGGTAGTTGAGGAAAAGCTTAATTGGATTCAATGAAATATTAAATGAATAAAAATATTCACGGTTCCATAAGACTGGATCAACAGTTCATCCTTAGGAATATGTCATCATTTATTTAGGTGTGATTCCCAAAAAATACATTGCATATGGGCAACACATTCTGTTTTCCCAGTCTTATCTGAGAAAAAAACATCTTTCATACTTATTTGAAACAGAGATACTTTCAACCTCTTGATGACAACGGTCCTTGGTCCCATTTTGCAGGCTGGGAAACTGAGGCTCGGGGTGGTAACGCAGTTTGGCTGAGCTCAGCAGGAGGGTTAAGAACTGGCCCCTGCTCCCCACACGTCAGGAACTGCTCCATGCCCACGACTCAGTGCAAGAACAGGTTACCCATTGCTCAGTGGGAACGTGCCTCCCTCGTGCCCTGCGGTGCTTCGCTCCCTGAATCCACCTGCACCCGTGCTTGGCAACACTGAGAGCCACGGGCCTTATGTGAAGAAAGCCACATCACTGATACAGCCCTCTCAGTCCCACTGCCTTTTTTAGAATTTTAAAATCACATGCTCTTATTTCTTTTACCGAAAAGAACCTCTTCCCTCGAAAGACTCCCCCAACAAAAGATACAGCGGATCGTTCTCAGAATCAGTGAGACGGATTACCTACAAAGTATTTTGCCTTTAGCCTCTTTCAATACTTGGAGGTGGGGTTTGTTGCAATGCAGAAAATTATACCCAAGTTGAAATGAGAGCTTTGACAGTGTTAAGTTTCCCTTTCAATTAAACAGCTCCTGCCTTCTCAGACAACCCACACTTCGTAGGAGCATTTCACTCAGCTTTTCCCCTGACCTCTGGCTTAAGGGTTTTATTTCTGCAGAGTAAAATGAGAGTGAGTCCATACTTAGGTGCCAAACTGGGGTAAAAGTCACCACAAAAACCTGAATAATGCTCAACGTCAGCAGAAGTAAATTAAGTCTAACTAAACAAGCCATGGCAAACAGAATAAACTCACACTGTAAGGTGGACTTTCACACAGAAGGCAGCTATAAACTGAGTGTGGCCTGCAAATCAATCAGCCCCCTGCCTCTACCTAATGAGACCCTTTTCTTTATTGCATTTTTATAGACTTATAAAACCAGCATAGGATGGATTATATGGGCCGTCTGTCTACCTTGTCCATCTGTCGCTATGCTATAGGCGTTCACCCCCGTGGACCAGGATAGTACTTGGCAGGGGTTGGAACGTAAGGGAATATAGAGGTGATTGAGAGACTTTTAAAAAATTAACAAAACAACAACAGACGCACAGCCTCCTCCCCACTAAACCACTGAATTCCAACAATACCAGTTTGTAAAAAGGACTGTAAAATCAAAATGAGTCAACGGGAAGCACAACACTTCAACAGCCTTTGTGTGAGTACGCATGTGAATGTCACTCCCCACTCACCTTAAAAACACAGTCAATTTCTCAGAACTCTAAATGTAACACAATTACTTATAAAAAAAACCCCAAAACGAAGTTATGTCTGTTTGGGTAGAATTATTTCAAAGTTCTAGGATAATGACTTCATTTAACATGCATTACACAAAAGACATTTTTGGAGCTAATCCCATAGAATCAAAGCTTTCCTGTTCACGTAACTCATTTTTGTGATTCTTTATTTTGTCAGAGTTGCTGTAAACAATGTGCTGCCCATGGCAGGGAGGGGAGAGGAGAGATTGTTTAAGGAAAAATAGTCATCCCTCCACAGAATTTTGTAGTTACATTTACCAGCTGCATAAGTGTTCTGATAAACTGCCAAAAAGGGTCACTATAAAGCAACACTCCTTTAAAGTTTTAATCCCTATTAAAGGAAATTATCTGGACTCTCTCCAGAAACATTTTTGGGGGGAGAAAGGGGCAAAAGCTTCCGCAGAAGATCAAATGTTGTTGATTATAAATTCATTACCAGCATAGCTGCTAACTTCAGTAAATTAACAAGGAACTTTTATTACATCCAATCAAGCTCTTGTTAAAGATAACAAGTTCTTTTCATTCCTTATATTTGTATAACAGTCACTTTTCTGGACCTCATCAAAGCTTGTTGCGAATCCATGCCAAAGTACCACTCTCTCTTTTAACAGCTTAAAAAAAAAATTAATGAAACCTTATGATCACAGTGAAAAGGCACTGATTATGTTAAAATATTCCAAGATAAAAGATTTGGGAATTCTAGAGAAATCTGCCCCAGTATCAGCAAAGAGACTGATATTCCACAGCAGAAAAGTCCTAAAATGATGAGTTTTCCAGCCTTGTTTTTTATTGTTTTGTTTGTAGAGAAAGAGCTTAGTTAAACAGCCTCTTTACGAAATCTGATAGTGTAACAAAGATCCATTATGGTTTCACTTTAGAGCAGGCTTTCGCTCAAATATTAATTGCTAAAAAGCTATTTTACATAATCAGTTTAACCATATGATTATGTTAAGAATACTTTCTTTATCAAATAATCAAAAGTGGGACAGAAGAATGTTTTGCTTTGAAGCTTCTCACTAATAATACATTTTACAGCAAGTTAAGGATTTTCTAAAAAAAATAAGGACTTCAAAAGCAAATATCTTGGTGACAGGCTATTGCACTGAGATCCCTTTCTTACATGCCATGATCTAAATACTTATTTTTCATCCATTTCATTTGTCTGCTGTCCAAGTTTACTAGTGATGAAAGAAACCTTTCTGGAAAATATTTAAGAAAGTTCCAATGCCCACTGAAATAAACGTCTACACTGAGTTAGTTTAATATAAGAAGTTTTCATATAAAACTTGAAATTATCCCTACAAAAAAGTATGATAAAGCATATATAATCCATGAGATTCATCACTTAATAAAAGGCAATGCAAAACAGTTTTTCTCAGTCCCACCCTTCTAGAAGTAGTAAAAGAAAATAAAACCTAATGGGTAATATGTGCCCTTTTAAGTAGGTCAGCTAAAAATCATTCTCTATACAGTAAGATATTTCTAGAATTTCAATTTTTTTTTCTGCAGTCAATCAGTAGCTTATTGCTTATCACAGAGCTTGCTTGAAGCCGTTTGTTCTAACAAGCTATTTAAGTAGGAGTTTTTACCGAAATTGCAGTTCTTTTGTTTATTTCTTTTCTATGTCTGTTGGCCAAAATGAAATACTCATGCACAGAGAAGCTGAACATGAAGATGGTCATTTCTTCTCCTCCCAGTAGGACACAAGTTGTATCTGGGCAGGCTTCCATTGTCTGTTGTCCCAGCATAGAAGTGTTTGAAAATCCTCTGTAGAGGCACAGTCCAAAAGTCAAGAGGTGAAGCTGAGAGAGCGGCCACCTGCAGTCTTTTTATATCTGCATAATATCAAATACATTCAACTTAAAATGTTCTTGGACAGCTCTAGCATCCTGTAATTATCATGTAATGCACCCCTCCTCCCCGAAGCAGTCTAAGGTTCATTGGCCCTGGTTAGATAAAAACGGTCATCGTTAATAAGACTAACGTTATGTAATGAGCTGACAGAAGGCCTACGGAGCAGCGCCACGGTTTGAAGCATAAGCACTCATTTGCCTCGGGAGATTCAGAGCGGACTGCTGCCACTGATTTCCTGTGGAGCCTCAAGCGAGTCACTTCGTCTTTGTGACATCTCCCTTGTGCTCTGCAGACTGGGAAGGAAAGAGCCCTTGTGTACCGCGGCTGGTTCGGGGCTGGTTCGGCCCCTCTTCTTAGCCAGGGTCTCTCAGCTGTCCCAGAAGATGAACTGAGCAGCTTTTTCCTTGGAGTCGCACCGCCAGTAGAAGTTACGGCATCAGCTGTGCCACCTTCACTCTTCTGTCTTGGCCTGGTGCCCTGCAGAGCCGGTCACTGCCCGCTCCTGAGCAGACCAAGCCGTGTGCTCAGGCAATGGCAAGCCCTGCGGCAATTCGCCTTTGTACATGCCCTGGATACAACGTGACGCTTAAGAGGTGCAAACAGGTATCTCGCATACACCCGAGTTGTCCCACGTGTTTCACTGAACGTGAAAACCTCGCTAAAGTGGAACCGAACTATCTTGTACTGGCGTTTCTGGAAGTTGAGGGGTTCCTTGCGGAACCATGACACGACACGCTACCCTGTTCCCAGCCTTGGTTCTTTCCTACAACCCAGAGGTTCTCTGAGGAACACAACAAAGCAATACTTGGATTCAACTTGGATTCAATACTTGGATTCAACAAGTGGCATCCTTCCTACCCAAGGATGCATGGTTACAATGAGATCTAGAGAGGAGGGAAAAGAAAACAACAGGTAACTAACCTAAGAAAAGATGAAGAAGCTGAAAAAGAAGCTGTCCAGAAAAGATGAGGGATTGATAATGGAAGAGGAATCGTAAAGAAAGAAGACAGAGTTCAGAGTTCTGTTCACAAAAAGTCTCTTTTAAAGAACATAATTGGCCCTGTGTGCCAGAAACTGACACAAATTAGCTATGACTCTAGTCTGTGTTTAACCAAATCTGCTATCACCTAAGTTTGATGGCACATGACCTATAATGCCAAGAAAATTCAGTCAGCATTCCCTTTAGAAGTGGACTCTTGCTCTAACAGCAGTCACGGCTAACAGGCGTGCTCCTTGGGTTGGGGACTGCTTCACTCTTTAAAGCAAGCAAAATGTCAGGAAAGCAACGCTGCCACAGTTAGCACGTAAAAAATATATATTGAAGACTTTTCTCACAGCAGCAGGCAGAAATAAACACTAGCAAAACCTATGCAACTCCCCAAACAAAATACAACATGAAGATTTGTTTTCTGTATTAAAAACTTCAAATGTAACAGCCTATGAACAGAAAATATCAAATAATTAGTTATATAATAAGATAGGTAAGCATGGCAAATAGATACATTTCCTCCTTTGAACCATAGATTTACTGGCTGACGCAGGATATGTAAGTATTCTAAACCTTGTGCAAGTCAGAAACAACAATCTCTGCCATTGATACTTACTGTGTTCAAATGCTGATTGAAATTTGAACATCTAAAACTGAAAAATGACCTTACTAGTTCTAGAAAAAAGTTTCCTTCTAGTACCAACACATCATTAAATATACACTAAAGCTCCTGTGTTGTTTTTCTCTCCTTTCTTTCTTTGCTTTTTTTCTTTACTTGCCTTTCATCCCATTAAATTCATTGGCCAAATTAGTCACTGTTATCTGCTTTAAGAATCATTTCATAATTAACCAAATAATAATAAAAAAAACCCAGGTTGTTTCCAATTCCCTAAAACCCAAATCTTATCCACCCACTCCAACATCTGGCAGATGGTAAGCACAGTGTGTAACTTCCTTAATATCAATTAACGTTAGTTGTTAGTATCTGTATGCGATAATCTATACTGAAACTGTTTGTATGGCCTAGTTCTGCACTCCTTGCTCAGGCAAAACTAACTCGCGAATCCAAGGGAGCTTAGTCAATTAAAGGCTACAAGGAAAGAGCTCTTATTTTGCTCTTGGCACTAAGTGCACTGGAAGAATCCCATAAGAAGCAGCATTGTGTTCTGGGGATATATGCCTTTGTGTTCAGCAGCTGCAAGAGGTGTCTCAGCTCCGTGAGTCAGCCCTGTTTCGGTAAAGCAACTACCGGTGGCGATATATGAAGAGATTTTTTGTGGAGCCAACAAAAACAGGTTTTAGTAAGAACTGGTTACGTCCTGCTACAGTTTGAATGTCTCTTACCATTTCATAAGGGACATAATTAAGCAGTAATAAAGTGTGAGAGATACTAAGGACTGTCAGTCTCAAACACTTAAAAAATAAATCAAATTCTTCCCTAAAGAATGAGACAAATCAAAATACCCTTTTTAATTGATCTTGAGCTTTTTTTAATAGATTTTAAGTCTTTGAGGTTTGTGTTTCCAAGCTTTTCTCACAACAAGGGGCTCATGAACTTATTTTGAAACCCAAGATGCCTGCAGAATCAAATTATTCGAGCAGCTGAGGCTTTAGCAAAAAAAATACTAAAACTCATAAAAAATTACTAGCACTCACCATGCTATTTCTGTCAGTCCTACAGATTTAGAATTATCTTCCATGCCAGTTCAAGGCCAGAGAAAAGAAAATCTATTTTCTGAAATACAGAACTTTTTGTAACGCTTATCATTAATTTGTGTGTATTTCACGCTTCTGCAGGTTTCATTTTGTATTTACAAATGTTAATTCAGCTTTGCCCAGGCTATTTTCATAATAGGTAAGAACAGGAAGGTGACTGCTGTTGGGTCAGCTGGTTTAGAGGCCTCGCTCCCTCCAGAAATGTTCTTTTGAGGAATGCTGCTGCAGCCATTCCAGACAAGAGAGATGCAAGAAAATCTGGTTTTCTGTGACAAGAGAGTGGTGATCACATATATTCATTGAAAGCCCAGCACACTGCATTTCATCAGTTGATGGTTATTCCCAGAACATGCAATTAAAATGCAGCTGTTCATTAGGAAAATACTACCCTATTCTTGGTAAGTAAGGTGTGTCATGAGCAAATAAAGGGGTCACTTTTGGTCCAAAGCCAGTCTGTGAATAAACGCTGGACAGGAGATTTCATATACAATTTGATAATCTGCAATAAAGAGGCAAAATTTGAAGCAAGAGCAACAATAAGCTTTTAAAGGTGAAAACATGACTTGGAGAAAGCCTTCAAAATTACTTTCAATAGTCAAAAAAATCAATACTAGCAACACTCACACTGACTTTAGTTAGTTAATGCATCAGAAATTTCTAGAACTTTTCTTCTCCGAAACAAATACCAACCCCCAAAAGATACGCAGTCTCAAAAACAACTATGTATTGAATATTTAAAAAGTCACAGGGAAGAGGTAAGGGACAGATTCGCACCTTCGCAGACTTCTGTTATTGCTGTAGCAGGTCAGAAGTTCTTCCAAACTGCCAGTTACACTCACTCCTTGTTTAAGGTTAGTTTTAACTATTGCGATACGAAAAAGACCTTTGTGCAAACATAGAGTGACTATATAGTATAGGTGCTGATCTGGTTGCTATCTAAAATATGAAAAGGAAACCACTTGCTGCTGCTCTTTTCTCCTTATTCATCACTAACTGACATTCCTCTAAGCGCTTGGACCGAGGGGAGAGGCAGGTCTGCGTTTTCAGTCTGACACTAGCAAACTCTCACAGGCTGCTATACGATCAAAATTTCGCAAAACCTGGTCGTGCGGGATTCCCTGTCCTGTGACTGTTCTCCTAAGACCTGTGAATTTATCCACAAGTAAGTCCTTTCCAGTCTGGGATGTTTCCCTGAGGTGGCAGGTGTGGTTTTGCGGCTCTTCCTCAAAATTTGTTTTTACTCTGTAATTCAAATATGCATCGGTAAAAATTGCTGGAGTTGCATTCTATTTAGAGAAAAGGAAGATTGTTTACTCTTTTCCAGTTTCACAAGGAACAATGGCTGAAAATGTAGGTACTGAAGAGAGTAATGTTCAAAAAGTGAATAGCACTGAAAGTGGTATGCTTTAGTTACCACAGTAAAACGGACGCGGTCTTGGCCATTAGGAGATAAGGCCTGCTTGTTCATTAACTTAGAGAAAGGCCTCGTCCGAAGATTATACCAATGAATTAAAGCAATATGATCCCTCCAATATGGTTTTAATTGCACAGGCACCAATGGGATAAAGGTGATTTTTACCTCTAAGGCATAATCTACCTTTATTCCAGTAACTGCATCTAAGGTATGACTAAGCATTACTGTACAGATTTAATAAAAAATAACAAGTCAGACTAATCCATCCACACCTCTAAAATATAACATGCACTCTTGCTTTCAGTTCATTCCCTGACAAATCTCAATATATAGAACAGACGCTTAAATTTTTTTGATATATAAACCATGCTTATTCAGACATATTATCTCCTCAGAGATGTAGTTGCCAAGGTCATCTTATGTGTGTAAATTCCTAAGTCAGAGGCCATATTTTGAATTATTAAAACTAAGAGAAAAAACTGAATTTGATTATCAGCTTTTCATTATTATACTCTAATATGCACCATATTTATCACCAGATCAGGGAGACTATATGAAATTGTATGCTCTTCATCTCTGAAAACATGCTTATCCAATGCAGTTCCAAATCAAAACAGATAGCAGATAATGTCAATTGAATAAATCAAAAAATGATTAGCTAGTGTGAGGGAAACAGAATACTCGTGAGAACCATCAGCCTGTCTTGGTTTGAGGTAAAACAGAACCAATTTTCTTTTCAGTAATTTTACTTTTTCGTTAAACCTCTTCTAACTCTCTGAAATTAGCATACTTGTCAGACAGTGTCTGCTACCAGAGTGAAAAGGTCTGATGTTTATAGTGAATACCAAGGAATGGGATGCAGAGAGGCTCCTGCTTATACTTATTGCTAGAAAAGCCAAGGTGAGCTAATGTTATGTGCCTCATTGGTGGATTGGAAGTGGAAGAGCGTAGAGGGGTCCCACCAGCGGGGAGGAGCGGACAGGACAGGTGACCCAAAACTGGCCAACTATTCCATCCCATCTGCCTCATGCTCAGGATAAAAGCTGAGGGATCAAAGTGTCAGCGCTCTTCCTTCAATGGCTGATGTCTGAGGAGGACTCTGCTATCTGCCTGTGATCCCAGTCTGTGCATTCCTGAATCCAGACCCAGAATCCAATTCCTGTCTGTCACAGAGTTCAGTCTGGGACTTTCCCCGTGCCTGCCGGTGATGTGATCGTCATCCTAGGAGCTTGATAAAGATTGTATATATTGTATATATTTCATCATTAATATTATAAACTTTTTTTTTTATTATTTTATTATTAACATTTTGTTAAAGTAGTTCAGTTTCTTTTCAACTTGTCTCTGTCTCTCATTTTCCCTCCTCTCCTCTGAAGGGAGATGCTCTCTTCTCTGAAGTGGAAAGAGGTTAAACAGAACATTTGTCGNTCTGATGTTTATAGTGAATACCAAGGAATGGGATGCAGAGAGGCTCCTGCTTATACTTATTGCTAGAAAAGCCAAGGTGAGCTAATGTTATGTGCCTCATTGGTGGATTGGAAGTGGAAGAGCGTAGAGGGGTCCCACCAGCGGGGAGGAGCGGACAGGACAGGTGACCCAAAACTGGCCAACTATTCCATCCCATCTGCCTCATGCTCAGGATAAAAGCTGAGGGATCAAAGTGTCAGCGCTCTTCCTTCAATGGCTGATGTCTGAGGAGGACTCTGCTATCTGCCTGTGATCCCAGTCTGTGCATTCCTGAATCCAGACCCAGAATCCAATTCCTGTCTGTCACAGAGTTCAGTCTGGGACTTTCCCCGTGCCTGCCGGTGATGTGATCGTCATCCTAGGAGCTTGATAAAGATTGTATATATTGTATATATTTCATCATTAATATTATAAACTTTTTTTTTTATTATTTTATTATTAACATTTTGTTAAAGTAGTTCAGTTTCTTTTCAACTTGTCTCTGTCTCTCATTTTCCCTCCTCTCCTCTGAAGGGAGATGCTCTCTTCTCTGAAGTGGAAAGAGGTTAAACAGAACATTTGTCGTTAGTTTTAGTGGCCAGCCCAGCCCAGCCCAAACCATGTCAGAGCCACAAGGTTGCCAGTTTTCATCCACAGCAAGAATTTCTCAAGGTCTCTGTTTTGCCTTCAAAATCATGAATTTTGTTGCCTGAGCTTCAGTGGATGGTTGAAAGGTGATTTATTTTCTCACTTTGTCTGGATTTCTAATTGAAATCCACCACGCTTGTGAAATTTGATCTTTCAATAGCAATTAGTGAAAAACTAGGAATTTTCAGGACTAAGCATACAAATCGCGATTAAAAAGCACATGAGGATCCTCTTCTGAATCATTCTCCAGAAGAGCCTATTTTTCTCTCTTGACTCTATAACCTCTATCAACCTCTTCTTAGAGAGAATACCTTAGAAACACTGTCCCTAAAGACACTTTTAGTGAGCTAATCCCTCATTTTACAAATGCTAACCCAGCAAACAGACACACGTTTCATCTTCTAAGCAGTAGGGCTGGGTAATGCTCAATTCCTACATACCTCTGAAGAACTGCATACCGTTCTTGAATAGTGGATTCTAGGCACAAGCAAACGTACACAGATGCATGCAAAGGCACATATGAGGGATATATTTGAGATAAAAGCAAGTAGAAATATCCTCTGGTAAAGGTATCTTTCTGCTGCATCTTCTGTATCTGGTGTCTTCTCTAATACCAGTCCAAAATGACCAATTTGTCTGCCAATGGCTCTAGTTCTTAAATGTTATTACACCTCAGTAAGTGGGTGCGTGGCTGCAAATCTTGGCCGATGGCTTGGAGGGGACCTACAGACAAATAAGAATTTATGTGAAGGTATTTATCTTAAATGTTGCATGTAACATACATTTGCCATCAAAGAAGTATATGGGAAGCAGCTACTTTGAAGTTTTGAAGCATGCTGCAGACCAGCTTCACTGCTTCTTTCTTTCATTAAGTTTTGTCAAGGTGGTGCCCTGGTTCCCACCTGAACTTGTCCATGGGCTATGGCATAAGCACGGGGGATCATGTTGACACAAACAAAAAACTCCATTTAAGACATTTGAAAAATGTCCATCTGAAAATCCACAAAAACATACATAAATCCATCAGTCCCACTGTTATTTTGAATCAGTCCACAAGCTTTATCTCAATGACATGAGTCAATGTCCTGGTTTGAGCGACACAGGACTAATTTCTCTTCCAGTGCTTGGAAAAACTGCACTTTCAGAAGACTCCGGTGTCTGAATTTGTGAAAATATTTACTTTGTAGCCAGCTATGGTATGCGGGTTTGAAGGTCTCCGTGTTTCAGAGCTCGCCAGGTGCAGGGATGAGGAGGAGCGAGACCCAGGCACTTGACCCAAGCTGGCCAACAGGATTATTTCATACCATGAACGTCACATTCAATATAAATTAGAAAGTTTGCTGTGAAGTGCTCTCTCTCCTTTGATGGCGGTGATCCAGAGAACTTCTTGCCCAAGTGCAGGGCTGCTTAGGCCTCCCCTTCCTCCTGAAGCTGTAGTGCTCGCAGTGTCCGACATTTGCTGTCCACTGCTGGGAGTGCACGGCTTCCTACTGATAGAATTGGCTGAGTATGATCCTTGTATATTTTATATTGGTATTGGGATCAATACTGGTTCTTTAGTGTTATGAATTATTTAGTCTTACTATTAAAATGTATTTATTTTTCAGCCTTTGTGTTTCCTTGGTTTTCCCTGATTCTCCTTCCTGGGTGGGGAGGGGTCATCAGGTGATAGAATAATTGTCTAAACAACAATAAATTGTTGGGGATTTCTCAAACCATAACAGTCAAGAATATTTTTGAGAGTATTAAATTCACAACCTGAAACTACAGGATATAAATAAAACTACAGGATAAAATGATTACACCAATCATTCTGCTATACATAGGATGAGACAGTATTACAGAGAGAGATTTAGAACTTCTCCATTAAATTTTGGACCTTAACACTTCAAAGCCAAAGAGCTTTTTGGGGAACAGAACATACACAGGAAGGTTAAACTTTCATTTGGTTAAAAAACATCCCACTGGTTTCCCAGTAATGATGTAACCATTCATTTCTATGCAATACATTTGTCTAGTGAGGGAAGAAGTCACCAGGGCTAATGTTCTAAAATTTGCAATGCCTGAAGCAATGCTCTTAAAGTCATGTTTAGAGAGAAGAGATTGTTCAACAGGCTCTCATGGCCTGTGATTATCACAGCTCACGCATTATAATTACATGCATTTGTGGGCATCAAAATAAAAATGTTCTGACTTTAGAAACCACCAGCCACCTGCATCGTACATTGACTTCAGCTGATTTTGCAGGCACTCATTTCAAGTAGAGACTTTCTTCAGGTGTACCCAGCTTCAGTCAGCCAGAGCGCCTTCACTTTTGAGTGCTCTTTAAAAGACAAATGTTGAAAAGGCATGTTCCTTCCGCCTTTGCAGTGAATGGATTCTTTGAGGAAATGGGAGTATTAACTGTGATACAGCTACCCTTTTTTTCAAATTCTTTCAGAAAGAGATCACTGCTTCTGGGACCCACAGGCCCACATATTATTCACAGACCACACACTGGGAGGAGATGCATTGACCTCAGGTCTGTTACATCACCGTTACTGTTACTCCACCCAGGATCTGAATAGTTCATTTGGATGAAGTTTCAGAAGTTATCAAGAGCAGCCTGCGTAATAAGCCACAAACTTGGGCTGATTCAGTTTTGAAAGTCTAAACAGTGTTCAAAGAGGCCAAATTTTCCTTAGTTTTTGGTTTTGGTGGTTTTTTTAATTCATATTACAGATTCCCTATTTTATTGCTCAGTCCATGGTCCCAAGGAAATGAGACAAAACTTTCATCTGTACTCATTTATCTTATCTATCATTTAGAGGAATCATCCAAAAACCCTTTTTGGATGACATGGCCTCCTGAATTCTACAAGCTGGATGTGAGGCTCTGCCTTACATGAGCAAAGAGCAGCGTCTCCAGAGCCAGACCATGGGCTCTCCTACTTCTTTTGTACAGCTGAAGCAACACAGAGCAAGTGAGAAATTACTAAGGATTCCTTCCCCTGACACAGGGGATCCTTTGGGTGGATGGATGACAGGATAACCCGCTCTACGCAACAAATGCACGTCCTTCCCAGCAGTGGCCTCTCGGGGTTTTAAACAACTAAATGGATTGGGAGCAGACATGATAATGTAAAAAGTCTTTGAGCAGCAGAATGAAGGGCTGCAGCCCAGCCTTGAACGTGTGCTAAATCAGAGTAAACGCCAGAATCTTATTAAGATTGAGGCAACAGAAAGAAACCCGGCTTCCATGTCCATCCCTCTTCACGTGTACTGAGCATAAACTCAGCAAGACTGAGAACTGTGCTTTTGGTTTTTCATTTCTCAACCCACGTATCCTTTCATGCCCACAGGAGAAAGCGCAGAAGTAACAGAGAGGGTTAATGGCTTCACTACAGTTGGCTGGTGTTAAAGCCAGGGCAGATGTGGGCTTTAATTAGAAAGCAGCTGCACATACATAAACCACAGCAATCTTAATCCAGAGAGTGACAGTGTGAATACAAACCTCTTGCAAAAGCACATACCTTTAATCTGCATTTGACTGTGTTTGTAGAGGGAAAGGGTTTCAGCAGAATTCTATCCAGGAGCTCATAGGAAATAGAACTAAAAAGTACATATATGTCTAAAAAATCAGAAAAGGGCACTAAGAATGTAAACAGAAAAGAATAAAAATAACCACATAGATCAAGTTACTCAACACCAAAACAGAACAGTAAAGTTTTCCATTACCTTTCACAGAATAGCGCTCTCCCACTATGAGCAAGGCTCCAGCTGTTCTCTTGGCTTTCCCTTAGGCATTGATTATGCTGGATATCCTGTGAGCTGCCCCAAACCTGACAATTATATCTAGAATATCCCAGCCCTTTAGGAATTCAGGTACCCAATTTGCTAGAAATACTGCAGAGGAGGAAATCATGAACGTCACATTTACTCTGTTAATTTTTACCATGGTCCACTGGGTAGAATGTGGAAGTTCCCCTGTCAGGAAGCAGATGAGTGCACAGGAAGCTGCGCTGCCAGACAAGCCAGGAGCTACATACTCCCTTCACATCTGCAGGCAGCAGCAAAACCCTACAAGCTGCTCCCTGACAACAGCATAAAACAGAAGTTACTTACTTAGGCCAAAGTCCTTTAAGTCTGAAGTCCACAGGCTTGTTCATCCTGTGTAAAAGGATATGCCAGTATCCACAGAGGAGGGTTCGTGTCCTGCCTCATCATATGTGCCGCATATGCAGTATAAAAGGGTGCAATGCACTCCATGTTGCAAGCCCCACTCAGCTCTAAGATTCTAAATCTTTAGCGGGATTTGAAGGTAGAGAAGAGGGTGGGTAAGCTGGGAATTTATATATCTCAACATATACTCTAGTAAACCATCTCCCTTTCTGTCTTGAGTGATTGTCCACATGCAGTCTCACGGTTTTAGGATGCTTACCATCCACTAACTTTCCCACTCCACCAGTGTAGATTTCTTGGATGAGAAGCCCCTGGCTCTCAGGGACTGAGAAGGGGACAATCCTATCAAGAATAACAGCAGCCCCAGAAGCTTCTGTAATAGCACATTATCTAGCGTAAATAGAGAACCATGTGGTGGCTTTGCAAATTGCATGCCTTATGAACAAGTGAGAGAAATTAGCTCTGCCTGCTACTTCCATGCCAGTTCTGACGTACCTGGTGCCCAGGCAAAAGCATGGAGCATTCTTCCTGTAATGTCAAAAAGCACGGATGTCTTTAAAAATAGTTGCATTGGGTTTGCATGGCAAGGTTTTGGTAGCAGGGGGTGCTGCAGGAGTGGCTTATGTGAGAAGATGCCAGAAGGTTCCCCCATGTCCCATAGAGCCAATGCCAGCCAGCTCCAAGATGGACCAGCCGCTGGCCAAGGCTGAGCCCATCAGGGACAGTAGTAGCGCCTCTGGGATAACATATTTAAGAAGGGGGGAAAAAACTGCTGGGCAAAAGCAGCTGGGAGGGAGGAGTGAGAATATGTGAGAGGAACAGCTCTGCAGACACCCAGGTCAGTGAAGAAGGAGAGGGAGGAGGTGCTCCAGGCGCTGGAGCAGAGATTCCCCTGCAGCCTGTGGTGAAGACCATGATGAGGCAGGCTGTCGCCCTGCAGCCCATGGAGGTCCATGGTGGAGCAGATACCCACCTGCAGCCCGTGGAGACCCCCACACCAGAGCAGGGGGATGCCTGAAGAAGGCTGTGACCCCGTGGAAAGCACACACTGGAGCAGGCTCGTGGCAGGACTTGTGACCCCACGGGGGACCTAACGCAATAAAATAGTAGAGCCAAACAGGAATGTCCCACAGGAAAAGGCACTCAGCTATGACAAAGCTCATCATTTTTTCCCCATTGAAAAACCATGGTGGGAATTCAACACGGAAAGTACAAGAAGCTAGCAGAGCTGCAAAATCTCTGGTCTTCCGTACATTTTCATGGTTGAGTGTATGAATGTGCACAGGGTGAATGTGCACAAGGACAACCAGTCAAAGGAAAAAAAAAGATGTAGGGGGAAATCTTGTATGGGATCTACACAATGTCTAGGTAAATCTGCCTTATTTCTGCATCCATATTGGAGTCCACCACTGGAGCAACCCTAATATACATACACAGAGACAGCACGATCTTCAGTTGAGAAATAAGAGCAGTCCAGAGTCTTGGATTCTGTTGAAATGCCACCAGTGATTCGCCACCAAAGGACAGATCACTTCTGGCCTGGTTCAGTGGGGAAGCCACTCAGGCACTGAAGCTGGCTGGGTAACAGAGATACCAAAGCAACAACATGGGATACGAACCAGAGGGGCAAGAGGGGAAATAACTAGTAATAACCGTTATATTAGGTTTTTTCATTTTTCAGTTCTCATAAAGTGCCTATATCCATACGTAGGCACACTAAGGAGGGGCCTGATTTCCAGAACCATTGAGTCTCCAGCAGTTTCTGTGGAAACGGTTGTATAAAAATCTAGCTTCGTACAAGGGACTAAATACACATTGGAATAGCTAAAGCTAGGCTACTCTTCTTAACAGTGACATTTTGATATTTTCGTTTACTTATCATAACAGCTGGGGATGGTGTAAGGCTGATCAGCAAACTGAAGTGGGATTACAACATACAGCCAGTATTAATTGTACAAGCGAAAGCCAAGCTTGGTAACCTTTTATGGGGAGGCTGTGCAGACTGAATATTAAAGGAGAAAAAGTCCAGAAAAAACTGAGAGATTTTCTTTGCTGCATAAAGTTGGGGAGGGGGAAGCAGAACAAAACAGACGTTTGAAGAAAGAAAACAAGGGGGAAGGAAAACAGAAGGTCAAACATTCTTTCGACAGACTGATAGGCTGAAATAATTCAGGATGACAATATTTTTAAATTCCTGCCAAACGCTTGGGCCTGCTACTTTGAGAATTTTGTCCTGTGTCCTCCAGATACAAGGCAGAATGCCAGAGTCATGGGGGTTATTCCCCCAGAAGGCTGTAAGGTACAAACCCCAGGCCAGGACACTAAATGGTTCCACTCCGGCATCTTCTTTTAGTGACCAATTCAAAGAAATAAAAAACACTTACAAAGATTCGTTACAACGATTGGAGTGACAGTTTGGCAAAGGAGGATAATGAGAGACTCCCCCCCCCAATGTTTACGTGAAGCCATAGATGCACTGTGGATCTATCGTTTTATCACAGCCTTCAAGGCAAATTCTATACACAATTACAACAGAGTAAACCTGGAGTAAGGGTGTGGATTTCAAGGATATGGAATTCCTGCTGATTATTTTTTCTGAAATTAACATTGAGCAGAAACCAGCCTTCATAAAGGCAGATGAATCCAGAAATACTGATCACTTACATAGTCTTTAGCTGGACCACTGCTTAATGAAGGTTCTTATGCACCTTCCGCTTCATTTGTGAATATGTACCACATTTCCTTCATTCCCTGAACATCCCAGTGATGGCTGCTGGCATTTATGTGCACAGAAAAGTAACTAGTAAAGTATTGAATATATTGCAGCTTCTTCGGTTCAACTTAACAGCAGGAAATAGCCATTTTGTGTATCAGTGCTTCAGGGACCAATTGCCAGCACCTGATAAAACACTGGTAGACCATAGCAGCAGTGCAGGAATTGCTGGCATAGAGTGAATAATTTGTGAGTTAATTGCACTACCTGCAAATGAAATCTTTTTACCCTAATCTTCAGCTATAAAATAATGCGCTGTGGCCGTTTCCTAAGATCCATGTTACGCTGCAGCTACTTTTTCATGTATCGTCTTTTGTACAAAGCACATTGAAGTGGGGAGTGATGGGAAGGTCACATTTGTTTTGGAAAAGTCCAAAAGCTTTTTCTGCAGCACAGTTATTAGGAGGACTGTGAGAAGGCCCAGTGGCAATGATATATAGATAAACATCTGCATTCCTTACATACCACAATCATTTTTGCTTCAAGTAGAACTTCACACTTCCAGTGCTAAGCAGATTGTCTATGTGTCAATTAGACACGCAATTCTCTCTCCCCATTTGGTGTCAGGTATCCATTTGATAATTTGCTTTTGCATTATGAAGAGCCATGACTGACTCAGTGATCCTTTCTTCAGATTTGTCAAAGCTCTCTTGCACTCTGAGCAAACACTTAGTCCCCTTACAATATTGTATTAGCTGATTCTGTAGTCAAAAAGTATTCCACTACCTTAGGCTTGCATTGCAAAGATCCCCAACTATTTTATGCACTGTCTACTTAAAAAATAAATAGAGATTGAATTACATTCCTGAGCCCAGGATCCTCTTGCACTATACAAATGTAAGTATTTAATTTGGCTTTCCCTGTTTATGTTAGTTTGTTTTAGTTGCTCTGTGTCTTACTCAACCACAAGAATGCAGCATAATTGGACTTATTCAGTACTGTGTGTCTTTGGCTGCTTTTTGCTTCCCAGAAGCAAAAAAAAAAAAAGGTTTTTAAAAGAAGGTCTAAAAGTGTTTTTTGTTCTTTAGTTGTGAAACTAAAAACTAGACAAACAACCAAAAGAAATTTCATACCGAGAGCCTGCAAATAAAGGCATAGAGTTAAAAAATGAACTGATTGTAGCATTGGTGAAAGGAAGCAGATTGCCAGCCTGGAGAGACTGAAGTCTCCTGCTCACCCCTTGCAGAAACATGTTGGAGATTAGAACTGTGTGGTACCCCCTCCAGAACTCTCTTGCCAGCTTTAGTTGGTTTATGGCAGGTACAGGGGAGAAGAGGAAGAAACCACACAATAGACAGTGATAGGATGACCTTCCTTGGGAAAGTTTATTCTAGCCAGCGAGAACTGGGAGGTAAAAGAAACCTGTTTGAGCTCCCTCTGCAGAGAGCGGAAAGAGTGCTGTTGGCTGTAGAAGGAGCTGCCGCAGGTCACAGGAGAGGCTCAGGTGGGTGTCTCAGCACCTCAGCGTCCCATGCCCACGCAGCAGGGCTGACAATACCAGTCCCCATGGCTCCTTCACTCAGACCCTCCATAGTGGATTCTAATTCCGGTGGGGTTTGTTGGTTGGTTGCAGAAGGCCAGCAAATGAAAGCCCAAGCTACAACCCTCCTTATTTTACACTGCTGTCCAATAAGGTTTCCTAAGCTCCGTCACTAGGAATGCCATCCTGAGAAACCAGAGTCTGAAGAGTGGCTTTCTCTGGCTGTAAGGGTGGACCCCATGGAGCTTCTTGCAGAGTTAGGCAGACTAGTGATTTAGGCAGACTGCCCTCAGCACATCGGGAAATGGTGACCATACACAAAAGTCCTTCAACTTAGTAGCTCAAGCAAATAAACTGTCAAAGGTTCAACACTTACTGAACTTTTTCTGACTTTCCATCCATCCCATCATTTCATTAAATAAAGATTAATTCCTTAAGTTAGCTTTTTTAAAACAAAAGAGTTTTCAATGTACAGGCTGTATTTTTATTAGCAGACATTACTGACAAAACACAAGAGGCCAGGAGGGGCATATTTATTGCTGGTGTAAGCCAGTTCACCCCATTGGTTTCAACAGCACTATGCTATTTTGCTCTTCTTTAGAAGCTGGTCTTGTTTTCATACTCGATTTAAAAGGGTTAAATTCTCCTTTTTTATCTGAGTGAAAGAAATTTGCATCAGCGTCAGTATCTGCTATGCCTAAGTAATGACAGTCCTCACATTCAGAGAGAATCTTACGTCTCAGCTCTTCTCTGACAGGCTTTTCCTTTCTGCGCTCAGGAGTAAGCAGCAGGATCCAGAGGGAAATGAAAGCAAGAAGGTAGGATGAAGGACCATCTTAGACTCTGCAGAGGCTCGAAGGGAAACAGGGAGATTTCTGCAGGTCATCAAGCAGAAGAAGAATTTAAATAACCCTGGCCTCATGGATCTTGAAGGGTATCAGTAGAGCTTGAAAGTCACAGGGACAGCATCTGGGACAATATTGAAGAAATTTTGTGACCAGTGTTACTTTTGGTATCTTCCCTTAGATTCACACTAGTTTACAAGTACGTAAAGTTGCCCAAAAAAGACACTGGGGATTCTCTTATGAAAATAAACTCTGCATAAGTAATCACTCGCATCCAGTTCCACATGGAGCACGCTGACAGCTTTTCAGTGCAAAGTGCATGGTCAGGGTCGGGGCTGGAATGTGAAGTCCAGCCCTTCCCAGACACGGGAGCGTGCCTGAGAGGGAGCCGAGCTGAGGAAAGTTTAGGGCAGCCCTGTAGGTGCTTTTGGCTATTTCCATGAAATGTGTTAAATGAACAACAACTGAAATAAAACTCCACAAGAGGCTGAAAATGGCAGTACCCACAGCAACTATAGTCAAATATTCACAAGTTACTCCCAATTTGGAGATGTTCTCAGTTTTTAAATGCCTGATAAAGATGTCCCACCCAGAATCCCCAAACCAGTTACCACTTTTTAAAAGACTGATTTTCTTATGCTGACTTCTATGCCACAAAAAGCTCTATCTAGTCATAAAAAACCCAAAAATTTTACTGAAACGGCACGAATTTCAGATCATTACATTTTACAATTGTTTATGATTGAAAATTGGGTTGTACAAGTATTTGAAATGAAAATTTATTGTAAATATTGTTCTAGTGCTTGGTTGTTTATGAGCACTGTGAACAAAACTAATTCTATACTCAGTCTTAAAAAGCATGTACAGCAAGCACTGCATTAGCAAAATAAGGAATAGCCAAAGAGGAGCAATGTAAAGCAGAGGCACACCCTTCTGAGACAGAATGCAAAGCAACACGCAGAAGTAAGAAATAAATAACACAAATTTTATACCTTACTGTTCTCTGTTTCAGGGGCCAAAACAAATATTTTGCAGATGACATCTACTGGGGAAGCAGGAAAAGAAATTAATGGTACACTGTTTTCATGTAGTAAATAAAATAAACTTGGAAATTAGTCCTCAAATCTCATAATTTCTTTACTTATGTTAGCTGTTGCAAGAAGAAAAGCGACCAAGGCAACGGTCTCTGAAGCATTTATGATGACTGAAAAAGAAACAGGGGAAATATAGATCCATGAATGTTAACGTGAATGAGACAGCGATCAAAGTAGAAACAGTTTTTTTACTTAAACCCCGATCATAAAACTGAGAAACCACTGATATCCTTGAGAAGTACCACATTTAACCTGAGCGGGATTGGAGGCTTACAGAGTTTGATGTCATACTCTCATTGCTTATACAATGCTGCCCTCTAGCAACGAAAAACCAGCACACAGGATTCGTGGAGGTTTTTCTCAGAACAGGTTGTCTTCTCCTCTCCAAAAGTGTTTGCTGTTGGCCACAACGGTGCTTTAAACTGCATTTTAAAGCTCATATTTGGTAAATTTTCTAAGCTGGTGCATTTCTCTGGGCTAAAGAGAAACAGCAAAATTGGCTACTTGTTTGCAATAGTGAAAGTTAGACATGCTTGGAGACAGCTGCTGCTTTATAAAGATACGTATATCTGACTAATCTTTGCTCCATTAGGCTACCTGATTCCCTGATGTATTATCAGGGAATCTGGCTCCAGCCCTTTGCTTACTCAGTGCAGACGGCACCATAAGAAACACAGGCTGGCGCCAGGGAACTCAGGCAGCGGCTCTACGTGCTTCCAAAGACCTAGGTAATAGATTGTCATTTTTTCTAGGGCTACGTGTACAGGGCACGTTCCAGTTCAAGGCTGGAACTGTAAAACCCAGCCACAATGGACCACACTTGTGGGGTCTGACACGTCCTAAGCCATTCTGCTTCTCCTATGTGTTCCCCCCATAGCTTGCAATCACTGTCCGCCGCTAATTCAATCCTGGGAATTAAGATGCCAATAAAATACATATTAATTGAAATTAAAAATTAAATCAATAATTTTTAAGGGCAGTTATAAAACAAATAGTTACAATTTAATTTCTTCTTTGACCTGGTAAAACACGTAAAAATTCCTGAGCCTTGTGTTGATATTCAGGCCTAGGCTAGCAAGGCACTGAAGCACATGCTGGTCTCTAAGGTACCCTGAAGAGCATCGCTGAAGTCAGTATGAGTTAAAGACAGACTTACAGACTTTGCTGAATGCCAGGCCTAAACAGAAGTTAAGATTCTGATCTTTAATTGAGTTGAAAGCCACTGAAAAAGGGTTTCATTTAGAAAACCTTGTTCTAATTAAAACAAACCGAAACTGGCTCCAGACCTAAACTGGAGAGAAACATAATTAAATATTCTGATTAAATGGCTTCCATGATTACACAAAATAAATAAACACAAGTTTTCCGTTAAAAAAAACAAAGTCATCTCAGGGAAAGCACCAGAAATGCCGACAAAACAACAAAGGTGATCTGGCAGCCACTGGGCTAAGGGAGGCTCTTCAGCTGCCCAACTGTTCTTTGAAACGATGCAGAATTGGAAAGGCATAGCAAAGTAAAAGGTCGGGCATTGATAGAAACGTACCTCAAAAGGCAAAGAAATTTGTATTTTACAGACTATACTTCCTAAGGACCTAGCAAAAGATCGCTGCTGTCATGTGAGTTCAGTTGAGCTGAGGAAGCATTGAGAGGAAGACACCCGTGAGATGCATTTGACTCCCTGCTTCTCTCCCTGGCACGACCCCAAGCTGCGTTAGGCTGCCACAGGCTACAGCACCCACAGGCTGGGCGACTCAAGAGGCCCATACTGACCCACGTGTCCTCCTTACCCTCCTTCTTTTCAATGCCTTTTGTCAGCAGCCAAAGTGGGGGTATGGCTACCAGAAATAGCACATTCGCACTAGAAAATCTCAGTTGTGTATTTGAGGAGGCTTTTGTATCACCCAAATAGGACAGAAAGCTTGATCATTAAATATCACGCATTAAATAAACATGAGGCGTGAAGGCATGGTAATGTATTTGCCTTAGGGACACCAAGGTACTGAAATTTCATTTTACAGTAAACTGCTACTTTGCATCTGCCGAGAACTTCATATTAAACTCAAAGCATTTCCACTAACCTTTTCCCCATAAATTTAAACCTTGGGAGGGGTTTATAAGTGATGCTACTAAAAAGCATTGTGCAGTAGTGGAAAAATGTGTTACACGGAACAAACCAGTAGATTAAAACCTCCACCTCTATTTGTCAAAAAAAATATTCTTTTCCATTAACCATAACACAGGAATCCCGTACCACAGTCTTTGAGGCTGATTGTGGGGAACTGCTTTTAAATATTACTTTTGGGTTTCTCTTTTTAACTATCCAATGGGACATTCTTAAAATACCATCAAATTATTTCCCTTGCTTAATATTAGTAACACCACTTTTTGAAATGTTCAGCTTCTTGTCCACACCCAGTCTGCTGAAAGGTCAGAATTCGATCCACTAGGGATTCATACTGGAGAATTTTTCAACGTGATCTAACCGATAATTGTCAAATAGCACATTTAAATCTTGGGTAGGATTCTACAGTCCTTTCAGACACTACCTAATTTCCCCAGCGTCAAAATGTACCACAAATCAGCTAGAGATTGACAAAAAGCATTTGCTTGGCTCCAGCCTGGATCCTGACATATTCTTCCTGTGCATTCTCTTCCTTGAGAAGTCATTTAACTTCTCTACTTCGTTTCTTCTTTATTATAAAATTGCTACCCTACCTCAAAGGACTGCTGTTATACTATTTTGCCATGGATACTTTCCCAGGATATTTAGATAGTCTGACTGCAGGCAGCAGAGATAGAAAAAGTATGTTTAAACAGGAGGAAGCTCTAAACCATCTTAGAAGAGAATCACTGTGCTGGAGACAGCCGATGATGATAAGGGAAGGGAAAAGCTATGCAGCAACTGCAATAGCAAATTTTCCTCACAGTCAACGTCCCAGACAGAATGACACCAATGGGCTTCAGGCTGCAGCTGACTTTTAAAGAAACCTTTCCTGATTTGTACGCTTCAGAGTAAAATCAAGTCCAAGAAAAAATCAAGTCCAAGAAAAAAAGCCCTCTTTTCACAGTCCATGCATTTAGAAACCAGGCTAATCACAACTATGAGATAAAGTATTTTCCTTTTCGGCACTGTGAAGCTCATCTCAAGAAAGGATATACCAATTATCTAACTCAACTTGCACACTGATCTGAAACGTGTAAGCTTAGAAAGAATTATTTGGATTTTCAGCTGTACAATGGAGCAGAACCAGGACCATTTTGCTCACTATTTCCCCTAACATTCAGAATAAAACTTTTGCCAACAGAGTTGTTAGTATCCAAGAATCAGTTGCTTTGGAGTATTCTGGTTTATAGTACTGCATATATAAAACTGAATAAATATAGTAAGGCAAAATCAAGTGCTTCATAGCATGGGAATACTTGTGGATTTAGTGTTTGTTAATAGCAATTTCTTACTATATTCTCTCACTTTGCTAAGGCAAACCTGCAATGCTCAGGCTAAGCAGATGCAGAATCTATCAAATTTGTACCTTAAGGCATGGAACACAATAAGATGCTTCATTATAAGCTGAAGGAAGCAAACTATATCCTTGACATACTCTGCTCCCAGACATTGCTGAGGCAATTGATAATTCTTTATGTCTCGTGAGGATCACCAGAGAAAATCTCTGGAACTAGTCATTAATCAAACAAAGCATAGCACAGAGTTAGAATTTTTGAAATGGTGCCAAAATCAGTTGTGGAAATTTGCAATGACAGCTGATGAGAAATTCAGTGCCTAGAGGGAGGGCAGGGTTGTGGCTTTCCTCTGGTTTCTTTTTTTTATTTTATTTTTCACTGATTGTGACAGAATCTTTACAGGAATCTCATAAAATCTTCCAGTCAGTCCTCTGTAAAGAAGAAAATCAATTTTACAAACAATTTCTATTATTCTGGCACCTTTCCTGTAGTTATACAGGATGAGACTTATCCATCCTCTTTACCTAAAAGGAGGGTGCAGAGAGATGGGGGTCGGTCTCTTTTCCCAAGTAACAAGCGACAGGGCAAGAGGAAACGGCCTCAAGTTACGCCAGGGGAGGTTTAGATTGGATATTAGGAAAAAAATTACTCACAGAAAGGGTTGTCAAGCGTTGGAACAGGCTGCCCAGGGAACTGGTGGAGTCACCATCCCTGGAGGTATTTAAAAGACGGGTAGATGTATTGCTGAGGGACATGGGTTAGTGGTGGTTTTGGCAGTGTCAGGTTGATGATTGGACTCAATAATCTCAAAGGTCTCTTCCAACCTAAGTGATCCCAACAGTAAGTTTCCAACTAAAGAAGAAAACCAAAACACAGGGCAAGAGAATATGTCTGGAATAGAGTCGGGTGGGACAAGCCACAATCAGAATCCAGTTGGAAAGGGAGATGGGGATTAAAAGCAGGTTTTAAACCTAAAGGGGAAAGTCCCAGACAGTAGTGCAGAAAGGCAAAAAATAGAAAAAAAAAAAAAAAAGTGAAGAGCTTCTGGTAGATAACAGCAAGTGTCCATGCCTAATTAGCTTTAGATAGAAAGGGAGAAACAGATTGTAGCAAGCACCTGTGAATCAGTTGTCAGGTACAGGAAAGGGCCTTACTTTTCAGGTTCCTGTCATAAACCAAAATATTTTGCACATTTTTCCACAGTGCCTAGATAAACAGTGGTCGCTATGGATTGCTGTACAGAAACAAGGAAAAAGACAGTTGCAGTAATCAATGCCATTAACCTTAGGTTGCCCTGCCCTACCAAACTCAGACCCTTACTGTTGAAACAATTCAGCTAGACACAGTCTTTATGATATGCCCTGGGACACTAGTGATGCCTTTAAGGACATAACAGAAGGCAAAAAATATCCATATTAAAAATAATGCACACTCAGAGAATCACTGGCATTCCAACCAGAAGTTTCTTTAGCATACAATACTGAGCAACAGATTATTCCAAGATACAGTGGACCTTATGTTTAGGCTTTTAGATTGGCGTTTTCCAAGCTACGGTGTTTGAATTGTCAGTTAATATCAAACAAAGCATCTAGGAGCATATTATATGAAAGGCATCACTGAAGAAGGTTGATCTGATACCTTAAATGAAATGAAGAAAACCTTTTAAAAATCCCAAGGAACTCTCTATTGTTTGGGTTCAATAGATCCAGTTTAACCCCACATTGTTAAACTTCGGTAAAAACATTTTAGTGTTGATTTAGTTGTAATAAAAACCATGAAAATTGCTCTGAACGCTGATGTTTTTCAATTCTAAGTTAGGAAAAAGACTAAAATAGAATTTCAGCAAAATAAAATCTCAAGATTTATTAATTTTGGTTTTTTGTTCCTATCATGCAACTTTCCACATTATTCCATATGAAAAACAAATACATCACACGTCAGACAGTTCAATTCACCTTGTCAGTGAAGAACTCGGATTATGCCTATAACTGTTTCAAACAATAATTCCTGGTTAAGCTCTACTCAGTACCTTAGCTGCTTTAACAAAGGATTTCTTGAAACTCCACATATTCAGCACAACTACGAAACTTTCACAAGGTACCGAATAACAGAAGATAGCTGCCTTTGTGGGTACTACATAGGTGTTTAAGCTGATCATTATATTTCTAGCATTTATGAAAGCATAATATGTTATTTTATTCTCAAGTCCATTAATTATTTCACCATTAACAGACACTTTGAGCAGATCTTTTTCAAGTTTACTCATCTTGCACCCTGAATCAAAAGGAGTTTTCCTATTGATTTCAATAACATGTTCCCTCATGTTATTAAAACAAGCATTTTCTCCAACCTACTAGCCAAGATATTATATTAATTTAATGATTAGCTTGTTTTGACTTCAGAAATCTCTCATATGAGTTATGGTGTTTTTTTAACTCCAAGTTACTTCAGGTGAGTTCATCCTCAAAGTTTTCATACTGCAGTGTAAAGTAGCGTGCTCTCTCTCTCTCTCTTCCCACTGATCTTACCAGGGCTGGCATTTGAGGCCTTTTTTTCAAATCATGGTCTCAGTTTTGGATAATGCAAAATGTCATTTTTGTACCAACTCTAGGGCTGTCATGAAAAGATAATTATCCATCAATCCAGTGGAAGTTTTCTCACTTCAGTGATTTACATGTACCAGACATAATTTTGAAGTTCGTGCTCCAAAGTGCTCCCTGAACAAGAGATTGTCTAATAGAAGAAAAAACTGATGACATCCTGCCCCGGTGAAGCGTGTAAAACATTCACCTGCATTATCCAGTTTCTTTTGCTCAACAAGTTTCTGTAACAGAGTCCTCATTTACAGCCACGTTAGTCTGGTGACTTGATTGCAAACAGAATTGTTTCTCCAGATCAACCAACACCTACAGGCAAGGACTTTCAAACTACCAGATGCTGGAATCCAAATCCCGGTGTGCACACAGACACAACGGCAGAAGATCTATTGATCACACTAGACTACGCAGTAGGTTCACAGCTAAGTCTGTCCTGGTGGGAGAGCACTAGTTTTGGGTATTTCTCCCCTTCTTTCCAGGGAAATCAAAGCTAAAAGCCAGCACTTAGCTTACGCTGGGTGCTCAGGCAAAACTCAAGTCATATGATATTAAAGAAATGACTGAACTGAAGAAAAGAAGAAGGAGAGCATTCAAACATTTAGCTCTCAAGAGCATGTTAGACAATTTAGAGGTATTATGATATAAAGCATAATGCTTAGTGGAAGATGTACCTCCTCCATACATCTATTTGCTAGGCACCATAAGCATTAGTGTTTCACGATAAAAACGATGAATGTATGCTAACATCTTTGTTTCCATGCCAAACCACCCATCTGTTCTCTGCTCAGAATTCTGTCATGCTCTTTTCTTTTCACTTTTGCCCTACGTTATGTTTAAGTTTTTTTAAAAAAAACCACACCACAAAAATATGCATTATGTCATATATATAATTTATGATCTAGACTCTCAGTACTAATGAAATTCAGCAAAGAGAGAATGGAACACAGAAAGAATGGTTCAGAATACTAAGTTTCCAATTGTTTGAGATGAAGCGCTGCTTTATTGTGTTGCATTAGCAACCTCTTCATAACAAGGAGAGACAAAAAGAGTGTTTGAATTAATGACCTCATTTGTGAGGGACAAAAAAAATCTCATTTTTTAATGCGTAGTAGTTCATCTGCTAACACACAGACACCAGCTTCTAATGATAGTTTTACGCTGATATATCACTAGCAGTGTACCATACCTGATGAATTACCCACTAGCTGCCATTATGACTGGCTTTAGGTTTTATTAACTTACAAAAAAGGTGCGTACACAGCCTTTTGTATTATCACATGCTGCTTCAAAGACAGAATCAGAGGTTTGCGTTAGGAGTTTTTAGGAGATTAGTAATCAGACTTCTTGAGCTCACCATGAAATTTATGAGATAATATATACGAACACTAGATATGTGTAAGCGCTTACTGCCTTTTGTCTGAGAGTGAATGCTTCAACCTGAGTTATAATTATTTAGGCCATAATTTCTAATATTCCACATTTCCTTTTGGCCAGCAGAAGCACTTCAGAAAGTGCCTCCTGGGGTATAAATACAAATAAAAAGACCAGCTTGCTTCAGGGATTGTCTACTCTTCTCCCTCCTAGAACAACACTTATGATCTTAACACTTGGAACTGTAGATAGACCAAAAGACCTGACAATGGATCTTTTTCTCCAAAGCACCTATAAAGGGGAAGGTCACATCTAGGCATTTCCAGCTGCCCTTGTACATGTGCAACTTAAATGCCTATTTATTTTCCTAAGACAAAGGCTTAACTCCTTAGCCCCACAGAATATCAGTGTGAGTGTGAAACTACAGCAACTCTATATATGAAACATATTCACATACAGACAACATCTTCAACATAAAATGCTCAGATACTCTTAAAGAAGTAGAGCTCCACTGTGTAAAGTGGACAGTCGTATCAGAACGATTAAGTGATCGCACACCGCTATGGCTGAAACACAGTAAATATTTTGTTCTCCCTATGATGCCATTGTTGTTTGGCACATCTTAAAAAAATGTTAAAACAAGAGCGCATTCTGCAGTAAGGGCAATATTCGGCTCTTTTCTCAGATGCACAATTGCTTTCCAAAGCAGCAGCTTCTCATAATCCAATCCTACGTGTCTTAAACCTAACCCAGTTACCGTTCTGAAGCTTTTTCCGTTTTCAGTGTCAGTACAAAGAAGACTGGGGACTAGCTCCCAGTCCATGCTCTGGCAGCTTTAATACTGTCCTAAATAGGTTACTGAGGATTACTTTTGGCACTACTTGGGAAACTTAACTGGTGTCAAGCCAATGTACCCAGCTTTGTGCCAACTGCTTCTTGTTCTCTTCTAAATCAGGGAAGTAACGTAAAAAAGAGCCAGGGAGCAAGCTGAGGACTGGGGCTAAAGTATGCCATGCTCTAGCGAGCTGTGTAAGAACAAGGAATCCATAGGGGACACTTATAGACCAGAACAACCTGGAGTAGTCCTTAAGCTACTGTAACCTGTTCTGGGCACAGCATGGAGATACCAGTGCCTCCTTCAAGGCTGTGCCAAACACTCTGGCAATTCTTGATATTTTGTCCATAAGTCGGTGTCTGCAGAAAATTTCCTAAAATGTTAACCTTCCTTCCTCAAAACTTTACCTGAAATCCCTGTCACTCGGTGGGACCACAAACGGGTTAAAGGGGGTATTTAGCATATACCCTACACAAGACTGAGCTTTGCAAAAGTGAGAACTGTGCAGTTTCCAAGACCTCTGCAAAACATCAGCTTGCCCGACTGCTTTGAAATGTAGGAATTAGGGCACTGCTATAAAATATTGTCACTGCATCACAGATACTACAGTTGAAAAGAACTTTTTGGGGTCATATTTCTTCTTCCATCTGCTATTGCAGAACCTTCCTCCAGGCTGAACTCTTAAGGGTTAACTGGCATTAGGTGGAGGAGGGGGAAATCAGAGGTCAGCTCATGTTCTGATACCAATGAACTCACAAGTTACTCCTTAAGCATGTGGTTTCATCCTAGGTTCTTCCTGCCAGCAATTTCTCACTTTAATCATACACCCACAGCAACCCAGATCTTTAAATTCAGCAATTCTTTCTCAGGTTTCAGCAAGTCATTGGCAGCCTGAGCTATTTTTGGGATATTTTCTCTACTGCAGATGCAGCTCAGGAAAACGCAGGGAGCATGCTAAAGACCTGCAGCTATTTGCCTTGTACAATTTGCTCTTTTCTCTTTATTTCTCTGTTTTCCTGCACTGATCACTTAAAGGACAATCTCTCTTGCAAACAAAATCCCCGGAGCCTGATTAGAGGGACTGAAGGCTCCCAGACACGGATTGCCTGCCAGCCACAGCACGGTAAGGACATGGACACTTTTGGCTAGCCTTGCATTGCAGCTTTTTAAGCTTTGCTGAACGTTTATTTGTGTCCATCGCTTCCAAATCAACACTGCTGGCATGGCAGGCAGTCTCCAGCTCCTGGTCTCCATTTTCATTCCCTAAAATCCTCAGCACTTGTAAGTAACACATTTATGCTCACCGTGTCTTTGTGTGTTCTAGAAATCAATGACTGACACTAATTTTGATCAGTTCCAGGGGTTGGGGTTTTTTCCTTACATTTGAGCATCTTTTGGAGATCTGTAATTTGTAATCCTGATTGAAACTGTGGATATTTCTATTGCCTTATCTTCCCTATTTAGGTATATTGTTAGTCTTATTACTTAGCTCAGCAAATTATTCGAATCAGGGAATGGTTTTATGTACGGTAGATGGAAACACTGTAAAATAGACCTGCTACTGCTGATTTACAGTTATTCTTGCCTTGTGCACCGGCTCTGCTATAATACCTTTACGCTGCCACATAGCAGTGCGCTAACACTACAAAGACATATACAGCATAAAACCAATGCAGCAGACCGAGCCGTACTAAAAATGAATAGGTTTTATCGTGCAGTTCTTTTTATATATGCTCACAGATATGCACCAAGCAAGCTCTGCAAGTATGGTGCAGATTCCAATTTTGTAAGAGATACTGTTTTATTGAAATAATTGTAAAAATAGTTTAATATCCTCAGGGACATTTTACTTACACATACTACTACAGGAAGATGAACATAGTTCATGTCTAATGAATGTACAAACCAAATTCTGGGAATCTCTGGTGGCAGAAAGTGGAAAAAGGATTCTTCTGGTCCTTTCCTGTACTTCAGGCTTTTTAGAAAAACTGGAATTGTTTATGCTTTATCCTTTCACGTTCAGTAATATGATGATTGCAAACAGAGAATTCCCCTGAGGGCTTAATGTACATCATCCAAATATTTGACTGCAGCTCAGTGTTTGTTGTCCTATTAGGAGAGGTTTTAGAAAGCTGACTTTGCACCAGAGGTGGGGAGGCCCTCAGATAGAATAAACAATGAAAAGCTACCTGTGTAGTAGACAAGAACAGGCTGTACCATTGTAGCCCCATAATATCTCTTATCAAAATGCTTAGACATTACAGTCTGCAGCAGAAATAAAAGTTAGCACAGCCTTTGAAACAGTTTTAGGAACTTATTGAAACCTCACCTTTCACCTCTTCAGTCTGGGAGAATTTTTTTGTTCATTTTCTAGCTTGCAAATGTTTCTTGAGTGATTTATAAAACCAATTTGGAGGGATGGGGAAAAGGCTGCACGTGGACATGAGTGGACCAAAGGTCTTTAAGGCTTAATTTTCAATATGGGGAAAGTTCTGATGTTGATATGCAAAGAATTTTTTTAAAAAGCCATCCAGGATATAACGACTTACAACTCAGAACACTAGAAGCAAAAAGTGACAACTTAAACTGGTATCAATAGATTCAGGATCAGGCTCTGAAAGTCACATTTTTGCTTCTGAAAGCCTCTCATCAATTTTGAGGCAATTTCTATGATATTGCTTCCAAACATAAGACCGACTTCTGAGCCTGGCTCTCTCCTCCCACCGGTGAATCTCTGCCTCAGTTTTGCTGAAGTCACTGATACTAAATTAGCTTAACGAGAAATACAAATCAATCCTTTAGTCCTTAGTTCCATCTTATACCCAATCCCAAATGTTAGCACTCAGCTTGCTGGAAATACTGAGACTCGACACATTTCCCAGAGACCGCAGAAAGAAAGGAATTATTCTAGCTGTATGTGTATTGCTGAAAGTCAGCAAAGCATTTGATTGTTTACTGTTAACAGAGGAACTGATCTGTCATTAGACAAGTTACAAGGCATGCATGTAAATTTGGATCCCATATTTCCCTCTCTCAAACAAAAAGTTACTCTCAGGGCACACAGAAGTTGATTAAAGGAAGTTTTACCCCCAGGACAGGTCTGTGCAGAATTGAGTGCCTTGGGAATTTAGTGAGATAAAACCCAAAACAGTGATACACCTGTACATATAACCACTCAAGTGCTGCTTGTTTGCACTCATTTTAGAAAATGTCATACTAAATTGTGCCATTGATAAATACTACCGTTTGAAAGACAATGCGTGTTATTTCACAATATGTGCAGAAAGGAAATAATCTGAATAATGAAAAAGCAGATGCCATCTAGGATGTATTAGCTTTTTATTTTTAAAACAAACTGTTGCATACAGGAGCTCTCTGGAAGTTGAAAACCTCATCTTTGTTAGAGAAGAAATGTAGACCCTGGGGATTAGCAACTTTCTAGATGTTCCCAACTGAGGATACACTCATGCTATGCTAATACACTTCTTTCTGTGTGCATATACATTAAATCAGCCACACACAAGATACTAAAGATTAACTGACTCTAAATGTACTAATTTATAATTCAGCAGCAGCTATGATGCCAGGCACTCCATAACTCATACTTGATGGTCCTTACCTAGACACAAGTATATATAAAAGGCTAATGGATATCAATAAGGGCAAATGGCTAAAGTGGAACCCAGGCTGACCTACAGTAGAACTTGTTCTAGAGTCAGAACATGAGTCAAAAACATAATTATTCCTTCACTTGAACAATCACAGAAGTGGGTCCCTCCGATTTTATTTATATACTCAGACATACACTAAAGTTACAGTAAATAAGTTATTTATTGTGAGCACAGCCATGGTAATTAGACAGTTGTAGTCTCTTCACCGGACTTTCTTTTTTAAGTTTCATCTTTTCACTTTTAGCTTAAAATTCAGTTAAAAAAAGGTTTAATTGGTTCTGCACTACTCTGTAAAGGGCTGGACTAAGAGCACCGATAGTCTCAACGGCTCCGTTGACACACAGTAACTTAGTACAGCGCAACAACCCGATTAGGTGGCTGAGCCCTTCATTAAAATTGAAGGAACAGTTTCCTTTTTCCTGGCTGTCACTTTGCACCAGACTAATTCTATTAAATCCAGTTGAGGGACTGGGTTGAAAGAGGAATCATCAATGAAAAGTGAATAGCACAAGAATTCTTCAAGGACTGGGTCTGAATTTTAACATTCTCATAGAGCGGGGCTCTCCAACAAAAAACTGACATTTTGCTGGCGATATGTTGTTAGGCAGCATCAATTTAGAGGAGGAATATCAGGGAGTAAAAGAAATGAGAGGAAATGTAGTAGAAATGTCAGGCTCATTGGAGGCAGGAATAAGCAATGAGGGAGCAGCCTGGAGTGGCAAGCGGCTTGGCTGGTCCGAGCAGCTCAGCTCTGTCTTCTCTGTAGCCCCTGACCCCTGGCAGTGCCAGCAGTTCCCTGCAGCCTTCTCCCAGGTGGCAGCAGAAGCCTGAAGATGCTCTGCAGCCCGTTTCTCTCTGGTCCTCCCACCTCCATTTCTTCCCACATCATCCCACGGCAGGATTACGCCTTGGCCTGCTTCTGGCTCTCACCTCAACCTCACCTCTGCCTCTGGTAACAGTCAGAGAAGCACAGTGACGGAGGGAGGGCAACCTGGGAGGGATGACAGAGGCACTAGAGGGCCTGGACAGCAGGGTGGGAGTGACACAGGAATGGAGATGTAACAGGACATCCTGGGAGGAGTGTGGGAAGAGACAGGTAGACAGGTAAAGTGTAGCTGCTTCCACCCAACATTTCCCAATGTGATACCGCTGAGAAAAAGACAAATCCATGTGACAGTATGCCACTACGGATAAAGACACTAGAGACAGTATAGCACTGATGGCATCCTGTAGGTATGGGTGAGTCCCTGTTTGGAATATTATATTCTTGTCACTCACAATACAGACAGATCAATATGTGCCATAACAATGAGCCAGGAATATGAATGCTAATGGTAAAGATATCATCAGGGAAATTAATTATTGAAGATGTATGACAGTGTTGGCCCATGAACAAACAGATATAAATCAAGCATAGCAACGAGAATTAGGAGAATACACTGAAGCAGTGAGACGGGAGCAAGAATCCTAACTATCTTTTTCTAAGGCAGAGGATGAGCAATTACCAAAAGCACTGTATGTTTTTGCAAGTTGCTGCACGACTATAATCGCTCCAGGACTGTTTTCTAGGTCACTGTGATACATATTAATAGAAGTGAGATAAGAATCAGTTCCTGGATGTAAGGCACGGATAAATGGATAGGTGCTATAATTCTCTTTAGCAGACGTTGCTTCTTTTGACATCACTTGCATCTCTGTACAAAGACTAAGATAACATCGATGCGATAACATCAGCCTTTTTAAAACACACAAATGAAACTAGCACTTTGAGTTAGAGAAGAATGAATGGGGCAGACTTGGTTCTTGCTGATATTCTGAAGAATCTAGGAAATCTGTTATGAGGCCGGACAGATTAGGGTATACTGAATGTATTTTAAGGGAAAACAAGTACCAAAAAGTTATTTCATTTTAAGATTTTTCCCCTTTTTTACTCAAAAACCAAGCTGACCTGGTAGTCCAGCAGACTGCCCTCCCTGTGGAGGGAGGAGAAGAGCAAGAGCATAAGACCCTTACTTCCTTTTTCCACCCAAAAAATGAAATTGAATGCAACATGGACGAGAGACTGAGACTATAGTATAGATCCGGACTGATCTGTCTGTTTGATACCAAAGTAATAGACCTCAAGCACCAGAGCCAAAATTTTTGTCAAAAACATGTCAGAGTATCGTAACTCAGTTTCTCCATAGATTCTACAACTGCCATAGAGATGACTACAGTCTGTTTGACTCGTATACTTCAGAGGTCTTTTCACAGGCTGCGGTGTCAATAAAGAGAAGGCTCCAAGTGGCCTGCAACAGAAATCAGCATCTCTGTTGCAATTAACCCTTAGAAACGGATGGCTGTTCTTTTCAAATTAACTTTTGAAAGATATCCTTGCAAAATTTATGACTGAAATTCCATCCCAAAAACTGGAATCAGTCACTGCAAATTCCATAATATTCAAGTATTTAAATTATCTTCAGATTGTAAGGCAGTGAGCTCTCACATCAGCAGAAGTTGAATCACTTAATAATTTTCCTTAAAACTAGTTGGGGAAACAAACCATTGTCATTAACGTTTCATGAATTTGAGTGATAATGCTTTGTAGTCTGCAAGAGAGAGAGGAATAATCCCTGATACCATCTTTTGGCTTTCTAGACATTGACTCCAGTTAAACACAGCTGCAATAGTCTCCTTAACCTTCCCCAACAAATCTGTCAAACTTTCTTTAGTCAGCTCTAGTGGATATTTCTCTAATTTTGCTGATTCTTGATTGACTTTGCTTTTACTACACATCATGATCAGGCCAGTAATCATAAGAAGGAGAACCATTACCAAAGGCATCTAAAAATGGTATTCATTCTCGAAAGTCCAAGGCCAAGTCACTAAGGGAAGTCACTGACATATGCTAATGACATACAGCAGATCCGAACTCCGACTTCTCCTCAATACGCAATGTCATTTCCTCTGCCACCTTCTGTTAGTAACTAAAGTCACGAATTTTATCTAAAGCTAGATAAAGTATACAAACTCAAACAATATAATAGAACAATGTAGCAATAGTCTACTAAATGTAAATACTCCTTTTAACAAGGATAACAAATGCAGGCAAAATGTCTGCAAAACACTGTCTCTCATTTATGCTGTGACTATGTCTTTCTTGATGCCAGACACAGTATTCAGCTGTCAGTCCTCAAAAGCTGAAGGTATAAAAGGGTTGAAATGAATCATTTTTCTGTTTGCAAAGGAAAAACAAAAGGCCTCAGCTGGGAAAGACGAAAGAGATTATTACTACTAAGTAGGAGAAGGCTTTCAGATAAGATATTGATCTAGTCATATTTATGTCTAATAATTTAACCATTTTAGAATTAGATGGAAAGAAATGATATTTCAGCCTTGCAGAGCAAGCTGACATCACACGGCCCCCAAATTTAGTTCTTTCATGTAGTTTGTCTGTGCTGGTGTTATTAATAGGCACACTAAAATGGGAACTTCACCCTGGCTCAGCTTTGACTCACTGAATGGCCTTGGGCATCACATAACCTCTGTCTCCAGTTCTCTATCTGCATAATGCATTTGTCTGTCTAGTGACTTTACAGAGTCATGGGGCAAATAAATGAGTCACTTCACAGAATTTTTAGATTGCAATACATTGGCTTCCTTTATAAACCCTGTGCACTTTTATATTTCCTGAATTTTAACATAAACTTGCCTTTTTCATGAAGGTAACCAAACTGTTTAAACAGAAGGAAGAACTATTTAAACATCCAAATTAAGCCTCCTAGGATGAGTACCTTGAAGGAAAAGAATGGAACCACAGCCCCATAACAAAGCTTGTAATTTCACAGCTCAAAGTATCTTTATTTGTTGATGTTTTTTAAAAAAACCCTTCACTGTTAATTTCTCACCTTGCAAAGAAATAACAGATAACATGGTTAGTAAAATCTGCACTGCAAAGTATGGTCTGGGGATACCAGGTGGAAGAATCTGTCAACCAATCCCCGTTATTAAACTGGCAGGGAAAAGAGCGATATTATTTTGGAATCCTAACTGGCTCTGAGTACAGGACAGTCATATTCATTTGACTGCACCAGAGAACATAAATCCTCAGTGTAGCTGAGATGATTCACCCAAAGGTAATCGAGTTACTTACATGCTTAGTTAATTTTTTTCCTGTTGTCCATTGAAACTATTCAAGTTTTCTGGCCTGCTCTAGATTATAAATTCTCTGCTCCAAGCCTGACCCTTTCTGTCTTAATGAGACAAAGACCCCCTCCCGTCAAGGAAGACCCTGAGGGGACTTTTAAGACATTGACATGCACTACTCAATTGTTCATTTATTTATAATGGCAGCCTAAAGCAGATGCAAAAATAAATTATAAAGTCATCTGACATTAGTTTAAAATGCAAAGATGGGCAAAGCAAGCACATGAATTATCGAAAGTTGAATAGTTCAACTGATTATTGCATCAGTGAATGCCAGGAGATAATCTCCACGCTGCAGCTTTACAAAGTCCAGACATTAGGCTAACTACTGATGCCTCATTAGATACAAGCGATTGAATCTTTCAAGGTGGTATTCTTTGGATGCTCGCTCATCCATCGTTTTCTAATTTTTTCTCATGATTTGATTTACTCTTTGCTTGGCTTAGGGTCTAGATCAAAATTGAACAGACAGTAATGTAAAGGAATATTTATAATCCCGGGATACGCGAGACATACGTTGAACAGTGTTGCCTTAACTGAGCAGCGAGTTCTTCCCTGAAGTTAGGCCCTCTCAGCTATGCTAACCAGGAGCACGATCTCCAGATAGCACATCTCCCAGAGAATGGTAAATGCGGTTCCATTGCTAATTATATCACTACAGAACAGGGAGAAAAAAGAATGTATTACCCAAATATGGCTGCATGTAGATTTGTATGAACGCATAACAGATGCCTGGTGTTGAAAGTGCCTGTCCACTTCGCTAGAAAAAAAGAATTCAGAGCTCCAATCTAAATCACAGCTTGTGTCCTCATGAAACTTGGCAACGGGACAAGGAAAAAAAAAAACCTCTGAAGCTGATCTACTCACTAATAATGACATAATTATTATGACATAACTGCAAATTTATGATATATCTAGTCTGACAATGCTATTTTAGGATGATAGTTCAAACGAGGATGCAAAAACCCCAAGGTCTAATTCACTCCCAGTGTAAACTGGCAGTATTCCCATTGACTTCAATGGGAGATTTACTTGTTCACCCCAGTTCTAATTTTGGGTCAGCATCTTTCCAATATTTAGCATTGAGTTGCACCAGCCTAAAAACTACTCACTCTTAAATCCAAAGCAAGCATCTCCAGGGAGCTGGGGGAAAGGCATATTTTCATGTATCTGCATTTAGACAGAACATTTAGATTTAGTGTTATTTGAGTAACTTACCCATTTAAAGAGAAAAGTTCTTAAAACAATAAAATTAAAAAGCCTCAGAGACAGAGCAGCAAGAGCCAGTCTAAAATGTCTATATGACTCTTTTATATCCAGATAACCAGAAAGCAAGACTCGAAAGCTGCTTAATGGCTGAGCAAAATAAAGTCTAACATATAATTTCATGGCAATGGCTCTGAATGTCAGATGGAAAAAGGTACAAATCCTTAGCAAAAAGAGAATGAAAGATAATGGGAAATTTGGGTACACAGAGCCCTCCACCATGATCCTGAGTAGTAGAGAGCTTTACTGCAGAGGAAACCTGTCTTCATGTTAAGCTAAGAAAAGAATAGAAGGCGTCCCTGAAATAAAGAATAATGAGGAAGAAAGAACAGGCAGAGCCTTAGATATATGTAATCTGTTTGGGTTGTGTAAGCAACAATAATAAATTCAAAACATTAAATCAAAATGAAATGTTTCTACTTTTTTGTTTTGCAGGAAACAGGATTTTGTTTTCATTGTGATGCAACCAAATGCGTTTCAAAACAGCAAAATTTCCTGAGGAAGGGATATTTTGAGTTATGCTATGTGAAATACTTTAGTCATGTTAGTGTGTGAATTGCAGTAAAACACAAAAATACACTCCACCCTACTGCAACCCAAACTGTATGAGCAATGAGCCTGGAGGATCAGTAGGAGCACACAGCCAAACCAAAAGTATTGCAACAGAAAGTTCTGGATCCTGGAGAAAACACTTCACCATAGGCTGGGCTATCTTTATAATTGCTGTGATTATAAAGCATATATTTAGATACTTTACTGTATCATATTAGGGATTTTGCCACAGAGTAGGTCTATGAAGGGAAAAATGAACAGAACTGAAGCAGCTAAGTGGTCCATTATGTCTTCTCAGAAGGCAAAACCATGAATCATTTATGATTAGTTCAATAAGCAAAACCACTGGTTTTAGAGCTTAGCTATAAATAAATTTTTCTTATGTGGTTATTGATTTGCTATTTAATAATGGTTGGTTAAAATATGAGGTTGCCCAAGACCTGTATCCATTCCCATTAAAGGATAAGTGCCTAGAACTTGTGGAGAGGTGTTGTTTATTGACTTTGATACATTGCATAAATATTGTGGCCATATGCCAACGACTCAGGTCAGGATGTGCTGCTCAAAACTACAAATGTCGAACAAGTGAAATCCCTGAATCAGTATTTTACATGTTAAAACATAAAAAGTAATCTGACTTTTATAAAAGCATGGGACTTGAATGGTAGTTTCGGAACTGCTAGGTTACTTTCAATAAGGATCACCTAAATTTTCATCCGCTGTAACAATCGCTTCGCATCAAAAAGAAAAGAAATCAACTGGGCTCCATTGCCTAAATGGCACTGCAAGCTTCTGCCACTAGAGTGTGTCAAGGCATATGTGAGGACTAAACCTCTTCCTGCTCCGTACGGTGCAATTGGAACTACTACCATAGCATTGGACAAAGACCAGCAGCTTGAATATACCATTTTTCTAATTCCCTGCTTGACTGCTAGAACTTGTCTTAAAGGTTATACTACTGAGAAAAGGTCTCACGCCGTTACTGCGCTTACGCTGGCTTTTTTTACTCACTTTCATGTGAATCCTGAACAATGCAGGCATCCAGAAACAGCCCAGCCAACTTTAAGATCCATTACGCTGCCCCTACGTTTGCAGCTCAGTGTCAATGAAATATCCCTTCCAGGCTAGGACTCCTACTTTGATGCAATACAACCACCCTGTTATTTTGAATTAAAAAGTCAGCAGATCCAGTATGTAAATCTTTTCCCTCCCTGCTTCTTTCTCTGCTGGATGTGTGCAGTTGAACAGCTGCAGTAAAATTTGGAGAAAAACCCCCACGTACCTATGCAAAAACTGAAAATCTGCTGTTGGGCTGAGAATGGAGATGCTCTGCTGTATTTAAGAAATCAATTTGAAGAGAAACTATAAAAACTCTTTGATAGTAAAAAAAAAAAATAAAAATCAGAACAGTTAAAATTAGAACTGCGTAGGCATAAAGCATTGCCAGTATCAAACAGAATATGTCGAAATGTACACATTTGGAAATGCTAAAAATCAGGTTCTGCCTCCATACTCCACTGAATCAAGGTCTGGCCCCTTCTCCATCTGTAAAACTGCACTGATGGTGCTCCCTTCCTCTCTCTTTTTGCTCGTTTTTGTTGCCTCAGGTTGTAAACTCTTATTAGCTGTCTTGATGGGAGGCTAGGTCTTAGTAAGTTTTTCACTGTCTGTAGTGTCACCCTCTTGCTAAAGATTTTAGCTATTAGACCAACCCTATTAACTTTTCTTTAAAATACATTTAAAAAAAAAAATTAAAAAATACCCCAACACCTAAACAACTACCATATGAAAGATAGGAATCCTATACACAAATTTGTTGTCACATACTGCTCAAGCAGTGTTGTGAATGTAGAGATGTAGCACTTGATTTCAGTATCTACTTTACTTCCCTTAGGAAAGGTCTGCTAAGCCTTTTTTGGAAACTGTATCACTTTTCTGAGCTTCCAAAGTCCACAGTGACAGCCCATAGTGAGAATGACTGAGCAAAACACCTGAAATCCGTAAGGATCCTCACAACTCAGCCACATAGGGTTAATACAAATAATGGGAGAAGAACTCCTGATCTGAAGATTTAGCCTTTAAGTTGTCCGGGTTAACCTGAGAAAAAAAGGGATTCTGACTGGACACCTGGAGTTCTCATCTCCTGCTCTGTAACTTTATATAAAATTTTTAAATGTCATATTTATTTGAAATTAACTGGTGGCTGACAACAGAACAATGAAGATGAAAGAGAAGAATAACACAAAGTTTAAGGGAAAAATCTGTGACTGATAAGGTCTGGTTTACTCGGTGTACACTGAGCTAATGATGGGTTAGGTAGGAATCCCACGATCGCATAGGAACTGGGAGATTCTTCTTCTCACGTGTAGCCTGCTGAAATCACAAATCCTTGCATGCTACATTTTAGTCCCAAAGAACCGGAGCACAGCACCGGCAGAGGATGCAGCAAGGCTCAGCACCACGGAGGAAATACTGTCCTTACACACTGACAGAGGTGTGAGTAAATGTCTTTTCACAAGTCACCTGAGAATTATCAGGACAGTGTCTCATGAAGATTTCATAAATAGAGCTGAGCAAGTGAAGCCTTCTCCAGTTCAATAACCAAACCAAAAAGTCAGAAAGACGCAAGCAGAAACCTCAGTTCACAAAGAGCTCATAGAGAATCTTTTTTTTCTTACAAAATAAAAAATCCACTAATTTTAATTTGAGGTAAACCTGAAATATTACATGTAATTAAAAGTAAAATGCTTCATGTCATTTAAAAAAACCCCAATATATTTTACTTTTTTTTAATTTAGACTAATTTTGAACTGGAAAATGATATTTCAAAAGATGAAAAAATTAATTTTAAGCACGTTAAAATATTTCCTTTAAAAACTGAGAACATGCTTTCATATTTTGCTATTATTTCAATCGAAACCATTTGTCTCGTTCAACATAATCTCAAAAATGGTCCCAGTGCTTTCAAACCTCTGTTACTCGAGGAATTTAGAAATAATTCAAAATTTTTGTCCAGCTCTATTCATAAATTCAAGCAGCATTTTGGCCCTACAATCTTGGCAAAGAAAATACTCAAGAGCCCTTCTAAAATACCTTTCTGGTTCCTGCCACTGTGTTCCTAGTTGCTACTGCTTGTACCCTTGTGCAGAGGTAGCTCTCGCCTCACCGTGGCAGACTCCCTCATTAAATGTTTTCTAGAATTAGAGTGTGAAGGCTAGAAAGGGAACTTGCTGCTTTTATGAAGAGGGAAGAACACCCAGGAGAAGGTATTTAAATTATGTCCTGAGGCAGAATGAAGTTGATTTATGTCACGGATTATTTTTATCTCTCCAGTCAACTAGAAGTTATGCAGCAAAGTCTGCATAGGCACAGGCACGCAGCCCTGTTTTGTACCAGACTCTGACAGTGTTTGAAAATAAAGAAAAACTTAACAGCAGGCGGAGCTCTGCCCTTCCGCAGCCCTTGGCGCAGGGAAGGGTTTCCCAGGGCAGGCACCCAGGAGCTGGCTCTCTGCTCAGGTGGGCACCACATCTACCCACTTTGCACGGCTCAAGCCAGATTTCCCTTGTGGAAAGCCGGGGGAAAATTGCTGTAGAGGAAGGAGGCTGTTGGGTTTGGCTTCTGCATCTACCACTTCACACTGGTCCTGCCATAATGACGATAGAAAAATGGGATGGTTATGGCAGAATCCCATGCTGTTCGTCACTCACATACTGCCACTCAACGTCCCAAATCCCTGCTGAGATCAGGACAGTTGAACCATGAACGCCTGGGATCTTTCTCCCTCCTTTTTGGGCTGGCTCTGACACAGGGAAGAATATATTCTTCCACCCCCAAGACCTCAATCCAAAGCCCATGACCTTTCCATTGATTTCAAAAATCCTTGGATAAAACCCTTACCAATTATCTCTGCAGAATAACAACAGGGAAACAAAACCAAAACCCCACAACTGTGAAATTACCTCTGGAAGAAGAATGGTTATTTCCTCAACGTTTTTCCTTTGAAAAAAGACAGTGTATTTACTGAGTTTTTAACATGTAGAGGCATGTATTCAGTTGCCTGAAAAGACATGATCTAAAACATGAAACCTCTGCATTTAATTTTCATGGATAGAGAAAGAAAATCAGTAAAATAAATACTAATAAATAAATAAGTAAAATAAATGGCAGAATAAAAAAAGGAGCAAATGTTTCCAAGCAGCCCACTAAAATAAATAAATTACTTGGATTTTTAAATTCTCTTACAGTGTTTGAAATACAAACATTGCACCACATTGCCAGTGCTTGCAAACAAATTCACCGTAAACTAACATAAAACTACATTTTCCTGTATCACTGGTGAACAAGCAGTGATGTGCAAGCTCATAAATAAGAAATTTAAATGCATTTCTATGCTAATAAATGTAATAATGTATATAGCTGAATTTTAATCATCCAGTGAATATAGCTACTAAATTACAGAGGGTAAGAACTAATTGGATTCTCCTTATCTTGTCTGTTGGCTCTGAGAAAGGACAACACCCTAGAAAAGGAAGGAGTTTCATCCAGAGGCCACCAAGTAGCTTGAACTTTTATGATGAGGAGCTTTTTATCTTTTTTATTCTTTTAAATTTTCTAAGTAAAAACCCACTTATTTTAAGAGACACGCCCCACCTCCCCCAATCCTTTGAAACAAATACAATTGAGAATCAGTGAGATAGGTTATAAAGAAAAAGATAATTATCAAAATAGTAGCTAAATGAAATAATTCTTAGAGCAACTTACATACTTTAATCCTTTGAAATTTCAGACAGCACAAGAATTAAGATGTGATTTTACATTATTTTATAGAAGTGTAAAGATGCAGTGGATATATATGTTTCCCTAATGAACCTGTCTCGGAGTTCTTGACATTTTGAATCAGAGCAGCAAAAAGATGGGGTAATGCAAAAATTAAAAAAAAAAGAAAAAAGAAAAAAATCTGTACATGTTTTCTGCTAAGTATGTTGTATATACATACTGTACTCACAAGCTTTATTCCTTTCTCGGCATGAATTTTTATGGCAACATTATTTGGAAGTAGAAAGACTGTAACATATATTACAGATTTAACACATATAAATATTGGTCTGCCAACTAAAATCCCAAAATTTTTTTGAGTCTGATATTATACTTGGTTATCTTTTTTCCTGTTATGTGAGGAATCTCCTATCATTCCTATGAGATAATGACATCTAGTAAGAGCAGATGAAATTTGCACAGCAGTTTGCAAGAAAGAGAACTAAGCTGATAATAACAAACCTTCTGGTGAATAAATTATTAGCAATTAGCCTTAATTTGGGTAGTGTATACTATCAGAGCATTTCAGTGGTAGACAAACGCAATTTGAAAGAGGTTTGTTCTCTAGCAGTAAAATAACAGGCTGAGGTCACTTTAAACAAATGTTTGAAATGCAGTGTACTATTATTATATCAATCACTGCCAATTGCCTTGCCTTACTATAATTATTGTTTCATAAGATTTCAAACAAACATGTTTTGCTATCAGCTGCAAGACAACATATCACAAATTAAGGTGATTCAGCTTGAGACTTGTCTTATTGTAAGCCCATTCTGAAGCCAAGACTTTAATCCTAATAGAAATTATTCAAATCTCCTCACAACTGCACCCGTTTCCTTTAAAAAATAAAAGTAAATCCTGTATAAATTTTGCCCCTCCTCCTCAGAGATTGCTACTCCTCTGATTCTCTTTGTCAGGACTCGCACATTCCAAGTATTAATTCCTTTCTACCACTTTTCCTTTCCTAATTTTCCAAAAGGAATCTTAGTGATCACAGTTGTTTGATTTTATCAAAAGTAACTAATTTACAGCTTTCTACAAGCTTCATGGAGGGGATTTCCTTTTTCCACAGAAGGCTGATGCAACAGGCCACCCTGGTTTACCTAGCAAATTAAAAGCAAACATTGGAATAATTTACTTGCAATGTAATCCATTGGGAAGGAGCAGAAAACTACTTGATAATGTTAATTATCTCGTGTTAATTTTTTGCACACTGATGTCAGATGATGACCTGCAGGGGCCTTGCTGAGGGAGCATATGGCTGGGACACTGATGACCAGAGATGACATGACATTGACTTTAGTGACATACCCAGCCTTTTTAAAGCAGACTGTCTTTTGATGTCCTAACTTCTAAGTGGTTATTTTAAGATAATGCCATCAGATGTTCGTAAGTAAAAGGTTCATACATATTCCATTGTCATCAGCTGGAGAGTTATCACAGCATTTCTCTTCATGTGCACTTGTTCATAATAATGATTACTGCAAATACTGACAATCTCAAATACACTGTAATATTAAATTCTGTATAAACAAGTAACTATCTTTCCAACAGATGTTAAATGCTTTAAAATAGAAACTTTAAAAGTTTCATAAGAAATGCATTCACAATGTATCAGCTTTGCAACAAAACAAACAACCTCCCCAAAAAAACCCCAAAATCCAACAAACCTCCAAACTTTTGATTTATCTTTCAGGGGGGAAAAAGGTGTATGCAGGATAGTTAGAACGAATGGCTATTATTATCTCCTCAATCTTGGAATCTGCGAATGTATGAATACATGGTTCATATCACTCATTTCGTACATCGCAGACAGAACAGGTTTCCTGCCTTGTCCTCACGGGGCCCATAAGAATTGAAACTCTGCATTAAGGCAATAATTGTAATCAAAACACATACTTCAGCCAGCAATCCAAAGGACTCAGGAAGGACGTAGTTTCCCTGATGCATATTTAGGTTTTATCTATTGGATTTAGGTCTGGGCATTTTTCACCCATTTCCCATTTGGGCTGGAGAATCAGCTCAGCCCTAGCTCCAAACTCTATCCACCCAGATCACATCAGAAGTTAAATCAAATAGCGACAACAGACTTTTAAAATGAAAAGCAATGTAATTCAGCAGCGTATAAATCATATTCTTCCACTGGCAGCTATGCAGCTTCTAAAGCTCATCTGGTGATTCTTGTTCCAAAGCAGAAATAAATAATTTTATCTTCATTTAACAGTTTCTCAAATAATTCTACAAACTTCGAATAGCACAAAAGGCTTTTCTGATATTTTGATTTATTTTTGCCTAGTAGTGACAACTACATAAGTAGGACTAGAAAAGGGTTCTACTATGTTACAGAATTCTGTTTTGATTAATATATTTCTAGTCTTCATGACCCTTTTCATGACTGTGCAGCATGGCCCTCGCCTTCCACAATCTTGAGACCCTTCCCTCTCTACTTCCTCCCTATTCTGCATTTTTGTTTTTACAGCCCTTTTTCTCAAGCACACAGCCTAGGTCGGTCATGGAGTCCACCTCTTGATGGACTACAGCTTCAAACTGAGTGAAATACAAATATGATCACATTTGACATGGCTTCTTTTCCTCCTGGTATCAGCATGGCAAGACAGTTGATGGCAACATGGGTGTGTTAGACCCTGGGCAAAGGAGAAGGGAACTTGGGGAAACACAGTAGCAACGTGACTTTAAACTCTACACGCACACAAGGTCTTTCACACGTCTCCTTATCTCTATGCTGGGAAGAGGAATACTGAAGTCACGGAAGGCATTATTTCTGTATTCCTTGGATAACCCAGGAGGGCTGCCCATGAGGTCAGAATTCATACAGAAAATCCCAGTCTCCTTCACTCCACCTCCATAAAGGCTATAAAGATCACTTGTAAGGTTTGGGGAGACAAGAATTCTGCATCTTTTTGGGTGTTGACAGCACTTAGAACAATCTTAATTTGATCTACTTCTGATCTCTTTTCTGTTTATGTCTTTGGTGTAGGCCGTTTAAAGAACAGGTTTTTCCTTATCCCCCTTCTCCTCCTCTGCAAGCCCTCTGTGTTGTTCTCTGAACTTTGTTTTCGGCATCCCTTCCTTCCCTCTCTGTCTGGCAGACAAGGCAACCTTTGGGACCCCTGTGCTCTTAGTGTCACCACAGGACAGAGGTTAGGATTCACAGAAGAGCTGTCTCCTGCCAGGCCGTGAGCTGTATACTAATGTGACAGCTTGGCAAGTATTTGAGAATGTCACCTCTAGCAAAATAACAGTCCTGAATGGTATTTGTCATATACACAACCACACACCCATCAACAAAAAAGCCCTACAAAATTCTACTCTAATATATATTTCAAATGAGATGCCCACAGGCACTTACAATATGAGTACATGTCAGTAGCCATATGTGCTGTAATCCTCCTCTTTATGCATATGCCCAGCATAATCCTTTCATGTACCATATACCTAATCTGTATTCTCTGCTTTGGAAGCAAGATTAATCTAAAAATTCAGAGTGAATTCAAACGCATTAAATAAAGTATGAATCTTCATTACTTTGGCTACAAAGCAGTTAAAGAATGTGGCAAATGACCAAATCATCAGCCTGCCATTCAGTTTCAGCTATATGCTGTGCTACCATTTCATTTCAGGTTCTTCAAAGCCCTGCAGCTGAACTACAGCCGAGTATTTAATGCAGAATTGTATCTTTTGGGGGAATGCGTTATTTTTAAATGCTTAATAATTATGAATTCATTTGCCATTCTTTTTATAAGCAGGGGATCATAATGAACTCATCTGTTATTCATGTGAATGTCAAATGTGTTCCCACAGGAGTTTTATTCTAATTCACTATTAGTTAGTGGACTCATAAAATAAAATGCTGTCCATTTTTTACTCTGAACACGTAACACTTGGTAATTGCTCATCAAAGGGCAAATGTAATATTTTTATTCGATAACTTTCAGTTCTGATTTAACCAGGTAAAGAATCAGGTTTAAAGTAAGGGTACCTTTAGAAACAGAAGTAGATTTGACAAGCTGTGAGTCTTCCATTTAAAATGCAATGAATGAGATTATCATGAGCTTGTATTTAAAAGTGTAGATGTATTATACTATAAGCATACATGCTTGAGCTACATGCATTTAATATAATATGACAAATTGTACCCCAATATATAATGGCTAATGATAGTTTGCTGAAAGACACATTTTCAGTATTCGTGAGGCGGTCACAACAGTCTTCATGCAGCTGTTCTATTTCAACAGAAAATCTAGAGGTGAGATACTTACAGGTCACTGCAGGATTTGAATGTGATGACACTGGACAGTGGGACTTTGACCTGTGAAAACAAACACAAACTAAGCAATAGAAAAAAAGAGAATTCAGACTTTGATTTGGGTTTTTTTCAGAGTTAGATACATGGGGGAGTTTATGAAATTATTTTCAAATTTCTCCTAAATCCCTAATCTAAAATGATTGTTAGCTGTAAGGACTTCTCCCATTAAGTGATAGCCCTGAAATATTTCAGCAGCAGTTCTTAGATCTGACAAGCTGTGCTAAACTTCTCCTCAGATATATCACAGTGACTCTTTCAAACCTGAAATGCTCTTTAGAAATGCTAACCAAAATGAATCAGTTATTGTAAAGATTCATTTTCAAGGGAGAGGGTAACAAATCCGGAATCCTATTTGTAATTGGAACCCCTAGATTAATATAATCATAGTTTTACTTTAAAATATGCAAACAACAGTTCTTTTTTTCAACTGAAGTAAAAGTAACAGAGGATATTTTTTTAGTGTTAAGGATTATCTCAATGTTTTTTCTGCATGGTCATTTCCTCAAATCAAATGTACGCTGTTTAAATCAAAATATATTATGCCTGTGCAGTCTCTGGCAGTCAGTAGGTTATTAGAATATTAACCATGAAGAAACTAGTGAGAAAAAGAAGCACGCAAACCAAACCTCAGGTGTGAGTCTTGATGATCGCAGATATTTCTATATGATAAAGATTGTAACTTCACATTTGACAACGGTTAGCAGAAAAACAGAATAAGCAAGAGTGCTTCCTGAATGCTATGACTTCTTTCATAGTTGAAGAAATACTATTTACTTTAGTCTTTTAAAACACTTTTGACTTTATTTCAATAATGATCTTGTTAAAAGGTCTGTCTTTAATTACTGTAATGTCAGATAGGAGGGACTGAATTACACAGATCATGTGAAAATAGGAATATCAGAAATAGTGAAAGAAAGGAAGAGTGCACAAGAGGGCTAACACTACTGTGCCAAGAATTGAGCGAAACTTTGTTGAAGCTTGCATGTTTATCACCTGCTTTTTATTCAAAATGAATGTAACGTTTATTATATACTTTAAATAACTGTGACAAAAATTATCACCACCAGCAGGCAGCCTGAAGGCCCTTCCCTAGAGTGAGAATACAAATGTGGGAGATAAGAAGAATGAGAAGACATACACTGTTGTTTAATGGAATCTGTGTGTGTATGGAATGTGTATCTATATAAATACCACTTTCCTTGAAAGCAGAGGATAGCTGAGCAGCCCTGGGAACAGACAAATCCTTGATCAATTTACAAGGGAACCTACAGGCTTAAAAGGCCTGATTTTGACCTCATCATTCTGTAATGGTGATGTTCTGTTGAATTCATTGGAGTAATTTGATTTACACACGTCTGAAAGGAGAATTGACTTTTGCAATAGAAAGTACATTAGAAAATATCATGCTGGAGAACATGAATTCTACAGAAAGGAAGCAATACAACTATGGATAAGCAACTAAGAATAAGGGAGGTATCAAATACTACCAGTTCCCACAGATTCAATTTTATTCAGAAGCATGCAGGACTTGGGGTTAGGGCTTGCTAGTCTCCTCTACAGCCTTAAGGATACAAGAAAGAGTTATGGATGTGGTGCACAGGAGCTGTGTGGCTTTTGCTACCACACCCAAAAGAAAAAAAAAAAACCCCTAAAAAAGAATTTGCACGACCAAATATGTGAGAGCAGATAGGGGTGAGGGTGAGAGGTGACTCCAAAGTGCTGTGAGGATCAGCCTTATTAGGGCTGCGCTCACAAATCGCCAGTGATGAAAGTAACAACTGGAATGAGAAAGGTTTTGTTGGAGCCCTGCTCCAGCAAAAGGGTAACGCCTTTTTGACACAAAGGGTAACATTCACTATTAATTAACATCCTATTTCTGTCTCTAGGTTCTTTTAAGACAACGTATTTGGTGCTTTTAGCAGTTATAAGTTGATAGAGCTGGAGCACAAGTACCTTTATGGCAAAACACTGGCATTTGTCAGTTTTTTTCCTTGCGCAGAAAAAGAGAAAGATAAGTGCATCAAAGTGACATAAATGGGGATTTTATAAAATGAGTCACAGAAAGGAGGATCAACTTGACATTCAGGGTGACATGTACAGTTCAGAAGCACTGGAAGATACAAGGTTAAGTAATTTAGGCACTGAGTATAAAGAACGCTAATCCTTCTAGGGGAAAAAGGAAAAAAATTACATTTAATAAATAATAGTATTTTACAATACTGAAAAAGGAGAAATACTTAACAACTGACATGCGTATTTTTAGAAGCTGCAGTAGTCTACTGCAGCTATTGAACACTCTCTTAAAACAACAGCCAAAATATTTCATGAGGGATGGCTAAAAACATCCAATATAAAGTGATTAGTTGTTCCCACCTGGAAGAGTGGAAGGGGTTCTTGGCCATTGGTTCTTTTATAGATGTGAGAATGGTAAAGGGCAAGCAGAAGGATTCACTGATTTTTTTGCTGCTCACAAAGATTAGAGAAAAAAGTTCTTCAGTCTTCGGAGAAAAGAACAGTGTATCCCATTTCTCTGAAAGGAATAGAGAGATGACAGCTTCAATGCTCTCTGAGCCGTGTCAAACACCAGAGCAAGGGAGCATGAACCTAAGCTAAGAACTGGCCATTAGAGAAATGAAGGTGGAATTCCTTCACACCAAAAGCTAGATAACATGTGCAAAAAGACAGCAAAAGCAGCAGCCAGAAGAAATGAAATCATTTCACAAGAAAATTAAATAACATCTGAAAAAGGATGATTAACACAGTCTTACATCAAAAGGAAGATCAAAATTTATGCCCATTAGCTTCCCTACATGGGAGCATTTCTGTCATCCTAATCAATTAACATTGTTAACAATCAATTAACATCGCTAACATTCCCCTCTTTTCTGAAATTTCTGCTCCTTTCAGTTACTAAATGTACATCAAAGTTTCATTCTGGTGTTTTTAGATGAGATATAAAATCAAGTGCCGACCATTTGGGATGGTTAAAGATCTAGTACAATTCTTAGAAACAAACACACATGTAATCCTGGTGTCCTGATCAGATTTTAATTCTCAGCAACGGCATTCTCTCCTCCTAATTTACTCATTCATTTGAAAATTAATGATTACTTTTTTTCCTAATACACCTAAATTGTTGTGTCCTATTAGATTCTTGCTAGGTTTCACAAGGGGTGGCTGTACCACTGCACTGGACAAGCAGACACCTACATATTGTTCTAAATTTATTAACTTACAACTGTTAAAGGTAGCCCTTTAGACTCTTCAGAAATGAGAAATGCTATTAATACATATGGTTGGCCGACACTAGTGGAAAACATTTTGTGAAGGAGACCAAATGCAAAGAGCCATGTCAAAAATATATCCTAAGGCTTATTATTAATGTATCAGCTAGCATAAATCACTGTAGCTCCACTGACCTCAATGAAACCATGGTGAATTTATACTGAGAATACAGCTATGTAAGCTACATCTTCTTTTACCACTGTACAATGGAAAAATACATTCAAAAAGCATAGGATATTGCATTAACCTAATATTTGAGGAATATTCCAGCTCACAGAATTAAGTGAAAAGAATTCCATTACAAAGCTACTACTACTTTCACCTTTCATTTCCTGCAAGTGTTTTGATCCTTAGATTTTTCATTAAATAACTTTTCTGACTCCATTCACACATTTAACGTTTTTATCTCTAGTTAGAAAACTGTCCAGTCCTACATAGTCAGTTTGACAAATAACATTTTAGAATACATGGTAGTTTTTTGCTTTTCTTGTTTGTTTGTTTTGGGGGGTTGGTTTGATGGGGGATATTTTTTCGTTTGTTTTGGGTGTTCTGTTGTGCTGGGGGTTTTGTGTGGTTTTTTTTTAACAAACCGATGCCCAGTTTTGCAGCGCAAGCTCCATGCACAGATGGTTTAACAGGACCAAACCCTAAGTTTGCATAAGGGTGAAAAATGTCTGTAAAACAATGTTAATTTTAAAATAACACAGATTGGATTCACAGTGTGGTGAAATTATAACATAGCTCAAAATACAAAACAGGGACAGGATTCCAGTAACATGGAGGACCTTTGCTGTGCTGGCTGGTATCACATCCTGAGACGACTTTTTGTACAAGATTTTTTAGAAGAGACTTCACTAGGGGCTTGGTATACAGAACAATAGCAGGATATGGCCTCTAACTGGTAGGAACAATCACTGTTCTTGGACATGTGCAAGTTAACTTTCATTAACTTTATTGGATTTTGTGCACACTTTCTGGCCTAGATTCAGAGCTGCATCTAATTTCTCCTAGGGACAGCTGAGACAGTATTGTACCGAGGAACTGTAACTATTCTGTCGAAGCAGAATATACTGAGGAAAACTCACATGAGCCTCAAGAGTGTGATAGACCAGTGTGGGGAATAATGTGAGAAAGTAATACAGGCAAACCCACTTTCTTCCCAGCTACACCATAATGCCTTGCAGGCTGCAGGGCAAGGGAAGGGTTGTTTTAGCCTGTCTCCACAACGGGTGGAATCTCCTCAGACCAAAGGAATTCTCAGCATGTAAATCTTCTAGTTTTACGGCAGGCCCATCCAAAAAAGATCATCATGGTGGGAAGATACAAAGATAGAGTTTAACCTTTGAATTTTGGGAGATGTAAGTACAGACTCTTCCCTAAAATAATAACTATCAGCTTCACAGAGATGCTAGCTGTTTACACGGTTCAATTTTGGGAGTTTGGTTTTTGCAGAATTAACTGTGGTATAATGATTCCTTTAGTTCTAAGAAAGTGGAAAATGATATATTTTGAAAAGAGGGATTTCCGTTTTCCTTTCTTTCATTCCCTAGCTCTGACTTTTCTACAGTCTCAAGCATAAACTACTTCCCTTCACTTTCAAGGCCCTTTATCCACCCCTTATCTTTCATATCTTTCCTCATCTGGCTTTCTTCACTGATAATTTAAAATTCAGACACTTCCGTGATTTCTGACAGTTTCCCCCTAAATATGTGCAATGCCACTTCAGGCTGCATCTTCTCATTTTTCACCACTATTGTTTAAGCTGCCCGAGGCTATTAATTCTCAATTTTGTACAGCCACTCCGGTAGGCCAACACAGATTTTTGTGCAGGCCTCTGATAAACCAGACTGGAGAACTGATTTGGCTGAAAAATAATCAAGGGAAAAGAATAATTGTTTTTTAGCTTGATCTTCTGCTTCACATCTGCACAAACAGCTGCATGAACACAACAGAATGGGTGGGACAGGAAAGAGAACAATTAGCTGAGGTAGAGCTGCTTAAACCAACATTACTACTACTGCAGAAATACACATGGAACCACAACCTAAACGTGCTATTTTAAGGACCCTTTTAAATCCCTCACCTGTCACAGTGCCTATTAAAAGAATTGATACTAATAAGGCAAGGATTATATCACTCCTGCTTACTGATGCAGCCCAATTTTGGCTCATTGTTTCCTTGTTCTGGTTGTTCTTGTCTTGTAATTTGATTGGAAGATACTGACAACGTAGATCATCTTTTGGCCTACTTGAGAACAATCTGACTTCTACTACAGTCAGTGCAAATCTTCCATCGGATTCAAAAGGAATTGGATCACGTCTGTTGGGACACCATTTCTGCCAGATACCAGCCATTGTGATTTTTTTTGTTTAAGAAGGGCAATCCTTCAGAGCAGCTTTGGATCGCTGAGAAATATCTTTCTGCAAATACATCTGGTTTTCTTATCGTCATTTCTCTTAACAGTGCTTTTCAAGAATCATGGGTTGTGATTTTTAATTAAAAAATTAATTCCAATCTCTCACTTGTAACAAGTGACAATTCTAAAATCACTAGGGCTTTAGAACATGAGGCGAGGAACAGTGCTAAACAGCTGGAGTCATAAAGGAGAGCTACATCGCACCTAAATTAAGCTGATCTAATTGCACTAGCATACTGACTCTGTTCGTACTGCTAAGAGAGTTTGGTTTTTATACTGAGTTCACTTAGTACATTTACCTGCAGAAGGCACAGCACAGTCATCAACCAACAGGAGAAAGCTGCTAGAGGTAGCAAAATGTAGAAGTACTATACACATAAAGGAACTGAATGCATTCGGGGTTCCTTGTAATAAGAAATGTAAAGGTCCTTGAGACTTAACCGAAACAAAGGGCCAATGAAACAGATGTTGCAGTTAACTGGAGCCTTCTTATCCAAAGAATAAACTCTTCTTCAAATATAAATGGAAATTTTCCGTTGAGCTATGAAAAATGTTTTGCGAGTCTGCGGTTCTCTCCAACACAGTGACAAAAATATTTGATAATACAATTGTATCTTCCTGATTCCACTAATTTCCACAGTTGTGATCATACATTTGCTATTGTCTCTACAAAAGAGAGATTTGGTGTACATTACATTGCACTGAGGTAAAATAGGAGCACACCTATAGGCAAATACAGCAAAGAACACCTGCAGAGGTGGAAAAAGCAAGGTTTTTAATGAATAAGTAATATATTTAATTTACCATTTCATTTAGGGACCACTGCAATACGATAGCTAATCAAAAAGCGATCGCTGTGCACTATCAGTGGCCTTGATAGTGCATAAGGGTATCAGTCCCAGCTCTGAGACTTACACTGAACCTTACAAATCTCTGTCCCAGTGGAGTGAACGATTTATATTTGTGTCTGCACCATAAGCTTTTGCAATTAGTTGATATTTTTATAAATGTTGGTGTTAAATAACGTAGGATGGTTATTAAAAAAAATTAGAAAAAGCCTGAATTCAATACCTGGCAAAACAATTTTTCCCAAAAGCAACAGAAGGTGTCACTGCTAACTGATTTTAAACAAATGAATCCCGTAAGTGGAAAACACTGCCTTTGTTTTGAAAGAAACTTGAAAGCTGTTTGAGAGAAGGGGACTGGGTTCCCTTCTCAAGTATTCTCCAGCTCCAAACATAAACATTACATTTAAAAATGGAAAAGACTGCTTTACACCATCTAATTCTTCTACTTTCTGTTTGCTATTATTCCCTGCAGCTGTTTCACCTCAGGCTATGATTCACAGTCAAAGCAAGAGAAGTTTAGGCCAGTATTTGGACAGAAACCCTCAAAGGGCTTTTTAACCCATTAGTATTACAGCTCTAGTAACTGGGGATTTTCTCTTCAAATCTATGCTAATTCAAGATCCAGACAAAATCAAGACCATGAGGATGCTGGAGAAACCCTTTCCAACAAGAAATGTAAAACTGAGCCTCTAAGTAGTTTGCAACTGTGAAAACTTTCTGTACAGCACACTTTAGCTTGTCTAACAACCGTCTCTCTAAACTTGTGAAATTATTTTAACTCTGTGTGGCAGTCCTCACTCCCTTGTCTTTCTTCATATTGTAGCGTTGCTATTCTATGTTAAACAGCTGTTACCTCCCATGCCAGAGATGGCTGCATAACACTGATGGGTGAGGTGTTATTTTCTAAATATACACACACATGGTTTTTTAAGTTCTTTATGGCCGTTTGCAAGTCTCTCCATAAATTCATCTATATGTGAGGCTAATATAAAACACATCCTCCCCAACCCGGGCAGCTTGGTAAGCTTAATTTTAGATGCCTGGAGCACTGCAGGAACTCTCATCCTTTTCCCTCCGGACTTCCCTTCCCTAGAGATCTCACCATGAGGACGCCGGGGCTGCGGGCACCGAGGGCCGTGGTCTTGCAGGGTCACGGCCGCTCGCCCTGTGGCTGAGGGCCTACGCTCTGAGCCGCTACTTATGGGATGTGAAGTAATTGCCAAAGCTGTAATTAAAAAGAAAAAAATTAAATATATGTGTGTGTGTATATATATAT
>VZSF01003241.1:72990-158477 GCA_013398295.1 Chionis minor | reverse complement strand
CCGGCCGCGCTCCCCGGGGGGCCGCGCTGCCTTCCCGCGCCCGCCTCACCTCGGGGAGCGCGGCGCTGCCCGGCGGCGCTGCCGACCCCTGCCGGGACCCCTCCTGTGCGGGGGGCTCGCTGGGGGCGTCCCCTGCCCCGGCGGGGCTCCCTGTGTCCCACCGTGGCGCTTCCTGCGGTCGGTGCCCTCTGTCCGCTCCTGCTGGGAAGCGCCCCAGGAGCCGCCGCTCGTTCCCTTCCCGGGACCCCTCGCTCAGGCAGCCCGTGCCCGTGTGTCCTGCGTGGGTACGGGCCGCTGCTGCCAGCGCCGGCCGGTGAGGACCCGAGTGCCAGACCTGCCCTGCCCGTCCGGGGTCCTGAGCACCGGGGAACCAGCGCGGTCCCTCTGCCCCGCGCCCTTTGGTCTCGGACTGTGCAGAGTCCTTGCTCTGCAGCCACCCCTGCGGATCACCCAACGTTGGACATCCCGAGTCCCACTACGTCGAATCCCCCCGGCTGTGAACAGATCACGCGGACACCTGTTACTCCCATCCTAAGCCTCCTTGCGAGAGCCTCCACCAAGGCCCTGCTTTGTTCCCATCCCTGGCCGCTCGTGTTCGGTGTTTGCCTTGAACCCCGTGCCCTCCCGCCTTCGGAATTGCCCTGCCAGGGTGGCGTTGCCCAGCATGTCGGCACCTGCAGCCTGCCTGCGCCGGGGAACCGGGCGTGCTGTGGTAGATGGAGTTGAGACACTTCAGGGGGTAACTCCTCTCTGACAGGAAGTTACTTCCTCGCAGCTGGGATGAGTTACCGAGTCGCTGCATGCTCCAAGTCTGTTTGAATGCAAAGTTAACGTAAGGGTTTGTTGAAGTTTAGTTTCCACTGTTCTACTTTGCTTTTAAACGGGATGGAGCTCATGTGGTGAGTTTCCAGGCTTCGGCTGAGACTCGAGCGCGGTGGTCCACCAGAGTGCATGCCACTTGTTTCCTCCTACGTATAGCATGACTGTCGAGCCTGTGAGAACCCGTGCTTTGCCGGTACTCGATGAATACAAATTTTTGTGTGTGTGTGTGTGTCCTGGACCCTCGTGCACCCTCACCAATGCAAACGGTTATCATGCAGTCCGTGTTTCATTAATGAGATGTAGTGTATGCTTCTCGGTGTTTAAAATAATGTGATGTATTAACGATCGTATTTGGAGTCCTTGCTGTTCTAACACCCAGGATCTATACATCTCTTGCATACTTTCAGCTGCTGTCATGACAACCCAGCTCTGTGGATTCCTACTTAACCTGCCACCCCAGCAAGTCTTCCCTATATGCTCTTCATAACTCCTATGTGATTACATCAGAGTACCAATAATGAAAGGAGGGCAGGGAGACTCCACTGTGAGTTTCTTTACCCAGGTCTTCTGTAAATCCATGTCTGTCCTTTTGTGGATACCAACTGTTTAGGAACCACTGCTCTGAGTAGCCATTTTCCTTCGCCTTGTCCTGTATCCGTTCTCCATCCCAGACCACTGTAGGTTACAGCGTCAGCTTTGTGCCGTTTCACTCTTTCATTGCTGTAAGAGACCTGAATTCTGTCTGTGTCTCTCTGTAACGATACTACCTTGTTGTTGTTATGTTTTTTAATTGTACTGCAGAATGTTTTGTTCAACAGATTAGTGCTACTGTCTCTGTTTTACTAATGGAGGAAACTGAGGCAGGGGTGAAGGTCTCGCCACTGAAATGTTTTCCAGTAGGCACTTTGATTCCTCTTAGTAACCAGTAGATCACTTCACCTTTCTTCTCCTGCTTCTTACGTTAACAAGAACACACTAGCAAATTAAGTAAAATGATGTGTATTTTTCTAAAATTCATATGTGTGCTTAAGTTTTCTTCATGTTTGGTTGCTAGACCTGGTGAAAAGTTGTTGCATCAATGGACTTCTGAAAATGGCACTGCCATTAAAATTAGTGATATCATTTCTGCTTATTCCCATGCTTGTGCCAGCACGCATGGTTGTACAGTTTGAGAAATGATCTAATTGTGATTTTATTTTTTTCGCTGGTTGGTTTTCGCAGAGATTGGTTCCCTCTGGATCGTTGCATGGCTTCACAAACACTTGTGCCTGCACAAGTGTGAGGTGGGAATAAGCAGACAGATGGCAGAACTGCTGCTTTCAGCAGCCTTGTGAGCTGATTATGTTTGTGCAGTTGGGGAAGCAACTTTGAAAAAGTTGTTCAGTATTATATGTAAAATTGTAGGTCGGTGAACGAATGGCTCCTGCTGAGTGTTCAGAGACAGCATTGACTTCCAGCATTCGGAAGACTTGCAGGCAATCTTACTGATAACTGGGTAGCTCACAAAGATACGGTGTTGGCTTTGAAGCCGAGCTTCATCCTGTAGAGCAAAAAAAACCCGAATGAGAACTGGCATTTTTCGGGGAATGTGTGTTGCGGCTTTCTGCCTGGAATCCTTTTGGAGGTTTTGTCCATAGACCAAAATATCTGTTCTAAGAGTAGTAATCTAAAATAAGAGTTTGTATGTGAATTGTAGAAATATGTTTTTTAAATTACATTAATTACAGGGAGGATGAGAGACCTGTAAGCAGGTATCCTCACACAAGAGTGACTCATATTCCTTGCAGGCCTTTGAACAATGAAACTGGGCACGATCAAAGTAAAGCAGGTGGCTGAATCACTTGGACGAAGGGTTCTTTTGGGTTGTCTTTTGAACAAAACCTGCTTGTGACACCTCCGGATTTTTATAACTTTTTGATATCAAGATGAGGACCATGGCAGGTCTTGAAGGGAAGGCAATTTGGAGCAGTTAGTAGGAATGAGACGAAATGCCTGTTTTGAAAGGGTGCAGGTTTTGGACTCTAGGCCATACGTGGATGAAATAGTTGGTGTTTTCATATCTCTGACTGTAGTTTCTGCAGCACAGGGTATGGTTTGTTGGTCGAGGGTATCGCTGGGGAGCTGTTGGGCTGGAGAGAGTGAATCGTGAAGTCAAAGGAAGGTAGCTGGAAGACACTGAATCTGTCCAGCAGTGTCTTGGTGGGAATAGCATCGGCAAATCCTTCCAGCTGCAGGCTGCTGCTTCTCTCAAAGGCTTCCACTGATCTGCCAACATTTTATTCTATCACTGTCTTAATTGAAGAGCTTTCTTCTACCTATAATTTCACTTCATTTTAAGTTGGTTTCTAAGCCACCCTTCCCTTCTTCGCAGGGAGTGTTCTACAGGGCATGTTCTTTCCCCTTGTTCCTACTAGTGTGGTGGCTCTCACTATAGGTGCAGAAGGAATGTAGGAATTATCCTGGAGGTGTGGAAGCTAATGCAAAGTTTGAAAATTTCTACCCTAGACAGAAATTGTCACTTATACAAAGTGTCATTCAGATACTGTTCTTGAAACTCAGTTTGAGTAAAGTTACGGAACATTGCAATTGATTAAAAGCAGTTTTTGTAGAAGTAGAAATAGAAATAAATTGGAAGGGGGGATGCAGGAAGAGTTGTAAAAATGTCTTACCCCACTCATTTAGGGAGAAGGAAAACTGAGTAGCCTTTTTTTCCTGTGTTTCTCACCGTTCTGACAAACAACTCTCATCCCTTTATTTCCTTTCTGGTTTGGTCTTGTGCAACACACCCTGCGCCTCTGTGATCTGTGGAAACAATACCATGTCCTGCCTTCCATTGTGGAAGTGGAAAAGGGCCGCCCACCAGTGTGAAAGGCCTCCAAGTTCACACTACTCACTACTGTTTTTCTTCTAGCAGGAAAGTGTTTGAGTGGGAGTGCAAGCGCGTGCAAGAAGGATGGGGTGGGATGGGTGTGTGAAGAGGAGTTCAGTTGAAGCTGTGCTGTGGGGAATGAGGAGGACTTTTTTTCTTAAAGATTCTCACGTCTGCTCAATATAAAGATTTTTTTTGGCACACAGAAATCACCCTTCTGAGTTTTTTTGATCCTGCACAGTGTCTGCCTCAAGCTCTTCAGCTTGCTTACTTAATTTTAATGTCGATATCTTTGTGGGGAAGACGTTGTATGGCAATCCAGCAGGTTAACTCGTTTACTCGTTGTTTGTCCCTTCCTGAAGGTTGCCTGCTAACAAACAATTATTTTAGTGACGGCCAGCCATACTTGACAAAATTTGTAAGCGGAATTGTTTGTTCTGCCCCTGTCATCTGGTACGTGGTAACCAAGAAGGAGATTTTGCAGCTGGAATGACTGATGCGGCCTGTGCCCTGCTTCCCATCTGGCTGAGGAGCTCTTGTGAAAGACGTTTACCATGAGCGCATTACATCAGATACCTAGATGATGGCTTGCTCGTATCCCCCTCATCTGGTGGGGGGATTGTGCCAGAGGCATTACATGGTATGTGTAGCTGATCTGCGTACCTGCAGCAGTTCTGGTGCTTTAGGGAAGCATCAGACTCACTTTGCCTGCGCAGGCTGCCAGTCCTGCGCGCGTGTCGCGGCTCCGGCCGTCAGACAGAAGCGTTGCTGGCAACCATGTTCTTTGCTGCAGGAATAATCTGTATGGTTTGACCATCTTCTGGGATTGAAGGCCTCTGGATTAAAATAGTTGGACTACTTGATCATTGTAGGTCCCTTCCAACTGAAATGTTCTATTCTGTTATAAATATTTTCAAGGTGATGCCCAGTCTTGACCTAAAGACATAGCTTGGAAATCCATCAGTTCCTTTCTTCATTGATGGCTTGTAGTATTCTGCACCAACTGTTCTATTTGGCTACAGGACAGAGATACAGATACTCTGCGGTGTTGATGTGCCTGACCTTTGTATGTCATTGTGTTTTCAGGTCTAAGATCTGTCAGTTTACGTATTCTGGGAGGGTATGGGATAGCAGTACTAACTACCTTAATTTTTCCTTAGTGAAGTCTGGAGAAATGTAAATTCAATACAGTTTAAAAATGCGCAGCTAGCCAATCTCGTGCCTATTAGTTTTCACACTCTCAAAGAAAGTTGTGATTCTGCTCAGAGTGAGTGTAAATTGACCCAGTAGTAAAGAAGTAAAGTTCTAGGGTTTGTTACTGGCCGTCTGATTTTTTTGCCTTAGTTACTGCGTCTTGAGACTACGGTGGCACTAGTGGTGGTGATTTGTTAGTAATTTAGGTGAAACAGTTTAAAATCTTCTTGTAAAGTCCCAGAGCTAATTCCCCTCCCCCCCAAATGTAAAATTACTGCCTGATGCTTTCTTTTTTAAGGCATTGAAGAGAGATTAGGCGTGTCTATAGGTGTGTACATGTGCTTACACATACCTATAAATAAAAATCTCATGGCTTGCAAGTTCATAAGATTCCATGCTTTCTCAATTTCTTATTTCTTGGCTGCAGCCAGACTTCCTTTTAGTCTCTGCAACTTACTGTAATGTTTAAAGTTGGAGCCTTGTGCTTGACTCCTTGTTTGCCTTGGTATATGTTTCTTTACAAGCATTTTTGTTAAACTTGCCTGGAAGCTTACCAAAATATGAATTTCATATTGTCTTAAAGAAAAACCTCTGCACGTTCTTCCTCTGCAGTCAGTCCTGGCTCAGAGTTCAGCTGTACCTATTGACATTACTATTCTTAACATCAGAAGTTTGAGATTTTGTTGTTTCTTTGCAGGACTTAGTTGTATGGCAGTGGGGACTTATTTGTGTGGCAGACTCTGTGCAATAATTTGTATTTATTGTCACACTCAGTAACATTACACAACAACTGTAATGATTGCTTGGTCATGGCTAAAGATCAACACCAGTCATAAAACAAAAAATGCAGCAACAAAACATGCAGACAGGGAGGTGTTCTCTGGTGTCTGTGTGTCTGACTTCATTCTGTTTTTCATGTGTATGTCGTGGTTTTGTATAAGCTTCAGTATTTTATTCTGACTTAACGTGGTCTTTACTGCTGAATGTTAAATGTTGGAATATGAAGTGGTGGTTCTTTCGGAGTGGCATTCTGCAGTAGACGTTTTTAAAATACAGTGCAGTAGGAAATGTGTATTTTGGCTGGTGTTGGCAGAGCTCAGCAGGGAATTCCCAGCATATTTGAAAGCAGGACTGGTGAATGCATCTTGGTACAGCAGAGGAGGACGAGCAATAAAGCTGCGTGGCTTCAGAAAGAACTCGCCTTTGCCAGTAGGTTTGTCTCTGATATGGCTGGTGAATGGAGAAAATACTGCTTTGATAAACTCCAAATTAGGTTAAGTATAATTTGAGGGCTTTTTCCTTCATAAGCTTATTTGAGTGAGCTCTTCTTATGTCCAAATGAGGTAGTTTGTGTTACTGCAGAAGATCACATCATAGGCAGTCTTAAGAATGGACTCTGGTTTTGTTTCTTCAGCAAAAAGCAGTCACCACAAAGTTATAATAAATGTCCTGATTCACTGCAATACTGGTTTTGCAGAAGCTAATTGTTCTCATACCCTTGTAGGGTGAGGAGGAGTCAGCAGCCACCTCTCCCTGTGCCTCGGTCTGGTCATTCATTTGTATTACCTCCTTTGTTTCAGTTACATTCGTATCTTTTCTCATGTTTTCTTTTACTCTTATCTTGTACTGAAGATAACTTCCCGATAAAGATTTCTGTGGATTTTGCAAATTCAAATTTTGACATTGTTTTTGACATTGTGTATTCCTATTTAACCTTCCTGCCTGTGAGAAAAATGTGTTTGGAGTCTGGACTTGACTTGCTTCATGTGTACATTTAACTCTAAAATTCCCTGTTAGAAACTGTTGCGAAGTTAATGACTTAAGAATGCAAATATTTTATTTGGAGTTAGTAAAAGAGTGCAAAGCTCTGCCTCTTCTTCAGTTCTGAGTTAAACATGTTGTTTCTTATGACACCTTCATAATTGTAACACTATCTAGCATTGAATACAAAAACAAGAGAAATCTAACGTTGGCACTTTTTTTGTCATATCTGTTAAGAAACAAGTAGATACCATCTAAGTGTATGGACAGTTCTGTTATCAAGCCCTAAACATTCTTTTAACTGCTCATCTCCAGATAGGAAGGGAGCAGTTGCTGTTGTTGAAAGTAGAGATAACCAGGAAATAAAAGTTTGGAAGACCGGACTAGCTCAGTTTGCTTAGTTTACAGATCTAGGCTGTGACTGGTCAATGAATGAAATTTATCTATCTAGTCCATAGTTTTTGGTTCTCTCAAGACTCATGCCATAGTTAATGGAGCAAGCTCAGTATGCCGAGCTGTGTATTTTTGTACATTAAGTACTTGTTTACAGTTAATTGCAGGTTTTCCATAGCATCACATTATTGTCTTCAGAAGTAGAAGGGCTAGTACGCAAACACAGAAGTTGGTTGGGCCAAATACTGGTGATTTCTGTGGTAAGAGTCTCTATGGAAGGCAGGGAAGAGGCAAGTTATTTAAAAATAATAGTAGACTTGCCAGAGTTTGGCCAATACAGAAACTGTTGCTAGGCTGGAGGCCAAAACAAGTCTAGTCAGGCCCTGACCCTCATTAGCAGAGCATTAAGAAAATGCTTGACCTTTTTTATGATGTTTATGCTCCTATGGAGTGGGGTATTATGTTGGCACTCAGTTTAGCATTGCAAAGTTTGCATTTAAAGAACAAGATGGGGCAGCTCTACTGCAATCAATTCACAAATTCTCAAAAACACATCCTTAATAACAAAGCATGTGGGGGAGTGCAATAGCTACAGAATGGACTGTAGCTGTTAAATTGGTCCTAGTGCTGCATTTAGGTAGCATCTTGTGAATAATTTGAACTTGGATTGATACATCATCTAGATTTCCATACTGTTTGTTAGTGCTGCGGTGTATGTTGACCGACCAAAAGCTGTGGTGTCTTTCGGCCCAGCACTGTAAGCAGCAGTAGGTATCTCTCCGGGCCTTATTTATATGACCTTTTAAAAAGCCCTTAATTTTTGGTAATGGGATCTTGGCAAAAGCGATCAGTGTAAAGGGCTTGATTTGTTAAGTGGGATAACCCCCCTGCTCCACTGGCCATAAACACATATTCTGAGAGATATTTGTTGCATTTGTCCCAGCCCTTCACTCTTGTTGTCCCTCTAATGAACTGCGAGTACGTTTCTCTGCCATATTATAGGATATGCCTTAAATGTTTGTGATCTGACTGGGCTGTAGCTTCCTGGAAGGCGGCGCTGCTTGTAAGTACGTGGCTATTGCTTTGCCACACTGAGTACTTGCAGCCAAGGTTATTAAAGTGCTAATTTCATGAGAATGACATCTTATGGAATGCAGAACAGCTCTGCTGAGTTGTGGCAAGGTCACTGGGACAGCAGCCTTGTAAAGATGTGAATGTCTTCCCAGAGCACTCGTGCCTTTACTGTGTTACAGGGAGTGAGTTCTCACAATCCTTAATGCCATAGAAAATCTCATTTTATGCCCTTCTTCCCATTATCTTGAACTCTGTGGCATGTTTGGCAAGGCCCTGCCTAGGGCTGTGGTGTTTGTAATATATGAGCCATAGACAGACTCCTGTAATTTATGCTTTGCCCCTCTGCCAGCAAAGATGTCTCATCTCCAGGCTTCGCTGGCACGTGATGGTTTCCAGCATCTGTGACACACTGCCTGCTATACTGGGTGGTGTTTGGAGTCCATGTTTGAAACAGAAGGAAAGGAGGGAAGGATCCTTGTCATAATCCTCTTCTAATCAGCACCAGAGTTACTTCTGCATCATCCTTTCCAGAGAGTTACATCACTTTCCTTGTTTTCCATGTGGCATTTTGCACAGAGATGAGAATTATGTGGATGAGGGTATAGAGTTAATGAGTTTTAGGCAGAAAAAAAGTGTGTGTGTGTGATCCTCCACTGATGGGAACAATTTGGGCCAGCTAAGTAAATCTGGTTGCTTTCAACTCCTTTTCCAGGTGACTGTAAGAATATAAAGATTGGGTGCCACACCATTTTCCTTACCCAGTAATTGAGGACAAGAGTAAGTTCAGCTGCCAGTGAATGACAAGTTGCAAGGCAGTTCTTTTCTATATAAATAAACATGCTAAAAGACTTTTTGGGAAGATGATGTGCTAGGTTGAGGTCCCCTGTAAGCTTTATAAGGAGAAAAAAAAATATTTTTTTAGTCCTCAGTCCTTTAATTTGACTGCCACATTAAGCAGGCAATGAATGCCAGTCAGAGGAGTGTTGCACCAGCCTTCTCCAAGCAGTCTTTCTTTCTGCAGAGAGAGTATTACAGGCTGGGGAGGTGGTTGAGGTCAAACACCTGCAGAAAAGGTGTAGTCATAAGGAGGAAAGAAGCCCTCTTCAAAGGCTGCCTCAGCGCCTGAAGGGAGGCGAGCAATTTCAAGTGATGTATCCCATAAGCATGAGAGGAACAAAACTTCAGCAAGCCAGTGGCCCAGATGGAAAACTGCAAGCCAAGCGGCAGAAGGCAAGTTCTTTCGCTACAGTGCTGTACAAGCAGTTTTCCAAACTCTGACGAACCAAATGAAAATGTCTTATTAAAACTAATCCCTATTAACATGCTGATAGAATGTGACATTCTAGTGATTAGACTCATTCTTCCTTAAGAAACAGGAGCATAATTCTGACTCTGGTTCAGTTTAACTGGAACTGAAAAGTAAACAGGAAAGAGGCAGGTGGCAAAAATCTCATGTGTGGTACTTGCCACCGTAATATCTGAATTCCTATAGAATACTGGGAATAAGAGCTGAAAGAAGGCAAAGATTGGTGCTGGTCATTTGGAAGAACAGCTGGATAAAACCAAGTGTTAAGGGGTTATAAAGAAAGATAGAATACAAATTACCTTTATCTTATTTCACAGAAAAAAGATTCAAGTGAGACAAACGCTCCCATGTACACTGACCGTTGCGGTCTCTTTTCACCTCAAGGATGAATTATTGCAGTCTGCTGTACTTGGACTATATTCTAACATAGAAATCTAAGTCACTGGAAAAAGCAGCTCCCAGTAGTGCCTCTTTTTGGGAGAATATGAAACCTGTGCTTCAGGTTGTTTAGTGTCAGCTGCTGTTTCTTTTTTTTCTTTTTTTTTTTCCCCCACTTTTTTAATTCTGGAGGATTTCAAGGCGTTGTTTTGCTTTTGTATGTATGTAATGTAAATGGCTTGGAGTAACCAACTCAAAGACTGCCTACTACTCTATACCGTTCTGCTAACTTAGGTGTGTTTTCTTCCTCTAAATGTTTCAGAGATGCTCAGCAGCAGATGAGTCTCGTTTATCGTAAGCTGAAGCAGTTACACTAGGCAGGATAGAGAAAGATAAAAGGCAGCGATGAGCACTCTGCTGCTACAATGTGTTTTGTGCTAAGTGGCTGGAAATAAGAAACTTTTGTTCCCTGTTAAGTAGGTGGGTTATTCCTGAATGCTTCCTAGTACAGCTTCTGTAAATTTTTGCAGCCTGGGACTCTCAAAATCCCTAAGTTCAGTTATGGAGGCTATAGGTCTGATTGTTTCTGAAGTTTTCACTGAAATTTTGTCTTTGTTTAAAAAAAAAAAAATTACTTTTTTTTTTTTTTGAAAGAAAACTGCTTAGATATTGTTTCATCTTAAAAGTCTGTATGCTACAAACTGGGTATGAGAGATATTTACTCCCCCTCTGAGCAGCAGTCATCTGAATGTATGGATCACAGACATACATCCAAAAGTTAGGCAACATAACCATAACATACTTTCTTGGTTGTCATTTTATGCAGAATGGAAATTGCCCTGGAGGAGAAAACCAGAGCAGTCCAAAGTGGTCTCTGACATTTTGATGCTACAGTTGAAGTTTTTGGAGGTGCCAGAGGTTTCTTGGAAGAGGCCATTGCAGAGGGATCATTAATCTTCAGATGGTTCCACAGATATAGCCTCTACTTGTTTTTAATTAATTGGATTAGTCTAAAAAGAAAGAGAAAATCTTACATGAAAAGATTGACTGGCCACTGGACCTCTGGGTGCTTCTAGGGTTTTGCAGGTTCTGTCCAACTTCTCTGTAGATGAGTTCTTAGAGGAGGCCAAAGTGACTTGAAGGATAAATCCCTGCAGTGAGGTTTGGAAGACCTGTGTTTTATTCCTGGCCATGTCATTACAGTGGACAAACCTGGATGACACCCTAAATCTCTCTACCTTGTGTTCTTACTGAAAAAAATCAAGGTACCTCAACCTACTTTTCTTTGTTAAGTTAGTAGTGAGGGGAACTATAGAAATTGGCTATTGTTGCAATTGTTCTTTCCCTTGACTGGCTTACTGTGAAAGAAAGGCGTGCCAGGAAGCTCTCCAGACTTGGCTCAGGATATTTTTGCCTAAATTGGCATCTTAGAGACATACACTTATTTTACTTTCTTTTTTTTTTTTTTTTAAACTGTTATCCATTATATTTGAAATGAATCATGGTTGTATTCATGTTAATTTAAATCCTTCAAAGGCTATTGTTGCTTCTCAATTAAGTCACAGAATTTTCAATGATTTTTTTTTTTTTTTAATTCAGGATAGTTTTCTCCATTTGGGTGCTCTTAGCCGCAGTATCGTCCTTCGTCTTTTTAGGCTGCCCGCCAGTGAATCCTTTCTCCAAGAGAAATCTTAGACAGTTTAAAGTCTGCTGGCACAAGTTGAGGAGAAGACCTTCTAAAAATCATACTGCATAATTGTTTCTGCTCTAGGCATCCTGTTTGCCCTAGTCACATGAACACCATTCATTTATGGACATTGTAGAACTGAGAGGAGGGTGCAGTTACCCGTATACTGCCCTGTTAGAGCCAGTGAACTATGGTTCTGTGGGGAAACAAGGTTCCTTGATTTACTGAGTGTTGAAAATTGGAGATGAGCAGAAAGAGAAAGTAGGGTAGCAAGCAAGGTACAAGCAGTGACTGTATAATACTTCTCCAAATATTTTTTTTTTAGTCTTCAGCAGCTTGGGATGTCTTGAGCCAGAAATGATGTCTCTTATCAGTAATCCTCCCCAACACCCCACCCACCCCACCCTCCCAGCAAGGGGTAGATTATAATGAAATTTTAATGAGGCAAAGTTGGAAGGAAGATCAGAACGTTATACAGGAATGATTGAAATACTTTAGGAGCTATACTCTTAGAAATGGGATGAAAATCAATATTTTTAAAGAGCAGCTTCATGTACTTCAGGAATAATTAAAAACAGATTCTGTGAGTTAGGAGTTTGTTTCTCTTCTTAGTGGTTTCCAGGTATTGCCAGTTGACTGCCAGCTGTCTCTTAGCCTTTATTATGATATAGATATGTAGAGGGCAAGTGGCTATTTTAAAGAGAAACTACCTGTAAAAATAGAAAAGTGTTAAATGCAATTGTACAAGAGAGCAGCTGAGATCTTACATGTAAAACTTCATAGTTCTGCTGCTCTCAGGAGAAAGACAGTTTCTGTTTGCGGAGCAGGGCGGCCAGAGTGCCTGGAAGAAGTGTGAGATCAGCTTGCGAAGGAAAATGAGAAGAGCTGGGCTGCTTTAGAGGATCAGAACAATAGCTGAGAGGTACAACATTTGACTGGCAGCAGTGTATATGTATACATATGTATACATGTGTGTACATACTGGTATACGTTCCTATACATACTGTAGTATATATATATAAGTTTGTGTGTGCATATGTATATAGGAAGAGAAAGACAAGGGGACACAAATTAACTGTTTAAACTACATGCCAGTACTGCCAGAAGCACCAAAGGATATAAAATGACTGTGAATAAGTTTTACCTTTAGAGTGTAAGGTTTCTACTTACTGGAGCAGGATGGCTTTATAGTAACCTTTAATAGGATTAGTGGGGGCAAGCAATCAAAATAGTTAAGATAGATCTTTATCACTTTATAAAAGAAATGTATGGTGTATTGCATTTGGTAGTGAGCTTAATAGATTTGATTGTTTAAAAGGTGCCTCGTTCTTTCTGAGTCCATTGGAATGGATTTGGGCTTTAGGCATCTGTGTGGGGTTGGGTTTTTTTGCTTCTCCTGGTCCCCCTGCGGAAGAGGACTGATGGATGGCAATGATCTTGGTCCCTTAGTGGCTTCTGCTTTGGTAAGATGTTTGAGATAGAGAAATCTTCTGGCAATGACGTTTACAAGAATGAAAACATTAGTTTTGCCATTGAAAGTCTCCAGTTACCAGACTATCGTGACAAAGTGTATCTTCTCTACGTCATACTATTGTCAGTTTATTTTAGCTTTAAAAAATCCTCATTTCTTTTTTTTTTTAATTGACACTTGCAGACATTGGTAAATTGCTCATTTCCTCTTGTGCAGCCATAGTAGCTAGTAATAATCCACAGATGCTTCTGACTTAGAAGTCCAGTGCTGTCACTAATAGCTTCTGTATCTGAATATGGGGATAGGTTTTTGAAACGGTGACACTGATACTTTTCTGTTTTTTCTTTTGAAGGAAAGATTATTATTGGAGAATAGTGATGATAGATGAAGTTTAATACCTTATCTCCAGGGACTGTTAGATGAACTCAACTATAGGCAGCTTCTGATAGAAAGTGGAATAACTTATTTTTGAGCAAATCATTTGTTTCAGTGTGAGTTCAGAGATGCCCGGGTTGGCTCTCTGCGACCTGTTTAGGTCTAGCAGGATTACTAACTTAATACATGGGGTTAAGTTTCTAATAAACTGTTTTGCTTTGGCAGAGAAACTTTTACTGTTCTTTTCACCCTGCTTTTAGCTGGGATAAGACTCATGTCTGTCTTGAGGTGGAGATGAATAGAGGCACACATTGGTCAATAACAGACCTCTGTGGAGGTAATGAATTTGGAGAATGTTATGTGTATAAATAATTTTTCACTGTATTGGAACTGAACTGTAACTCAGTAATGGTTCATGTTGAACAGGGAATGGGGATATTGCTTTTCTGAACAGTATCTTTGCTGTTAATAAGAAGCATTGCCAAAATAAAACCCAAGGAAACGACAATTCAAATGGCAAACAATGTATTTGTTAAGCAGTAATTTTTTTGAACCAGTGATACGGGAGACTTTACTGCTTGACTTCAGCCAGCTAACAAAATGGATTTTGATTTGCGCAGCATTTCATGACAGGGAAGAAATGAAGCAGTTTAGGAGCTCTATGAAAGGGCATAAAAGGGAGATGAAATTACAGGCTCACCCTGAGGTATCTAGGGAAGTTGGTGTTTCCAGGTTTGCTTTGAGATGTCAGAACACTTCAAATTGATAGGTTTTGAAATTGTGGTATGTGAACAACTTTTTAAGCAAAGCTGGGGTTTGGTGGGTTGTTAGTTTGTTGTGTGTTTTGGTTTTTTTAAAAAACAAAAACAACCAAAAAGCCCAAAAAAACCAAAAGCAAAGTGAAATCATAGGCGATTATTGCTTCCACAGCTGATAATGCTTGTTTATCAGTGTTTTTAAATGGTGGTTCTTCTGTTTCCCCTCACCCGAGTTGAGGTTTCCCCCGTCGACTTGAAGGACGGCCACCGCTACCTGTGTTTTGGGCTTGGGTGCGCTTGAGTGAGTGGCAACCTCTAAGGAGCTAAAACTGGCAATGATGGTCAAAGGAGGAGTTTGGCCTCGCACCATGAGGTAGAAGGTGCCAGCTCCTGTATGTCCTGGGTACAGGCTAGCCCAGAGCTGAGTGTGGTGGATGGGGTGGGTGCTGTACCAGTGGCTGTTCCTGAACAAAGTCATGTACGTAAATCCATGCTTTAGTTTTCAGTAGAACCTGCCGATGACAGTGTGGACCAACCCATCACAGGTTACTGAGAGAAAAACAGGTGCCAACCTCCATCTGTTGAGTCTGGCAAATAAGAATTGCAACCTGGAGTCTGGTTAGTGAGTGAGATGATAGTTGAATTCTTCTGCCTTGAAAGAGGTGAAAATAAGACGCCTGGCACCTTGAAACATTGCATTGAGAAATCCAAACCGGAACAACTTAGACCTCTCTGCTGTTCTCAAGGACTTTATAACCTTTTTCATAGTCCTTTAAAAGCCATCCAGCATTACAAATGTGTTGATTTTAAAAATAAATAGGCAGTAGGATGGTTGAATCTTTAGTCTTCTGGAATAAAGATACATCTTCGGTGGTTTGGCCTTTAGAATCTTCATTGACTAACCAATGTAGAGATTTAATAACAACAAAATAATATTGCCCTTTAGGTCAGTGATTTGGTCCGCAGCTATTTTATATCAGTGTTCAGAATAATGGTTGAATTATGGTGTTGTGAGATCTGCTCGTGGTAGTGAGTCGTTGGGGGCTTATTGGTAGTATATCAAATAACTAGTAATTTTATACTGTGTATTTTTGTGACAGAGTTGTAGCATGCAGTGTTTTCAGAGAACTCAATACTACTTTTGAAAGGCTATATATATATTTTGCTGGTGCACAATGTAGTTGTAATTTTGTCTTAGATAGCTTCGGGAATGTTGCGTAATTTTCAAAGTTAATTTGAAAATGTCATTACCATTTTATGAAAGCAAAAAGCTGTCTAGTGAAGAAAAAGGAAATGTGAACACACAGGTTTTAATGCGTCAAAATTAAAATGCACCCTGGGTATTTTCCAGTGTTTCCAGGCTGATGAGATGTTTTTTTGAATTCAGTTTTGACATTTGAAGGGATCTTACTGAAGGTGTTCTTGTACATAGTTATGAGAGACTGTTTGTATTTCATGTGGTGTTTGAGAGAATATTTAATTTTAGAAAGAAACGTTTAAGCTTTGTTGTGGAAACGTTGTATTCTCTTTGCTTGAGGTTAATTCTTGGTCTTCCAGAAGTTTATTTTCCTTTAGTATTGTTAGTGTTGAATAGCTGACTATTATATGCAGTGTATTTGTATCCTGCGAGCTGCTTGAATGACATTATAGAACTGGGCTGTAGTTTCACAATCTGACTTGACTCACATACCAAATCTATTGCAGGCATAATTAATAGTGTGACTGTAGTCTGCTGGTTTGGGGAACTGTTGTGAGTTAAATGCAGCTTTTGGATGAGACTGCATGTCTTTGGCAAACAAAACACCCTCATATGTGTGCCCCACACCTTCACTTGTACTGCTGCATTGATCAGTGTGTGCTTGCTGTGCTGTTTCTGCTTGATAAGTCAGCAGCAGATACTCTGCTGCTTTTTGTTAGGTTATTTTTTTGCTGAGTTGTAAGACTTTTTTTTTTTCTTGCTGAGTCTTTTAGCATGCTAAATGCCAGAGCTGGCTTAAGGGATTGGGTCTTCCCATGCAGTCTTGGGAAGAGATGGGACCCTAGCAACCAGCCATTATTAATTTTAGGCTGTCAAGAACTGCTGCTGAAGTTGCTTTAACCTGGGTTTGTTGTCTGCACTGAGAATGTAACTGCTGTCCTAGCTGAGACCATTAGCCTGCTATTGTCTCCAGCAGCATAAAGATATCAGTGGAGAGAAATACTTGAGTTTCAACCTGATTAGTGCGTGTGTGTACGTGTGCACGCGTTTGGACTTACTCAGTGACTTTTTCCAGCTTTAGGCACCCTTGGTGCCTGTGATGCATCTGGAAGCTATGGAGGAAAAAGCAGTCATATGACAAACTTCCTTTCGTGTATCTGCTGTTAGCAGTATTGCCAATTGTTTGCCCTACATCCAATTCCCCAGTCATAAGAGCAAAGCTTACAGGCTGGAATATAAGGCTAAACAAGGTGATGGGATTATTTTTTTCTTTTCCCCTCCTGAGTTCCTCTGGGTGCATCACGGTGCTTTTAAGCACATCGTTGCAAATACTGCAATGTACAGCGAGCCTGCGCATCATGGCTTTGAGATGGTGAAGTTTGCCAGGAGCCTGCAATGCATAGCAGAGGAACGTGCAGGCTGTCACACAAAGTCTGAGCCCCCTTTGGGTGGCTGAAGATTACACTTGGAAGTTTTTTCCAAAATAACCCTGATTGATCCCTTCTATAAGACTGCACAGTGTTCAACCAAGATATTCAGTGGATCCAACGGCTCAGTCCCTAAATTCAGAGGGATATGTAAGCTGGCACCAGCTGAGGGAAGAGTTGTGGTCCTGGTGGGATCTGCATTTACAGAAGCTGTGCGTACTCCTTCCAGCAGACTGCAGTTGTCTATGTGCGCAGTGATCTGATCCGCTATTACTTTGCAGGGATGGAATCACATTTGCTTTTCTGTAGTGCCAGTCCCTTTAGGGTCTCTCGTGTGCACTGGAGTTAGACTGGCAACCTGTTGTCCAGCAGTTCTTCAGTTTCAGGTTTGGAACTGCCCCGTAAATGCCTGCTCTAGGTAAACTACGTCTAACTTGTCCGTTCAGCCTAATGCCTCCTCTGTGCTTAATTCAAATTGACCTAGTCCCCCTGACCTATGTACTATAAAGATAGGCATGAAAGTCACCCCAGTTGCTTCCCCAGTAAAGAGTGTTCAGTGAGCTGCTTTGCACTGGTGCCGTCACCCGTGGATCGCTTTTTCACCTTGGTCTGCAAGAGATCCCCCTGGTTTTTCTACTTGGTTTCCTGCTTTTCATGTAGTTAAGTAACTTCACAAGGTGCAACCCAAACACTTTTAGTTCTTTATTTACTATTTATTTTTGACCTACCATGTGTTTTATAATCTCTTCTGTTCTCATTAGGGAACCTTTCTGTTTTTAAAAGCTGACCTTTTCCTGATGCCATCCTTCACCGCCCTATTCAGTCATGCACAGTGTAGGCTTTAGTTGCTGGGGTTGAGGTATTCTTTTGACTGCTCTTGTTTTTCTTCTAGTTGTGGTGAATGTTTTACCTGCTCTTTTAATACAGAATTTTATTTGCTTTGGGTTTTCTTGGGGGCGGGCGGAGTGCATTGATGGTTTTGTTTTTAATGGCCTCCAAACTGTTGCAGTCTTTTTGCTGTTTGGATTGTTCTTTTAGGGTTGTGTGTGTTTGGGTTGGTTTGTTTGTTCATTTGGGGAGGGTTTTTTGAGGAGGAGGAATGGGCTGGCTTCAATATTTTTTTTTTTTTTTTACACTCTTCCCTTTCTTGAAATTCATTATCCGTGTGCTGAATACTTTTATGGCCTGCTGTATTCAACTACAGTGCTGAAACACAATGGCATTGATGGCGCAGTTACAGAGCAGCTTTCCGATCAGCATCCTTTAACAAGGTCTTGTGTAGCACTCAAAACCAACCAAAAATGACATCTTTTCATGTAGGTCCTAACACTAATTTCCAAGGAAGCAGTCAATACTTGGGGGGGAAAAAATCCTGTACGTGTCATTCTGATGACACACAGGGTCCGCTTTATCTCGGGAGATTTCAGTTACCCGCTGTTATTACCTTTCCTAAATTTGCAAGGTTATAATCTCCCTGAATTGGTAGTGCAGTTGATGATGATGCGTCTTTATTACTTGATTATGCGACTTCCACCGTAAGTTCATTGGGTTTCTCTTCTCCTGTATTAACTTGATGCCATTCGACATTTGTATGTCCTTCGCCTACCATGCCATTCCCCACCTGCCTGTTGTTTGTCATTCCGGTTGGAATTTCTGAGGAAGCTGGTAGCCTCTCAGTGTTATATCATACTGGTGTGTCCTCCTTCCACCAAGCCTTGGAGATGGTTGTTATATGAGGGCATCAGGTGACGCCAGGTGTTTGGGCTTCCTGTGTGTTACTACTGAAATTTTTAGCAGTAGCGTAGAAGTGTTTGCAAGTTCCAAAACTCTTATTAGCATGCCAGTACGGCTGACTGGCGTGACTAATGCGTGTGCCTAACAAGTTCTTCCTGTTCCCACCATGTCTAAATCCTTTCCCTCTGTATCATTGAGTTCCTATCTCAGCCTTCCTTTCAGGCCTCGCATGTTGAACTGGCAGCGTTTCAGAAAATAACACCATGGAAATCCTGAATGGAAATCTTCTGCCCAATGACCTGAGCTTACCCTGCAGAGCATGCATCCTGTATTTCCATACGCTACTGTTACTAGCATGGATCCCACGGACTACTCTTTTCTTTGCTGAATCACTAAGGAGTCAATGTAGATGCCTGGTGAGGTTGCTACCTCTGCATCTGATGGGCAGTGTGCCACCTGATGGTCAGATGCTACAGAAATGACTACCTGGGTGGCTAGTCAAATTGTCCAATACTCCTGCCTGCTTCTTCCTAGACTTTAAGTCTGTCTTATTGGTTGTCTAATTGCATGGCTAGTGACAGCATGTAGTAATTGGTACCATACTTGCTCATAAAATGATGCTTTGTCTGTTAGCTTGATGTCTGAGGGTAACTAAAGCGTGTCTGCTGCACACTAAGAATTGGGGCCTCACGTAGATACTCTGGCTCTATGTATTACTGCATCATTCCATCACTAACTGCAGTTTATCCCTCTTCCAAAGGGACCAGTGACTGGTCATCTGGGATGTGGCTGACACACTGCTCTGTTGGTTAAATGCAAAGTGCTTTTTTTGTTCAAGGTTAGCATGGTTACATTTACACTGTGAGCAGTTTTGTTCTGTCTTGTGCTTTGCCTAATCTGCTAAAGCAGCAATGTGTCTGAAAGCTGCTCTGCTTTTTCCTGCAATATAGGCTGATCTAATAGAAGTAATTGTCTTTCTGTAGAAGCCTTACTGCTGTTCCTGTTTTGTTTCCTGGACTGCATGCATTTCTTCTTGTGGGGCGCAGATGTAAGCAGTCATCATCCTTGCCCTTTTTCACTGCCCCTTTTGCCTCTTCTTCTCTTTTTGAGCTGACGTCCCTGCATGTGGTCCTGCACAGGGAAACAGAGAAACAAGCTTAGTCTAAGTTAAACTGGTAAAAAGGAAAGAGGTATATATTTAACTGGATCAATTTTACCAATCAGACATTTTTGTTCCAGAAGAAGGAAGGAGGCTATCCGTCTGGGGACGGGAAGGTTGGGTGAGGCTGTTTTTCATCTAAGCAACAGCTCTGAACTTTACTGTTACTCAACCATCCATGCAGTCATTTATGATTTACGGAGTGCAAAGGCACTGAGAGATCATCTAGTGCCTCTCAAGGCATGATATCTCTGCATTTTATACCTGTGCTGATTGACAGGTGTCTGTCTGTCTCAAAAATATGCAGTCTCCATAGCAGACGTTACTTTCAAACCAGTGAGAACTCCCTGATTTTTGAATCATCTTTGTCAGTCTTGAAAGAGCTGTCTTTCGTACGTCTTTTCTGTGACAAAAATATAAATTCTATTTGGCTCTAATTCCAGCCCTTTATTTAGTCTGCCTTTGAACCGTTGTCTCATTGGTTAAATTACATGGCTAAGTTCTATACAAATGGTGCAATCTAGAGTATGTTGATTTTAATAGTAATTCTTGTGATCCAAAAGATTAATTTATTCCAGCTATAAAGTTAGTGAAGTCTGAATTAGAGGGCAGATTCAAATTCTGCTCGGGCTTGTTTTTTAGCTTGTCTTGCAACATTATCATGAGCTTCCTAGAACGAGTACCAAAATAGTTGGATGTTTATTAAATTTTCAAAGTTAGGTATTTTAAAAATATGCAAGTATACTCTAATGTATCTTGTTATTGTATAGTTCCTAGTGTTTCAAGTGTCTTGTAAGCTACTGTTATGCGGTGGACCTTTAGCATATGTAGTTTAACATGAAGAAGAATCATTAATTTTTTTAATTTTTTTTTAACAGGAATAGTTTTGAATGTTTGGCTGCATTGCAGTTTCTCCTGTCAACTGACACCTTGGCATATAAGTTTTGTAACATATTACTGCTATAAAAAAATCCTGTGTAGTTCCAGTTTTTTCTTGGGTTTATATTTCTCGTTCCTTTGAACTAAGTTCCACTTAAGCAGAAAACTCCTGTGTGTTTATTTCCCACAGGCTTGGCAAATTCTCAGTTACTGGCATAAATTTTTTGTTCAGCTGTTTGTTGTGCCCCTAGGTGCTTATGTCTCAGCATGCATCGTGCATTTGGCAACTAACAAAAAGCATCTTAAAAGTCCAAATGGATGCCTTTATGACTGTATATCTAGTGTCTTGTATGTATAAAGCGTGTGAATTTAATTAACAAAGTTATTTTCCAGATCAAATTGCATACGTTTCTGCCTGCTTCTACTCATTAATCTAACATTTTGAAAGAACAGCGTGTCTCGCAGTTAGCTGAAGTACATTAAAACCTAAGTTATGATTCGTCTGTAGCAGAAGAATCCCAGTTATAGCTCTAATAAAATTTTGTGTGACCTTTTAATAACTGCAGCTCCTGGTTTTCACTGATGTCTTGACTAGCTGCTTCAGGTAATATTTCAGCAGAGCAAAAAAACCAATTTACAAAAACCTAGCATCCCTGTTGCTAATGGTCACTGGCAGCTTAGGTAAAACTGTCAAGTAATCAGAAGGAAAAATTCAGTATCTTCATTGGCAATGAGAACAGACTTTCTTTTAAGGTAGTGTGTGTAGACTTTAAAGGTGGGAGTTGTGAGTGAAGCTGCTGTCTGAAATCTATGCAAAACAATATTCTCTGGCTCGTGGTTTGTAGTTAATACGCAGCAACTATTTGTGAGCACGGAATCGCTTGCTCTCTTATAAGAAGAAATGGTGCTGTGGAGCTGAAATTCCAGACTTATGCCCAGGGAATGCTTTTTCTTTATCAACTTTCAACATTGATTTTATGCCTGAATCATCCTCCTAGTGATAAGGAGGGGAAACATTATACTAACACCTCAAAACTAATGTTTGCTGCATTCTTCCTAGTGACTTCAAAGAAAAGAAAGAATCTAGGAGTTGGACCTATTTTTGTCTGATTTCTTTAGCATTGTCTTCACTATTCTTTTACAGGGTAGAACTTCTGAGGGCCTTACGCAGCTTTCTAAAACCTTTCGGGTGTGGTGTTCTTAAAAAACATTCCGGTTTGGATATGTTTTACTTCATGGAATTTTAGGAGAGGGTTCCACCGAATCCTTTCAAAGCATTAATTGCAAAAAAACATGGCTATTCAAAGAGAAGTGGTTTCACTGGATATATTTTGTGTTGATTCCAGTTTGTAAGCAGAATGATCATAAACTATACATGAGATTCTATGACCTTTGGTCATACTGAAATGGTTTCATCTTTGACTTGAAAGGCTTCCAATCGTATGTTTTTAGGGTGACTGTGTTGCATCCTTTAAAATGTTTTTCTCTGACATCAGTATCTCCAATTCTGGACTACTCAATCCTCCTCGAGAGGAGGCTGTATAGTGTTGCTGGGGGAGATAAGTACTTTTAAGCGCTTGTTAATTTGCTAACACATTGGTTAATCTGCCTGTGCTTGAACAAGGGGTATGTGGGTTTTGAGCTCATTTTTTAGATATGGGAGCAGCATGTGGTTTGAAGTTGTTCACTTTCTTTGAAAATTGGGTGGGGAAATGACTTTGTCTGGGACTTACGCAGTCCAAAACACTTGAAATGTAGCCAGGGTTACTTGATGCAAACCTATTTATTGGATCAAATGCAGTATTTTCCTGGTTTTTCTATCTACTGCTAAGAAATGGAACATAAAATCATTTAATGACTTCTGGAGTATGAGAAAGATAGGAATAGCCAGGGAGAAAATACCAGCTTTGCTTGAATAGGTTTTGTTAACAAACTGATAGTTTTAATGTATAATCTGGGGTTAGTTTGAGTTGATTAAAAGAAGTATTATGTATGACTACTAATAAAGGTATCGGGGAAACAAAATTATATTTCTTAGAAGTGTTTGAATATGCCCTATAGAAAGTCGTAATCAGGTGACTGCGGACTCTGAAGTAATAATGTTAATAATTTGTAATGACACTGAATTGATTTATTAACTTCATAAAGTCTGATTTTTCTGCTCTGGTTCATAATTGTGCAATTGGGGAAAAACAATTTGTTTAAGTAGGTCAGCATGAATGTGAACAGTTTTATAATGTAAATATACATATTGTTATATAATTTTATTAAATGTTACAAGTGATGGTGTCTTAGTAACCCAGAATACGTTGGCCCTTGTTCTTGGTTGCCTTTGACATTAGAGCAAAAGTTTATCTGAAGGTACAGTCCTTACTCTGGATGCATGTAATAAGCCTGCGTAGCGTCTTGAAAGATTAAGCATTATTTTGATAAGAGGCGTTAAGCCTTCGTGTTTGCATTCCAAAATTCAAAAACCACTTTCTAGTAAGTTTTTTTTTTTTACTGAGTTTTTGGGAACACGCTGAATGCTCCAGAGGTTTTAATCAAAATGAGGGTTCCAGAATTTATGAAAGCAAATAGCGACCCATTTAGGGAGAAAGGCCTCAACCCGCACAGACTTGTAATGGGCATGTGGAATGTAATAACTTGAGTATTACTTTATTCCCTCTCCCCTGCTTTTCAAAAGCTGGTCACAAAGGGAAACAGATTAAGTATGAAAACGATGTAGGGAGGACAGAAATGGAAAAGGAGATGGAAGGGGAGGGGGAAGGGAAACAAAGGATAAAAATATATGAAATACAGAAATGAGCAGAAGCAGCAGAAAAATGGATTTTGAAATGTAACAAGTTCAGAGTCTGGAAGCAGGAGTACACACTTAAGCTCTCAGCTCCCAAATAAAGAACTGGGTTTTAAATTTGTATGTACTGATGGTATCTGGCATTGAGGATACGCGAGTGCCCAACTGCCTCCCATGAGGAGCTGTGTGGAGAGGTGGGCTCTGTGGCTTCTCCATCCTGGCCATTCTGATGCTGGGCTGCCGGGAAGGCTGGAATCCCATGGGCTGGAGGCCTCCCAACTTGGTGAGAGACAGGATTCCAAACTCACACCTGCTTTTCATCACATTTACCTTGAGTACGATCAACAGTGCCTGCTCCTGTTGTGTTTCTGTAGTGTTCATTGAATAAATTGTGATTTTTTTTCGATTGTTTATTCCCATTCCGCAGTTGCGTCTGAAATTGTGTGAGACTGGTAGTGCTGATCCGCGGGGTTTTCCGTGGTTAGGGCGACGTGCCGAAACAGTGTACAGGTCCGCAATGCCTGATTTGGTGCTTAATTAGAGCCAGAATCAATGAGGCTAAGTGCAGAGCCATCCTATCTGCTTTCACACGTACTGCACTGGGCTGCTCAGATAAGTACCTGAGGGACGTCTGTCTTCATCTGCATTGCTCCCTCTAGACCTTGTAGGCACCTCAAATGGAAAGCATATGTATAAAACAATAAGCCTTTTAAAAAGTTTATTGTCTTTAGTGATTTTTGGTGTTGAAATAAATTTTGTTTGTTTCTTTTTCAGGAGCATGTTTGTATATTTACCTTGCTAGCCAGGGCTTGGATAGGATTAGCAGAAGTTTACAAGATAGAAGGTTAAACCGACTAGTCAGAGGTAAATATGGAAGAGCAGGGGATCATGGTGTGCATGATCACAGAAAGTACTGTGATAATACCCTGGTGAGGAGCCTTGGCATCACAATTACTGTGTTTTAAAGAGGATGTAACTCCTTGTCCCATTTTGGTAGTTCCTTTTTACTTTGTTAGCTGCTTTTATTTAAGACTAGCGGACTCGACATTCAGAGGAAGAGGAAAAAGCTCTTCTCTTTCTCCACTGTTCCTTCACTTCCAGTCTTCTGGAGGAGCTCTGAATTTTCAATTTTCTTGCTTTTTTCTTACTCATGTCTACTCTCAAATCATGTCCTCCCCTCCCTCTTTTGTGTGGGTGACGGCTTCATGCCCCTGTTCTTCATCATTGCAAAGAGTATTTTAAATTGGAAATGACTAATGGTTTCCCTGTTGCATGTGTGATTCTGACAAGAAATAGTAAACACGAGGGCTGTGTTAACACTGCTGTTGCTAAGATCGGCGGCCAAGGTGCTGGAATAACCTTGTGAGATTGCATTGGCTAATACTTGGGTCATACTTGGAAAGCTATCTCCACTGCTGTAAGAGCTAGAAATGTTTTTAAGGTTTGATTTTATTTTTTTTAATTTTTTGTAATTGAAAAAAATACAGCCATGCCTACACCATTTCTGGCCTAACTGCTCTGGATCTGTGTTGGATCCTCGCTTAAACTTGATCTTAGTGTCTTGGAAATACAAATGGCTTTAGTGGCTGAAGTATAACCCTAGGGACTGATGTTCTGAAGATGTGCAATTCTAGCTGACTTAATTTAACTTGATGATTTAGCAGCTGTCCAGATGTATAAACCTGATACCTGCTGATTGAGATATAAAGCTGCTTGATGATCTTGGGTTTGCGGTAGGCAAGAACTGCAGTTGGAACACTGTTGAAGCATTGTAATTTGAAGCGGTGTGAGCTGATGAACCGGTATGTCCTCTTGGTTAGTGTATGTGTGCTCAGCTGTGCGTCTCTGCAGACACTGTGACAGATCAGTCCCTCCTACAAACTCAGTTTATACCCAGTTGAGGTTGTCGTTATGGGAAACTGGGGAAGATACGTTCCATTTTAGAGGAAAATTCAAGTGTCTCGCCCTAAAACAAGATATATAGACTTAAAGAAGCATCGGTAACCCTGAGCAATGAAGCAAATAATTAGATGGCCTGTATGGAAGGTGCCATCCTGAGGAATTTCCAGGTGCCCTGTGACCTGTGGGACTGCAGACAAGTGCTCTGACATTGCCACCTGTACCACCCCGAGGAGTATCTCTTTGGAGGATGTCATGATTTTGAAGGTTCTTTCCTGAAAGTGCAGTGATGTTGTGCTGCAAGTCCTTATATTCCGTTTCAAACACACTTGTGGGCTGACAACATTAAAAATTGTCTTGAGTGTAGGGGTGGGTAAAACCAGTTTTGTCCCGAGCTGTGATTCTCTACTTGTGTAGAACGTAACTTTTACTGTCGATTTGGTTTCTCTGAGGAACTGTAAATATTCAGATCTTTTTTTAGCAGTGCTAAGTAAGCCTACATAACCAACTTATGTGATTTCTGAGTAGTTCTGTATTTTGTTGCATGTAAATATTTATTTTAGCAAAGTGAACAGCGAACTTAGGAACATATGTCATAGAAACTCAATTTGTTTCATGAAGTTGAAGGGTAGTCTTTTGAGAGTTGGAGGGAGAAGGTGCAAAAGAACGACTTTGTAAATAGAGTAGCGTCTGACTGAGTGTCCAATCTGGCAGTACCTAAAATTCACTGTCCTCCCCATTGTAAAAGGTTACTTTTAACTTATTTTCTTTGGAATGCTGCCCATATTGCTTCAGCTTGTCTAATACAGTATACAAGAACAGCAGCTCTGGTCCTGCAGCCAAATGAGCAGCCACATCATCTGGCTGTGTTTGTGGATTTGTCCATTTTTTGCATAAATTTTAATATATTGAATGCAACTTTAATTAAGGTGTTGTAGGTTCACTTTAGAAAGTGACCTACCAGTAAGCAGTCCTCTTATTTTTAACCCTGATTATGCTGTTGTTTAAACTAGATTTTCTTAAAATAGTAGCTGCTTTCTGACCTTTCTTAAGATTAGCTGCTTAGCTAAGCAGAACTTGCTAACGAATTCACACCTAGCAGCTCAGGTTTTGATCATGAGGCTGATCTCTCTAGGGCGTGTAATGATTTCAGGAAAACCACCAAATATACTCAGTCTGTTATATGGATAAAGAAATAAATCTCTAAATGTTTGTTTCTGAAATTCAGTAGTTGGAAGAGTTGCTCATTGGATCATTTAGTCCTGAGAATGACTGAAAGAATATGCTGTGCCCTCAGAAGTATTTAATAACTCTTTCAGTAATTATATAGTACTTTAAATAAAAAAAATGCAGATATCACTTCCAGCTAGTAGTGGTGAAGCCAGTAGATTGTGGTGACTGTCTTCAGATCATCGTGTATTGGCAGTAAGGAACCTTCACTGACTAAATGTGAAGAGGTAATGAAATATAGACTGTTTTTAAGAATCTCGAGTATCTTCCACAAGGAAGAAGAATGTTATCACAGAATAAATTTCCTCCTCTTTGGGGAAATCTATAGGGGTTTTTTATGTCTTTTATGTCCAGTCTTTATGCATTTTGCTAGATGAAGTAATTATCCTACTAAGTTGGGAGTTTTTTGTGTATATATGTATAATTGGACACAGGCAGGGTAATGGATTTCAGACACTTTCCTCAATACCTAATTCTTTTTCCGATTGTGTAAAAGTAGCCAAACAAGTAGTGCTTTTTTTAACTCATGGTAAAATACATGTTGTGGCACTGTAGTGGAAAAACTGGCTTTTTGTTTGCATTTAGGCTAACTAGGCTGAAAGAGAAACTGAAGTCTTCAAGGTGAGCTAATTCTCGGGGAAAAAGTGGTATTTACCCTTGCCCCAAAAGGCTTTTTATATTGGCTTTCAGAATAGGAAAAATATCATTCATAGACTTCTCTAAATTTTCACTTCAGAGCCTACTTTGAACTTGTAGATAAGTTGCTGAAGAAACTGGCTTCTATTCTTGATTCAGAAAGTGCTTATGCACTCAAGTAAATGTTGAAAGCATCTTGAACCTCGCTGAAGCTACTGCATCTGACATTCTTTGAAACAATAAATAAATTAACCGTATTCTAAAGATCAAAAAACATTAATGTTACTTATCTCTTTTTCTCTACTCACTTTTGTAATAGTGCTACATAGAGGGAAACATGCAGAAGTGTAAGATGAATGTGTTTTCTCAGCTGTTTCTTTCCTGATCCCAGAGACTTCTAATGACAATTGTCTCTCCCACAATTTAATAGATAGTTTCGTGTGTGAATTGTCCCTTTGTTCTCTTACATTGCATCATACAAAATCAGAAAACGAGTCTGCAGTAAACATCAGGAGGCCATTTGGTCTTGTCTCTTGTTAAAGGGCAGAACCAAATATATTTACAGTATTCCTGACGCTGGCCTGGTTGTGGAAGCCTTTGAGGATACACGGGTGGTGGCAGCAGTACGTCCTCCCAGGCATTCAGTCCCAGCACTCATGTTTTTTAGCATTAGGACTTTTTCATCTGAACATTTCTCAGTTTGGGTTTCTTAACATCTTCTGTTGACAAATGTTCCCCTAAGCCTCTGAGTTAAGTAGCTGGCCAACAATCTCCTTGTCTTTCTCTTTCTTCTCATAAATGATAGCTGGTTTCCCTTTATACCCATTAATATTCATATGTCATGTTGCAAATTGATTGTCTTCATTGTGCCTCTTTTTCTCGTGCTTTGCTGTTTTTCTTTTTTTTCCAATAACTTGATTCATTTCCAGTTTCTCTAAGTGGATCTATTACTGTGATTGGCCTTTTTTGTATTTGTGCCCATTTCTTTTGAGGAAATTTCCTTTTCTGTGAGGAGCTACTGAGTTTTTCTTCCTTTTCTTGCTTCTCTTGTCTTACAGAAAGTCTTACGTATTAGACGTCTACGTTTATCAAATGCTGTCTTTATAAATTGGGGTAGGGGTGGTGGTGTTTCCATTCTCACTTACTCCCCTTTGGAGGTTCATGAACTCTTGTATTGACTGTCTTGTGTCATCCCAGATGTTTTCCAGAATATATCTGGTAAGCTAAAACGTCCTCACGCCACGTTGTGTTCTTGTATGACTGTTGCAGAAGGGCACTCGCCAGATTTTGTTGTTGTTGACCAGCTCCGTAATATCATGCATCAAGCTTCCTTTTTCATCACAAACTGGACACTGTCAACATATCTGCCCCCCTCCTGTGCCTTGGAGCGTATGTGCAGATGCCCTTGATAAAGCCATCAGTGTACACATTCCCTCCTCCTTCATCACGGAGCTGTATTCGCTTATGTTGAGTAATGGGAATTAGCTCACTGAATTGTGACATCTGGAAATGCCACAGCCTGGAGTATAACAAAGTTTAGAGCATATCACTTAGCAGGGCGGCTGCTTTCTGTGATTCTCCATAAGGCTGGCATTGCTTCTGCGAGGGATTGCAGCGTACTGTTCTAACGATAAACTTTCTCTTTCACCAGATGCTTCTAGTTTGAAACAGTATTATGGGAGGGCTTAGCATTATTTGAAGGTGTAGCATGATCCCAACTAAGACAGAGTCAGCTTTATGTTAAAAGTTATAAACGTTAAAATTTCTAGAATTTGGGAACAATAGCTTGTTCACTTGTGTAAAACAAAAAGGAAAGCACTGCGATTGCAACTTTACTTGTTTAGAGGACTTTCTGGGCGTGTTGTAGCTTGAAAATCCTGGGAGCTGAAGTGGAAGCACTCCGGTCTTACAAAGAGAGGAGTGTGCTGACTTTTCAAAGTGTCTGATCTGACAGCCCTGGGTGTCAAGTGACATTAGGGCTGCAGAGGCTTTTTTTCCTTCTCTGGTTAGAAAAGACAGTAGGTTAAATAAATAACTGTAATTAAAGTGTCTGTCTAACTATCATTTTACCTCTCCGTTCATCAGGTTTAATCCTTTTCACTTCAAAGTCCTACTAGTTTGTGGGGTTTTTTTACTACGGGAAGTCTTCAAGTGAAACCAAAGAAGTTCTCACTCATCTTTTATGAAAATAGGGAAATACTCTTGATCTGTTACACTTCCTTTCCTCTTTTCTTCTCGCCTTCCTCCCCTTTCTTTTCCTCCCTCTCCATAACAAGGAAGAGAAACTTCTCATGCTGCCTCTGGTACCAGAAAAAGACCAATCTATTCACACTTCTTGCCTTCTCCCCCACACCCCAACTTAAAGAATCCCTTCACTTTTTTAGTAAATGTGCTGGCAAATAAAAGGCAGCTTGTATCCAGTGTTGCTTTATATTAAAAGAGGATATTTTTAACAGTGCTTTCTACATGATGTCAGTGTAAGTTATTGGCAAGCTGACTCTTACTGTGATAGCTAACTGATTACTAAAATAGCTTGTGCACTTTTGCTTTCCATCTAAATATTTTCAGTAACATATAGCAAGAAGGTCAATAATTGATTTAGGTGATTTTGATTGTAAAACATTAATAAGATGTATGCTTAGTGCAGGGCTAAGTGTGTTGTATAAGAGATTATTTTGATCTTTCTCTCAATGATTATATAGGTTTATACCTCATGACCTTCACGTGAAATGCTCCCAGTTCTTCCGAAGTTGTAACAGATTAATGTTCAAGTGAAGTACAGGGCTGTCCGAGTTTCTTCATTAATGAAAGTAGTGTAATAGTATCTGAAGTGACACATGGGGCAGAACTCTGATCGGGTGACCCATGCTCCTGTGCTTCTGCCACACATTTTCTGGCTAGCCTTTAAGGTCAGTGTTTAGGGTGTTGGATACATGCATATATTTCAGTAGTCTGTCAAGGAGACAGACTAGGTACATATGCCCCTTTTGATGACAGCAATTGTATATAAGGAAGTAATATTAGTTTAAAGTCTTAGTGTGTTGCAGCTGTCTCTTTAATTCAGTTTTGCAACTGAAAGTAGGGAAAAACAATATGTGTGATCAGCTGGTTTTCATGGACTAGTGCCTGCCAACCTCTATAGCAGATAGCTGAAACGGTTGAAGATTAGAGCTGGGCAAGACTTTTCAATAAATAGTAAATTAGGCAATGGCTGGATGGAAAGTTTATAGCGCTGAGGTTGCTTGTGAATTCACTGTGGCACCTGTAAATAGTTTTAGATGGAAATATTTTTTTCAGTATCTGGTTCACAAGCAAAAAACCAATCACAAAATACAGACCCTTACGGAAGAAGAATGATTAAGATGCTTCTGAGGGTCTGGATTTGTTCCCTTCTGCTTCTGTACAGTTTGACGTGTCTTCCAGCAGCTTTCAGGTACTGAGTATTGGCGGTGCTCTGCGTCGCTCCTGTTGTTACCGCTGTCAGCAGGGTACGTCGGAGGTTCCTGGCAGCGCGGTGAGAAGCTGGGTAACTCATCAGACAAGTAAATGTCCAAGTCTCTTGGTTGAAGAGGGCTCACTCCTAAGCTCGGAGCTGTTTTGCTTTTTAATAGGATGCTTCACCCTAAATTGAGTAAGAGAACTACTTGAAGCTGATTGCTAGAGCCCTCCCAGGGAAGAGCAGCATCTGGTTTGGTGGATGGTGTTTTGTTTTTTTTTTTTTTAAAAACAAGCAAAACCAACAAGACCTCAGCTTTCATACTAGAGCAAGAGGGAGCTAGAGTCAGAAAGGTGAGCGCACGCCACCCCAATATGCTCTCCCACTCTTGTGGGATATGTGGGTTCAAACTTCTTTAGGCAAAAGAAGGACTTGGATCTCCAGCATGCAGTGCAGATCCTTGCTGTACGTAATTGGATAAAAGGGACTCCTAGCAGCACAGCTGCTGCTTTTTACTGAAGATTTTCTCTTCTGTTTTCTTTCAAGTGCTTGGAGGTGCCGATTTTCATTTTAGGTCTAATACCGTGTTGCTCAAACAAACGCCCCTTTTTTTTGGAAGACAGATAGAGGAAAACAAGAATATTTTTTTTAATTGAAAATGTATGTATTTACTTAGCTGTGCTTGACATCGATATCTGCAGAGTTGGCACATAGCCTCAGATCTTAGATTTGCAGTTATGGTAGATGGCAAGTTTATTTGTGGGTTATTAGTGGCTTTAAAACACAAAAGCATTGCAGATTTGGAGAAAATAGGCAAACAGCTGAAACCAAGGATGCCAATAAAAAGTGGAAGAACATCGCTAGAAAGAAACAAATTCTTTTCTCTGCATAGCTTGTCTAGGTTCTGTGAGCAGGTTTCCCATTGTATTTGTGTAAGACTAGAAATGCTCTGTAAAGTTTTGAAATGCAGGCTTGGACTTTATATTAGGCTGTGAGACTTAATACTAAAATGCAGCAGTCAGTGGTTCTAGTTCAGCGATGGAGGCATTAATGCAGGTGCAAGACCCTCCTCTGTAATTCGACGTACAGGTCTGGACACTGATGTTCAAGAAAGCGACTTTAATTAAACTGGGAAAAGGTGTGGAGAAGAGCTGCGATGGTTAGACTGGAAAGATCCCCTTTGAGAGGAAACTGACTGCATGCAACCCATTTAGCTCAGCAAAGTGAAGTCTGAAGAGGCATATGAATTCTTTCTATAAATACTTTGGGGAATAATAACCAGGAAGGGAAGAGAACTATTTAAACTACAGGACAATGTTGGCACAAGAATAGCTAGGTCCAAGCTGACTGGGAAAACATTTCAGCAGGAAATCAGAATGTTTCCAGAGGTTCTGCACTTCAGTGAGGTTTTTGAGGCAACCTTCTAATTTTTCATTTTGAGTTTTTAGGGGTTTTTTTATTTCTAGTAATTTTTAAGATGCAGAGTGTGAATCATTTATGAGCAGAATTATATAATTATTCCTTAAGAAAGGCTGAAAGGAACCTTCAGGGCTCCTCCTTATTTCTTGAATGTTAAATTAGAATCCTCTTGGGTCACTGACTGCTCTGAACCTTTGGTCCGTATTACACTTCCAAGACATCTGCGATGGTAATTAAGAAAAGTAGTTCTGTTCGGTAGGCTTATATCTTTGGTGTAGACATGCTGGTACCTTTAGTGGCTCCTGGGGAACATGGAGGCAAGTGTTGCGGACCACAGAATTTGAAAGGTTCGAAAAACATCTTTAGTCAAATTTTGTGATGTATAGCTTCAGGTGGCGGTTCATGCACCCAATGGACAAAGGTTTAAATTTTAGTCCGATTGGTGTGTTTATAGTACTACTACCACTAGTACAAAAATATATCTATATAACCTTTACTTTTTCTGTTGGTACTCATTGTCAAGGACCTTCAAAGCATATGGAAATGTTTCAGTAATCTGTTTGACATTCAGCGATGGTCTCTGGACATTTTCCTCTGTTGTCCTTTTAAAGTAGCAGTAACAATGCATCCTAGAAGGAATTCCATTTTTACAGGAAAGTAAATGCGTATATGTTTCCCTGAATTATAACCCTCCACTAAGTGTATTACAGCTAATAAATCTCATAATCCAAAGATAAAGGTCAAGAGAATAATCCTAAAGTCCAATTTGAATCTTATTCAGCCTTGTTTCTGTGCAAGGGGAGAGACTGTCTTCAGTGCCATTGCGATCTAATAATTTTATTGATACCACTTAGGGGAACCGGGAGACCTTTCTTGAAAATACTAGTAAAATGCCACTTGTTGATCTGGCTGGAGAACAGCGTAATGACCTGCACTGTACTAAATGTTAGGTATTAACTAACAAGCTATTCTGGCTTTATGCTCCTCAGTTTTTATCAAGCAGCTTAAAGAAGGGGGGGTGGGGGTGGCCAAAAACAAACAAAAGGAAACCCAAATCCAAAAGAAAGTATGACTTCAGCTTCCTCTTCTATTCATCATCATTGAAAGAAGGGAACTTGCCCAGTTTAGTCAAGTAAGGGGGAAGTTGCTCTACCAGCAGGCGATAACACCAGGTTTTGGAAAGTTAGGAAAGGATGGGATGGGGCTGCCCCGGTGCTGTGGAGACTCAGAGGCATGTCCTTTCCTGCTATCACATGATGAATATCTTGTGCCACCCCAGACAAAGTGAATGGGATGGAAGGAGAAAAGGAATATGGGCTATTCCTTGAGAGTCCAAAACCACATCCCCCTCTACATACGTACCCCCAGTATGGGTACGTCCATCTCTGCTACACTGTGCAGATTTTGAGAATCTCAGCATAGCTGAAAGGGAAGTTCTGTTTCACAAAATACAGAGAATCTTGCGTTACGTTTTTTCTGATCCTTCAGATGGGGAATCAGACAAGCCATAGTTATCAAAGGTTGTCTTGCAGTGCAGTGTTGTTCATCTTACAGTGCACTGTTGTAAATCTGCTCATTATTTGCAGCTGATAGTAGTAACAGAAGAAGACTTATTTTTTGATGCAACCAACTTAACCTGTTGTGAATTTTTGACTGTATCTGTGCTTCTGGATCTGTGCTCCCCTCCTTACAGGCACATGTAGTGATGGTATTTGCTTTGCAATCTCCTGCTTCTCAGCTGCTCACCTGAGGTAGGTTACCTCACGTTAGGCTTCTCTATCTTCATAGCAGTGACTAAGGACTATATGCCTCTTTCCTACACAGTGTCCTTACTATAAAGGAGAAGATGAATTCAGCATGATGGTTTGTGCGTATGTATAATGCTGAGGAGCAGTGCCTGATCAAATAGCTTTGGAGAGAAATCAGTTGCACATCCTTCAGTGTGTGTGTGCGTGTGGTGGGTGTAGAAGTCAGAAGTGCACCTTGTTTGTCAGCTCTAGTGCAGCATGGCTGTAGTTGTCATGTCAGCAATGACAGGACAAGGGCTAATGGCTCCAAACTGGAAGAGGGAGATCTCAGGAAGAAATTTTTCACTCTGAGGGTGGTGAGCCCCTGGCTGGGGTTGCCCAGAGCAGCTGTGGCTGCCCCATCCCTGGAGGTTCAAGGCCAGGTTGGATGGGGCTTGGAGCAACCTGGTCTAGTGGGAGGTGTCCCTGCCCAGGGCAGAGGGGTTGGAACTGGATGCTCTTTCAGGTCCCTTCCAGCCTAAACCATTCTATGATTCTCTGATACGTATTTATGCCTGAATGGCCTATGGCTTTCCACAAAAATTAACACCAGATTTCCTTCAGGATTTAAAGGGGAGGTGCCCCACAGCTGGGAGGGTGGAGTTGCTTGTTCTGCAGAAATGTGAACCTGTTTGTGATCAAAAATACTCTGTGTCAAGTTGTTTAACTGAAATTCTTTTTTTTGTTTGTTTTTTAAGCGTAACGGTAAGGGAGGGTGCACTGTTGTTTGTGTAATCCACTTTGATTTGTCTCCTTTCTGGTAGAAGAGTGAATTTGATTTGCTCTTTTTCTCTATACATCCCTGTCCATCTCAGGATTAGAAATCTTTGTTAGAGCTGGGAGGACTGGGTATCCAGGAGCCATGTGCACTCCTGAGAAATTCAGGTTTGTGTAGTTTTCTGTTGCTTGTGTATTGATGTAGTGCTCTAGAACTGCAAGGAAAAATTTGATCCCAAAAAGTTGTATGGTTTGTCTCTTTCTTGTTAACTCATATAGTTGAGACATGTTCAACTTACTAGAGATTTTGCTATACTCCTGGTCATTTTTGAGATTCTTAAGTACTAACTTGGGATTCAGGGGGAAAATACCCTTTCCTCAGGCAGTTTTTTAAGTTTGGAGAGCGTTCCTAAATTTTCTTGTTTTCTAAGGATTTCTGGTAGTTTCTTGCCAGTGGTGTTAAGGACAAAAGTATTTGTGTCCAGGTGGGGGGTAGTTAGCGTGACAGGGGTGTCTTTCCCTTTTGTACAGGGTTCTGTATATCCAGATGTCTAAGGCCAGGCTTCTCCCATTCCCAGGGGAAGGCTAATGGGTAGCAGGGAGGGCCACTGAGCATATCATGTCTGTTACCAAGCAGGTTTGTTCTGTCCATTAACTATTCTAGTAATCTTATTTTCTATTATGATCAGTCTTTCTAGAACAGTCAACAGAATTACAAGGGAGATTTCTAAATAGTCTGGCCTGCTGAATTACAGTTATTTTAGAGATTTGACCCCTCATTGCCCAAAACGGAAAGGCAGTGTTGCTGATGTTTCGCACGGACTGTCAATATTGCTTCTGTGATCATGTCTTTTTTTTCTTCCCTAAAACAGCCCACTGTTTGTAACGTGGAAGATTGGTCGAGATAAACGATTGCGTGGATGCATAGGTACCTTTTCCGCCATGAACCTGCATTCAGGACTCAGGGAGTACACACTTACTAGGTAAGATTTTGTTTTCTGTAGCCTTGACTTAACGTATTTAAATAGTCTGCTGAGGAGATGATAGGTGTGCTTTGGCTTGTTTTGGGTTTTTTTGCTATGACACTGTACTGATCAATGAAAACTTCAAAAATCTCCTTTTGATGCTAAGCGTATTGTCTGGTTATTTGACTACTGGTGTAATGAGGCTATGGTTTCAGTTAAAAAACTTAACTTGAGCCTTTTTTCTTTTTGTTGGTCTGGAAAACTACTCTCTAGTAGCTTATTGTAACTGACTACTATAGTATTTTTTCCAGTGTTCAGACAAATTTTAACCTTAGTAGTTAATGTCAGGGCAGAAGACCAGAAAGTCAGATTTGGGGATTATCCTATTCACACTTCTAAAACAGCAGGTATTCTCACCTCTTCTCCATCAGGTGCTTCCAATCAGCTGCAGTTAATTTAATGCTACAAATTTCCATTACATGTTACTCTTCAGATACATCCCAGCCCCTGAGTGGGAAGCTTCTGGATGAGGGAGGTAAGTGATGATAATCCTTCACTCCCTGGCAGCATAATCCTTCATTTTTTGATCTACACCTAAATTCATTCACCTTAATATTGATCCATTTCCTTTGCATAGAGTGAAAACTAATAAGTTTATCACTAGACCTAGTAGCAAGCTTTCTACTTGTTTTTTTCCTAAGAGTTTTCTTAAGTTTATTTTCTAAAGAATCAATGGAATTTTGTTCAGCTCAGTTACAATAGACTTTGTAGTGCTTTAAAATAGACACTACATTCTAGCATGTGTAGACCTCTAAAATTGTCATCACTTAAAATAATTGGTGCCTCCAGATCACTTTAGATTTGAGGCTCGCCTCCATTGCAGGATCTTCCTCTTTGCTGTTAAAAAGCCTTGTCCATTGCAGTATTAAGTAATATTAAAATGGGACATATTCTTTCTTATGTATCTCATTAGTTTGTTGCAAGCTGAAGTTCATTTCATGCTTCTCTCTGCTCAGCTTGAAGAAATCAACTGCTCATCTCCTGGAGTACTTATAAACTCCTGAAAGACCTAGTTACCTTTATTGCGTTGGTTTTATTTATTACATGGTTGGAATGTTTCTGGTTATGTCCTTTAAAACCTCAGCAATCAAAATGGTCAATGAGAAGAAGCTTATAATAAAATTCAAAGCAATTTCTCTGTTGAAGGTTAAAAGCCTTAATCTTAACCGTTAGTGAGCCAGACTGGAGGAAAAACAATTTGCCCCCTGCGCTGGATGGCGTTTCATTTAAGTGTACACTTCACAGTGCCTTATCGAGAACAATGAGCTTGTACAGAAAATTGCCCCCTAAGACTGGGAGGAAGGTGACAGCCAAAAAAAGTAGTCATTGTTGCTCATAGATTTTCCCATTCTCACAAATCAAATAGTGCCGTAATCTAGCATACCTTTAAAAATGTTCGTAAGATTCCTATCACTGAATTCTAACTTCAAAAGCTGAAGTCAACGTATATCAAAAGTGATGCAAATTAAAGGGAACTGAAATATTTTTCAGTGCAGTATTTAAATGATGGCTACACGCTATGGAAGTTTATACTGATCTATTCAGAGGATAGATAGTTCACTAATTTTCAAGATGAAGAGAAATGAAACAATATATCAACGTATTTTTCAAAAATCTTTGTCAGATTTTTGTAGTTGGTTTTTTTTTTTTAAAAAAAAATATTTAGTGGCACATTGGATTTTACTGCCTTTTATGGGGAACCTTTTTCATGTCTATGCCACCAAAAACTGGTGTTTTCTATTGGTTGTTTTTTAAACAAACAAAAACCAGCAATAACCAAAAAAACCCCAACCTTTAGGTATGACCAGTGAAACGTAAAGTTCATATCTGACTGTACAAAAAAGTTGTTACCTTCTATCAATCATTATTTAGAAAAAGAGAGAAAGGGTTACCTCTGTTCAGTTTCCCTCATGGTGTTAGTCTTTTCAACTACAGAGCTTCTAGAGGAGAGTGTTTTGGAGGAATAAAAGAAGCTCCTTTGAAATGTCTATGAACTTTCAGAGTTTGGAGCTCCACAGGCCTCCCTAGGAGGGATCAGAAACCAGGACGTTATAGCTGGATCCAGCAGTATGTGGGCAATAGGCTCCTGCGGATGATACGACAGTTCCTGAAAGGCGGAGGGAGCTTCTTTAGGGAAGGTAAAAATTAATCAACAAAGTACGTAGAATGAGAATGGACTCTCCACTTCAGAAAGTGGAACTTGACCAAAATTTTCAGTTGAGGATACAGGCAGATATTCTTCTGATTTTATTTTACTTTGACACTGGGAGGCACTTTTCTTCAGTTATTCTGAAGACGCAGCATGGAATAAAAAGAACCGGGTTGTTTTGTATAGTTCACTCTTATCTTTTCCAGCACCTTCCGTGGAATTGTGGCCCAACTTCCAGTGAGTAAAATGGTACAGAAGAACAATGGTTCTTAAATGCCCTGGTGCTTACTGATCAAAATATCTTCCATTTCCTTCACACATTATTTTATTACAAATATGATGAACAGTGCTTAGGCTCATGATAAATCAAATTTTCCTTAATTCTAGTAGTGATCTCTAGTTGTGTATTGTGTACAATGTGTAGTATATACTCTATCTGCATACAATAGTGTTGTTTCTTTAAAATAGCATGAGGATATTTCATCTAGGAATCTGAAGTCAACAATTTCTTTCTTGGGACATCCATACCCTCTGACTTAAAACCCACCTTTTTGGGGTCTGTAGACAAAAATGGGGGTGATGTGTGACCAAGAGAGCTTCTCTTCCCCATTTTGAGCTCTGTAGGTTGTTATGCTGGTATCGCCAGTATGTTCTAAACAGGAAATGTAAGTAGAATGATTCATCGTTAATTGGATGCATCTGCCTAAGTCATGAGGAGGGATGAGAATACCCATAGTTAAAAATGCTACTACTGTATTCCTAATAAAATCTACATGTTAGAATTCAATTTTCTCTGCAGTCATACCAGTGAAAAATGGGGGAAAGCAAGTGTATTACTAAAATCTTTATGAAAAGATAGATTCAGATTTAGGAGTTTTTATATCACTTTACTAGGAGGTTAGGTGGATAAAAATGTAACCTCGTCCAAAATGTTTTACGGTATTGAATATTTATTGTGTATTAGGGTGAAAGAAGTTTATAGTGGGCGAAATAGTCCTTTAGACTGAATGTGTTAATTGAATACCCACGTGAATGCGTAAAAATAAACCAATCCAGATTGTGAAAAATACCTTGTGTTTTACAGCTCCTTCAAGAAAATACACTGAACTTGGAAGCAGGTTACCACAGAATTTCATAACAGGTTGATAAATTACTTCTTCATGTATTCTGTTCAGCAGTAGGACTTAGGTTTTGGCATTGAAGTTTTAAACTCCTGCTCTCTTACGCTTGAGATACTGAATGAAATTGTTTCATTTATTCATTTTAGTTTAGTTTTTCTACCCATTTCATATAATTTGAAGTCATGTTTTACACGTATTAGATATAACAAGTATAGGTGTATAAATTAAGTTTTGACCCTGCGTTGGTTTATCCTACCAAGGCTAGAATAAAATACGTGTCTGGGGAGGGAGATAGTAGAGAAGAGACAGAGAAAGGGAGATACTATGTGACCAAGTCTTTTGTCACAGAAGAAAGCAGTGGGGAAAAAAAAAAAATTGGAGAACTCCAAGCCTTAATGGATTAGCATAATGGCTGAAAACTAGATTTAAAGTTTAAAATAATATATAACCCACCCTCCTTAACTAGCATAGGCCTGTCTCTGCTCACTACATGATGTGATTGGTCTTTGTGTTGTGTGTGCTACTCACCGCTCCACTTGAGAGAAATACGACTGCTCTCCAACATGCAGCCTAGATGTGGCTGATCACGAAAACAAAAGAGGGAAGCTTGGGATGAGAAGCACAAGACTGAAGGAAATGAAACCTGCAATCCAACTTTCTCATAACTGAATTTGGGTGTAGATTCCATATGAGGATTTGGCAATCAGTGGCATCGACTACTGCTCTGTATTTCTTAGCAATTTCAAGAGTCTTGGTCCTTGTTGCTGCCATGCTGTCTGCCAGCTCTCTGTGGAAAAACATTGACCCTTTCCTCCTGTTCCACACAGTGAAGTTAACTGGCCGACTGCGAGATTACAGTACGGCAAACTTATTTAAGGGGTAACGTTGAAAAATATTGAATGACTGATCACATTGATATCAAAGTTGGCCATATTTACTAAAGACTAGAGGCAATATGTGTGCAGACAGGGCTGCTTCCCTCTTGTGTTTAGCTGAGGTTACTACTCTGTTTAATTCCTGTTTCTTTTTACTAATTATAGACTTGTTCAGTCTTCCCTGTAATCAGCCCCTACAACTCAATGCTAACTTCCCAACGCCTTTACTACCCGGCGGCATTGCTGTGGGTGTAGATAGTCATTGCCATTGATCCAGGGCAAACCATACTCATGTACTTGACTGCAGTTTTTGAACTGCAGAGTTGGGGGAGTTATATATGTTTTTGACTTGTGTTGTGACCTCCACAGAAGTCATAGTCTGAATTAATTCCCACAAATAGCCTTTCATGTAATATTTCAGAGCACATTGTTGCTTCTCTGTTGCCCACTGATAATACTTTGCAGGCTGTCTTATTTTGTGGCTTTGATTTATAGCAGACCGCTGCTGAAGGTCAGCTTTTCTATTCTATTACTGCTCTGCGGCTGGTGGCCACCAGTGAAAAGTGCCTGATGATTGTGAGATGAAGCTTTACACCATCGCTTTCAAAATTAAACTCTGCAAAGAGCGATGTGCACTCTTGGCAGCCTGAACTCACTAGTGTTATGCTATTCTTTTATGTTTAACGCAGTCTTTTAAGCCAGGAAGCATCGTGTTCCTTCCTTTTCATTCATATGTTTCTATGAAAAGCAGTCATCTGCTGGTTGCCTTGGGGTTTTCAAGGTCATCTTATTGGGGCAGAGGGCACTAAAGGGCTCGCAGCAACAGAGGGAGGATCTCAAGGTGAGAACAGGTGCTTGGGGAGATCTGTGGTGACATGGTTCTGTGTCTGGTTGAGTAGATGGGCAACCAGTGTGTCCCACTGGGTGTGTGAGAAGCCAATGGCAATAGCCATCTGGAACGCGTAACTGCAAACTCCCAGTTACCCCTTGTGACCCCAGTTAGTTGTTAAGTTTTTAGTGGGGATTCAACTTACAAAATCCACTGAACTTTAATAATAAAAGTGCCGTATATGCTGTCAAAACCTCTTAAGCCAATAAGACCTGAGGCTCCTCAGGTGCTCACAGCACCTGAGGGATATATCCCTTCACTGAGGGATGAGGTTCTGTCTCAAGAGCGCGGTCAGGAGGGATTTCAGAGCATCCTGGAAGGTTCAAGGATGCTGAAGAAGTTGCAGGACTGCTTCTCTGCTCATTTGTACTGTGAGCACTGTTGAGAAGACCGATAGGTGAGGACGTTGCCATGACATGGACATCTTCCAGTGTAAGGCAGATCCTGCCCATCATGTAGTCTGCAGCAGGGAGAGTGAATAAGGGATCCTCATCGGTTTGTGGCAGTTTCCAGTCACTGAAACTCCTTAGCAAAAGAAAGAGGCATCTGAGCCAAAGCTGTATTTGAAAGAGATTTGGAAGTACATGAACACTGTAACCTTATAGCGTTCCTGCTCTGAAGGGAGGAGAAGAGAGTGGCTGCTCCAGAGAAGGTGGGAATGGACCTGAGGAAACAACAGACCATATCAAGGCAACAGATGAATTTCAACCAATTTTTACTAGGCTTATTTTTAAAACATTCTGTCATCACTCGCAGATAAAATGCCAGGGCTAAAGATAAGACATCTTTAAAATGGCTTTGTTGTGTGGCCACAGGATTTGTGAGCTGCCTCAGCTGCCAAAATACGGAATAGTTGAGATGCTGCTGTTCAATTTGGTGGTTTTACTCTTCTGTAAATTCTAGGTCTGCTGTCCCTGTCTGCTGGCCTGTGCTGCGCGTAATTTAGCTTTGTGTATAAATGGTTTGCAAAAGCAGCTGTAATTTTCGGTGTTGCTAACAGGCTTAAATGAGTTCTGGTTTTCAGTCCTCAACAGTTGTCACATCTGGGCCACGTGCTGTTTCCCTCCCTCCGAACGAGTGCAGTGCAGGAAGGGGGTCAGGGCAGGGGGGATTCTATCGCAAATGAGTGCATTTCCATTAAAATCAGTAATGGGGGGCAGAAGTGTTGAAAGTGATTTCTGTCAAGCACAGTTAGACATCATATCTGTTAGAAAATGCATCCTTTAAGTTTCTTGGATTGGTGAGCGAAAGCAATTTAATCAGGTTGTTCTGGCTCGTCAGTGAGGTGGGATGTAGAGAGAGTTGCAATCTCTTTTGTTGGACTGGTGCTGTCACATAAAATTGGATAAGCTTTTAGCGTACAAGCACTTCTGTAAGTTGTTAGGAAAACCTTTTTTACGAAGGTAAGTTAATCTTAAATCCAATAGAAGGCTGTTCAAGTTTTAATTTTTTTGTTATTTTGGTTTGTCCTTTCATTTACATCTCCGTTCCCTTCTGATTCTCTTTTGAACTTGCAACTCTATGTATGAGATGTACAGGGTTTCCATTGGTGTTCTGGACATTTAATCACAGTGTTAGTAAAGATAAGGTACATAATAGTAACATTAGTATTTTATAGGAATTGCAGCTGACTTAATAGAATTGTCTTAAACTCTTTAGCCAGAACTGTGCCAAAGTATATTAAGACAGTTCAGCAGTAAACTTTGCTTTACAAATTTGAAGATATATACATATATATGTATTTATGGTGCTCTTGACCTCCAGGCGTATTATTAATAATCTTAGAACTCCTTTTTTGTTTTCCAAAATGCTCCTGATAAAATATAAAATTAAGATCTTAGAACCTTCATTTTTAAAAGATGACTGATTACCTGTAATGAAACTGAGGCAAAATTATTTTAACATACAGACATTTTGTACAGGCTCATGTGCCTGCCATGTCCTCTGTATAGAGATGAGGCTTCACTGAAACTTGGAGCTGTTCATATTTCTAAACTTCATCTAAGCTGAAAAAAGCTTTAATTTGGGTAAATCCTCAGATCTGTTATAGTGGAATATAATTGTTAAGTAGTAAAATGGATTGTGATGTAAACTTGCAGTACTAGGAACTCTAAATGAAGTATATAAATTTGAATTTATTGAGCCAGGCCTAGTTACTCTGTGAGTCAATTCAGTAAGTAGGTCTGTAATGATTTTGTGCACACAGTGCCAGCTCGTTATTTCAGGGAACTGTTGCTTAACAGAACTGTCTAGTGCCTTTTCTCAAAGGGCAAAGCTAAATACCAGATTGGCTCTTAAGGTGGAAAAAACCTCAAACTTTTGCTTTAATGATGGGTTAAATGCGTCTCCTTATTTCATTATGAAACGAAGTAAAATAATGTTGTTTAGGAGGGAGAAGGAGCATACCTTAGGGAATCTGTGTTTCTTGTGCATTATGTGTTTTGAGGATGTGGTAATTCTGCCTTAATTTTTTTTCTTTATTTAAAAAAAACCAAAACAAACCAGTTTTGTAATCGTTGGTCTATTTTGCCTGAGAAAAACCTTGCTAGACCCTTGGACCTAATGGTAGGTGATAGTCTGTTTCCTTAGCAACACTTCCTGAAAGAAAGCAAAGGAAAACACTACAAATGGAAGGACAGTCCTTAGATTATTATCTTTATGAAAGGAGGAGCACATAACGATGCCCTACCAAAGCTTTTTGGATCCAGGGTTATCAAATATTGATAACCATTTTAGTGTTTTGCTGGAAAAACTGAGTTATAGAATATGAATTCTTTGGCACAGGTGGCTGCATTACTGGATTTGGTGGAATAAACTTACTCTGTGAATTCACTGTTTATGAAAGATAACAGGACATCTAGGAAAAATGGAATTGTAGAATTCAAAACAATAGCAAAATGGCTATATCTGAATAAAGTGGCTCGGTGAAATTTGGAGAGGGTTTTGCTGAGACTGTTGTAAGTCTAAGGTCTTCAGGAAACTGTCCAAAATTAAAATACTTATTTCATCGTCTTATTTTAAAAAACATGCATTAAAACTTGGGAATTGCAAAAATATGCTTCTCATAAAACGCATGCTTTGAAAAAGCCACAATCAAACAAAATAACTTACATTAGTTCATGTAATTTGTGGTATTTTGAATAAATAGTATATTCTTGAAATATGATTGAATGTGAATGAGTAACTGGGGACATCCAGCAGTTACTCAGACTTTCCAGACGGATCTCGGGGAGGAGCCAAGTCATTTGTGACTCGGGTCTTTCCCACGATGCTCTTCCATTTCATGCTCTTCCCACACAGTCTCCTCCTGTTATGGTAAGGCAATGATGCACGCCCTGTGCATTCAAAGACCGAGTTCTAGTTGAGTTGAAACACTAGTTTGGTTGAAAGTCAGTTTTATATGTGTCTTTGAATATTACTTGACTTAAGTATTTGGGAGGGAGGGTGGAGTCAGGGGAACTGGCCGCGCTGGTTTTCCTAGCAGAGCTCTATGTTGCCATAATTCTTACTTTTCCATTACTAGTATGGCTAGTTGTTGGTACTCCGTGGGTTTTGGTCAACTATTTTGTCTTTTTGTATTGATACTCTTAAAAGGAACATCTTCAAACCATTTCCTAAAGATTTTTTAGAATAGAATTTGCTTCATTTGAGACTTTTGGTGACTTGTTGATTTCTTAGGCACTACAAAGGCAATACAGGGTTATGGGCCAGTGCTGAAGAATACAAGATAGGACGGTGCTCACCGGAGCACTTGTGTTTTAAAGAAAAGTTTTGCATATTTGGAGACTCTTAGCTAGGACAGAATGGAAGAAGTTGGCATAGAAGTTACCTGCTTCTGGGCAGGTTTCTCTCTCTGGCTGTTATCAGCTTAGCAGTAGATGTTTATATTTAATATGGAGTAAGGGATGTTTTCCCACAATTTTATTGCTAATGTGGGGGGGGAGGAGAGTGGAGAAAACTTCCTGCTGCACATACTGGCCAGTGTTTATATGTGCTAAATATGAGAAGGATGTTAACATAGTTTGTCCCACACTTCCGGAGACACTGGAAGTTGAGGTGCGGCAGTGGTATATTAGATACCTCGCCCAGCAGAAGGAAACTTGAGGGCTTTGTTTGGTTCAAGGAGCTCACTTTGTGTGAAATCGACTGTTTTAATACAAGTTATCAGGGATTAAGTGAGGTCAAAGGAAGAAGAATTGTCTCGTATGCTTATAAGCTGTTAAAGTCTTTAAACTCTGCAGCTTTGTGTGGGAGGCACTGTGGGAAAGGAGTCTCAATTAAAGTTCTCAGTCTGTCAGCACCTCCTCCATTGAGGTGTTTTCTGACGCTTCCTTTTAAGACTGTGTAAAGAAGGAATAGCACGAACTGGGCATGGGGAACCAGGCTCCAACAGCCCTCGTTATCTCCATTCGCTTTAACACAAAGATGTTGAAGCTTTTGGAATTAAATATACCATTTTCCATAGACCAGAGCAATGTGAATTAAAACGCTCTTGTAAACTGTTGCAGAATTTTCTTGTATTTTTAAATAGTACCAACAGATACCTGTTTCTAAAAACCGTCCCTGTTGACACCAGGGAGAGAGAAATTGTGTCATTTACAGAGCTGTACAGCTGACATGGTAGAAAAGCTCTTGGAAGAAGAAATAACATCTCTTCCTCTGGTGGGACATAAGCAGCTATATAAAACGCTGAATGTCTGAAGACATCTAAGCCTGAACAAACTTGAGGTTCTGAGTTAGTCCAAAAGTCTTACCGGCCCCAGCATTCTGTACTGTTTCAACTCATATAATGTCTGTATTTCTGAGCGTGTGGTCATGGGGGGAGTGAGTTGACCTGTCTTGAATTTCATCATTTACAAGTGACTGAAGTTCTGCTATTCATTTGATGTGTCGTAGGAAGGAATATGTTTTTACAAAAATAACCGTTGCTTTGGACTTTTTTAAACATGATTTTACAATATAATATTAGGGACAAAAGCACTCTGGGTTTGTCTCTTCCCTTTGAATCGTTGATGCGCTTTTCAAATGCTGCCATTTTCAGCTGTACTGCATAGAAGCGTATGGAGTGATATATACACTCCATACAAAGTGTTTATTGGTGATAGCCTTTATTTTCGAAACACAAATTGAACATCCTTTGATTTCTTAGCTATGTAAATGACAATGTATTGATAGAGTCTGGGAAGCATCTAATGCTGTGACAGCATGTAAATAAACAGTTCCTTAGAAATATTTGATGTAGATCCAAAAAATACTTCCAATCTCACAGATACCTACTTTTATGTGAATTTTCCAAAGTTTTCTTTGAAACTTTTCTATATATAGTTGTAATTAACACACAGAGAATATTTTTTTTTTAACCATAGTGGAGAATAGCTTTTTTGGCCATCAATACCAATTTCAGTAGGACTGATAATGCTCAATTCTGAAAGCAAGGATATTTGGGGAAGGGGGTTGGACGGGCGCTTGCGTGTTAAATATATCACGCAGGCTACAAAGTCTGCTAGCTCACGTGCTTAAATTTAGGTGTGCTGTTCCAATGCAATGGTATAATCTTTTTTTCTTAGTGCAGATGACTTGTAATAAGGGGTCAGTAGCCGGGCAAGCAGTCTCTCAGGCTGGAGAAGTGCAGTGTATAAATAACTCCCACAAGAACTTGGAGAACTTGTCGAGATGTTGAGGAGCGCGGTGATGCGCCGAGGATCAGCTCTGGGGAACTTCCCCAGTGAGCTGCAAGCCCAGCTTCCTTGGAAAGGGCCTTTGTCACGATGGCAATTGCTAATGGTTGTGTAAGTCAGGATATGAAATCGGGAATACCAGACTTTTACCGGCAAGGAAATGTCGCTTTGATGAAGTGGATGTTACGTCTTTTTATTTTTACTGAACTTTTCACTTGAGTAAATTTTATTTAGTTCAAATTTGGTTTGATTTGACAGGGAAAAGAAGAAAAGCTCTTGTTTGGTTTTTTTTTGAACAGTACAACTTTTTGATATTTCTAGTTCAAGTAATTTTACTGACACTTCTGTAACACCACAAACTGAAATAGGTCCCAAGCTACCTGTAACATGCAATTAATTTGCCACTTTAGATACCAGCCTAATTGTCAGTAACTTCTTCAGTGTTTTATTCATAAAAAAATGCAGATTAAAAATATGTTCATGCTGGTACATTCAAACAATAGTTCTCAGTTTAGAAGAGGCTTCATTTTGTCTCTTGAGGGAAGTTGCTAAAGCGAATGATTTAGAAAAAAAATATATTTAGTATGTAATAAAAAGTTTAAGTAATTCTTTTTCTTCAATATTGGCTTATGTCCCATTCAACTGAAGTGTCAGTGTAAAGCCAAAGATGTTTAAAGTCAAAATATAATCTGACTCAACTGTATGAAGGTTGAAAGAGATTTGAATGTTTGCATTAAAAAAAAAAAATTCTGTGTGCATATGTGTAATTTTTAATGTCTTCGGTTCTTATGAAAGACAATTAAAAGAACTCCTTCTGTTATCCCTAGGCCAGTTACTTCCAGACGCTATTGCGTCGTGGTTTTGCCATGAAAAGTGCTTGTTATATGTATGAACGCAAAGAAGGGAAAAGGCAAACGTAATTTTCAAATAACTGAAAGGTCATTGCAACCTCAGTCCTCTAAGAGGGCATCGCTGCTTTTCACCAGAAATATTTTCACATGTGCTGTCAAGAAATTGATGCTGGTTTTGTTTCTGTTCCCAGAAGCTTCTGCACAATTTGCAAGCTGGTTAGATGGCCCTTTCTCATCTGTGCTGAGGATGCATTCTGCAGTTTGCTCACTTAGCTACAGAGAGGCTTTTTTTCCTTTGACCTAGACTGCTAATCCCTCATTGCAGAGAGCAGCAGCTGGGCTTTGTCTGCGGAGGTCTCTCACTGCATGCAGCTCCCAAGAGCAACCCCCTCTCTGTGTGTTCGGCTTTTTCGATTGCTGAAAGGGTGACTTTCTATTTTCTTGCTCAGGAAACTCTCTTCAGGTTTGTGGAAGTCTACAATGCGTGATTTTTTATTTTTTTTTAATTTATTTCTCTTTTCAAAAATGCATGTTGCCAAGAACTGTTAGGTACGGTTTCACAAAACTGTGGTTGACTAAAACATTCCTCATATTCAGGAAGTGAAACGCTTCTGAGTTGCTTTTTAGAAAGGTGATGAAACCTCTTTCTGTTTAATATTTAAACACTTCAGATAGGTGTGTTAAACTGTAGCTCTAATGGCTATAATTACAAATAAACCAGGTTTGTGTGGGTGTGTCCACGTTGTATCCCCATTGAATGCTGAATAACCAGGCTTCAGTTGCTTTTGGTGCAATTCCCCCAGTGAAACATGTATAGCAATGTCAGATGTTAGCGGCAGTTGAAAGCTCAGCTAACACGGGAACACAACAGATAGTCATTTGCTGATTTAGGCTTTACTGCGGTGAATGGCAAAACTCCCACTACCTTCAAAGGGAGAAGAATTTGGCCTGTAGTTTCTCTAAGAAGATGTGGTGTAAAATATTTAATTAGTAAGCATAAATGTCACATTTCAGCTAATCTCGTAGTCAAGTGTTCATGTTTATACTTTAATGTTTTGTAATAATCTTTATTCTGTGGCTGAGCAGAATTTTCAAACGTGTGTAATGCTGTTAAATGTGTTCCTTGAATACTTAGATTATAGTTTTTGAGGCTATAGACAGGCATAGCCTAACCTGAACCTTTTGCCTCCTCTTCATCTCAGAACTTCCTTTTCATCTGCTGTTTTTTATTTGCTGCTCAGAACCTGGTTTATAGTGGAAAACACACGCAGAGCGACAGCTGGCAGACTTGGAACTGAGTGTACTGTTCAGCTGAGCCTGCAAAGGTTCTGCTGCTTGGGCGTCTTGACCGTCGATACGGTGAGTGGTGAACGCCCCAGCCAGCCACTTCTGTGAGCAGAGGGAGTTGCAGGTGACACTGAATGTGCCACCCCACGTCGGCAGAATCGTGACAGAAAACCAGCAGGGGTAAAGGGATGAAATGGTGACCTGCTCTCATGAGAGAGAAGTGCCGGAGGGGCTAAAAGGGGAATAAGAAGGTGGCTGACAGACAACTTATTTGTGTGTGGAAGAAGATCAAAGGAAGGACATGCAGGAAGCAAAGCCTCCAGCTGTATAGAATATGTATATATATCTAAAACATTGTTTTTTTTTTTAATTGGTGACTTGTAGAGTTATTGAATAATTGTAGCTTAATCTGTTAATGAGATTCCTGGATGAAGTAAAAACCTACACATGCACAAAATTAACAGAAGAAAATGTTGAGCAGCCTTGTTTGTGGCCTTAAATAAGGAATCAAGTTTTCTCCTGCTACAGCAATTCTCATGTCTGCGTTGTGGGATGGGCTTGACGATGGCAGGAGTAAGCGTCTAGAAACCAAAATTTTCGTTAAATAAGTAGTGGCTATTTCTTTCCCTTGGTCTTGTTACATACGACGTGCCACAAGGGATTCATCTTGTGCCTGTCTTTTTTACTGTATTTATAAAAACACTGAGAATTGGTAAGATGCCATGAGCTCATATACCAGCCTTTACACTGACAGCACTCAGCTTTGTATCTCTCTGCAGATGTACTCGCAGTGTGTGTAAGAGGTTGCACTTAGATAAAAAACAGCTGGTTTAAAAATACTCCAAGTTGAGTTGTGATATTGATGAAACGCATCTCTTGGGAAACAAACCAGGATGTTATTCAGTGCCCTGTGTTATGAGTGGCCATATTCCAGTCTGGAAGACAGTGTGGGCCTTGGGTTATTCTTAACTTAATGCACTAGTTCAAGAACTTCAAGACTGAATTCTGTCGCCTTTCATTTCATGTATCAGACCGTATTCATTAATACCTTCCTATTTCAGAATATTTATTGTCTATATCTTTTTCTATGAAACATTTAATGCAACACCTCAAGTAAGTGAACGTGATCTTTTCCTTCTTAATTCAGTTATTGGATAATCAACCGTGCCTTTTGCTTTCCCTATTATTAACCTTATATTTAATTTGTTCTGTCGTTGTAGTTTCAGAGTCCTGATCATAAAACATAGTTTCTGTATTTATGACAAACAGTATCAAAACTGAGCTTAATGTAAAATTCCATCCCCGGCATTTACTGCCTTGGTTGTTTCTTAAAGTGAATCATACTGACAACTAATAAAAATTCAACTACATCATATTTTTATAAAAAAATACAGTTTATAGTATTTCTGGTGACAAAAGGAGTATTAAGAAAATTAAGTACTCTTCTAGACTTTAAACAGAATAAAAATAAACCCTTTTCAAAGGATGCGGGAAATTAAACATGTAAATGTTCTAGTTATATTCAAGTATCTGTATAACATTGCGTTGCTCAGATGTTTAGGAACATATTTTTCCATATGTGCTTAAGAGGAGGCTTTTTAAAGTTCATGAAGAATTAAAAATATTTCATGTTAACTTGTTCTTTTTTAAAATTATGACTGGAATGCATCTTTAGAGGGGAGTAATATTTTGTGAATTGATAAATGAGGGTTGAATTCAGCAGTAAAGTGGCCATAAAGATTTGTGTCTTGAGTTCAGTATCTGTTTTGGGGTGAAGTGGTGATATGAGGTCAACATTGAGAGGCTTGCTGGAGATGTAAAGACTTCTAGAGACTTCTTTGTATGCTCCTAGGGATTTGAGTGGTTAGCGTTGCTCAAGCTGTACAGTTCTAAACGTAATTGAGCAGTTCATTTTTGTTAATTATCTAAACTTTGCCATCTGCTGGAGAGCCTTTTAGCAACATTATAATTTAGTCCAGTTGGAGCTCAATTAGAGTTTTCTGACTAGGCTGTTATCATGTGTTCACCAAACACAAACCTACACACCAAACCCTGGTCAGTTTTGTTATTCTGTTTTTTTTTAAATAAGCATCTGGACTGACTGCGACAAGCTTACTGTGTTATGTTGTGGGGTTGTTTTAAGTGCTGTAGATTTGCTTTTTATGTATCAAACCAGGACATTTCCATGGCAATTGACACCTTTCGGCTTCCTGACTGTTTGCCTGAGTATGACACAAAAATTGTCACGCCTTTTTGAGTTCCATTGTCCTCATTTATCCCAGCATGATGATAGATGCAGGGAGGGGTGAGGGACAACACGGGAAAAGGCAGAAAAGAAGCTGCCACCTACGAAGAAACTCTGCTTGCTGCTGCTTTACCTTATGTTCCCCTGTAGTCAGGAAATACTGTTTGAGATCCATGCTGAGGAATTCAGAGTACAGACAGCTGTTTTTCATGGATATTCCGAACTGACTTTGTTCAGTTCTGGAAGTATGGAGTGTATGGAACACGGCAGCTACAGCTTTTTTGCTACACCTGGGCAAAGGCGCAGTAATTGCACACTTTGTGTCGTAATTTGCTGTAAGCTGTACCTCTCACTCACCTGTTATGTGAAGACTTTGGATTTAGGAATACCTCTAAACCTATATGCCTTTGTGAAGGAATACCTCTAAACTATTACTGAAGCTCTGCTGCGTCTTAAGGTTAATTTAAGATAATTTATTTTTCAGTGTAATAGGACATACTGCAATATGACCCCTCCCATACCCTGCAGGAGTAAAACAGTATGAGAAAAATGCAGAGTCTTTAGCTAGTTTTGCTCTTTCTTCACATTCAAGGAGAAAAGAAAGTCCTTTAGAACCACAGAAGCAATATAGTGTTAAGATTTGCTCTTATGATCTTACTGGCATCACAGAGCCGTGGTGGGATGGCTTCTGTGACTGGAGAGTTGGAATGGAAGGGTGCAGGCTCTTCCGGAAGGACAGGCAGGGGATGTCACCCTCTAGGTCAGTGACCAGCTGGAGAGGCGTGGAGCTCTGCCTGGGGATGGATGAGGAGACAACTGAGAGCTTATGGGTCAGGATTAAAGGGGGGAGGGCAGGGACAGGTGATGTTACACTAGGGGTCTGCTTCAGGCCACCTGACCAGGACGACCGAGGGGATCAGGCCCTCTATAGCGAGATAGGACCAGCCTGGCATCCACAAGCCCTCATCCTCATGGGGCACTTCAACCACCCCAATAGTTGTTGGAGAGGCAACACAGCAGGGCATAAACAGTCCAGGAGTTTCCTGGAATATGTTGATAGCTTCCTTCTCCAAGTGATAGAAGAGCCAGCGAGGTGAGGTGCTATGCCTGACCTTGTTCTTACCAACAAGGAGGGGCTGGTGGGGAATGTGAAGCTCAAGGACAGCCTTGGTTGCAGAGACCATGAAATGGTGGAGTTCAGAATCCTTCAGGCAGTGAGGAAGGTGCACAGCAAGCTCACTACCATGGATTTCAGGAGAGCAGACTTTGGTATCTTCAGGGATCTGCTTGATAGAATTCATAGAATGTTAGGGGTTGGAAGGGACCTCTGGAGATCAGCTAGTCCAACCCCCCTGCCAGAGCAGGTCCACCTACAGCAGGTGGCACAGGATGGCATCCAGATGAATTTGGAAATGTCTCCAAAGTCAGAGACTCCCCTGCCTTTCTGGGCAGCCTGTTCCAGTGCTCTGCCACCCTCAAAGGAAAGAAGTTCCTCCTCATGTTGAGACAGAACTTCCTATATTCAAGTTTGTACCCGTCGCCCCTTGTCCTATCAACGGGCACCATTGAAAAAAGACTGGCCCCCTCCTCCTGGTACCCTCCCTTGAAGTATTTGTAAACATTTATGAGATCCCCCTCGGTCTTCTCTTCTCCAGACTAAAAAGACCCAACTCCCTCATCCTTTCTTCATAAGAAAGATGCTCCAACCCCCTGATCATCTTCGTAGCCATGGTCAGAGGGGCTGGAGCGCCTCTGCTGTGAGGACAGGCTGAGAGAGTTGGACTTCTTCAGCCTGCAGAAGAGAAGGCTCCAGGGAGACTTTAGAGCCCCTGCTAGTACCTAAAGGGGCTACAGGAAAGATGGGGAGGGGACTCTTTATCAGGGAGCGGAGCAATAGGATAACAGGTAATGCCTTCAAACTGGAAGAGGGGAGATTTTGATGAGATATTAGGAAGAAATTGGTGCCTGTGCGGGTGGTGAGCCCCTGGCCAGGGATGCCCCGAGAAGCTGTGGCTGCCCCATCCCTGGAGGTTCAAGGCCAGGTTGGATGGGACTTGGAGCAACCTGGTGTAGTGGGAGGTGTCCCTGCCCGGGGCAGAGGGGTTGGATGTAGATGATCTTTCAGTTCCCTTCCAACCTAAACGATTCTATGGTTTCTGGTTTCAGGAAGCAGTAAAAAAATTGAAGCTATAGAAACTTGACTGTTACTAATTGTAATTGGGACACTACATTATTACTTTGTGGATTTTTTTTAGTCCTAACTGCATTACGTTTCCTGATGGGAGCAGATTGCAGGAGCTGTGACTTTTGTGATCATACTTTTCCACTTGAAGGTCATAACAGCACGTACGCAAAATTCTCCTAAACTTTAAGGACCTCTCCATACAAGCCTAGATTGTTTCCTTGATATATTATAGCAGTAAGAAAGAGAAATTAATTTCAGGCATTATGTCCACACAGTGTATACGTTATTGTGGCATAGTGATAAACTGGGTTTATTTGGAAGAATTCAGAGTGTGATTGAATATTTCTCTGGGTAATTGTCAGAGCAGTAGAAAAAACATCTTTATTCATTTTTCTTCTAAAAAGCTCTGTTTAAATTTATGGAAGCCTTAGTTTTTACAGCTTCCATCGTTCTGAGCTTTCTTTTCTTATGATTTTGTAATGGTAAGGAAGGGGTTTGTTTGCTTTCATCAGGTATTTACGTAAGACTGGCAGACCCAGCTGAAGAGCCAGCAGTAGTGAAACCTCCAGGAGACTGAGGTGGTGGTTGCTCTGCAGGTGCACGTTAGCTCCGAGTCTTAACAGACGCTCCGTTGGCTGCAGATTCACTGAGGAGCATCCCAGACCCAGTTAGTCATTCCGTATGTGCTGTGGAGACGATCTGTGCACGTACCATGAGTCAAGCTAGCCCGCGTAAGAAACCAAGATTAAAATAAGGGTTCGTCTGGAAATTTCAGGTACCCCTAGAAGTGTTCTGTAAATACTTCTTTTGTTGATTTAAACAACTGGTGAACTTGGCGGGGGGCGTGGGGAGGAACCACCGTCCCACAACTTTATCAGCAATATTAATATGGTTTGCTTTTTAATTGTGTGTATCGGTGGCACAATACACATGCACACTCACAAAAATACCATTAGAATATAATTGAAGTCATGAAATAATTTTCCACTTGTGACTGCCGTCAACATCAAACTCAGTGTATATTAAAGACATTTTTTAAGATTTCCATAGCCCTTTGCCTTCAGGCTGTGATGCCTTAGTATTGCCTGCTATCTAATGGAACTGCTTCCACATAAATGTGGAATCAGTGAGCTCGTGCAGCATGAGGGACAGGTGGTAAAACAGACGTAACTTCCTGTACAACTGAAATAAGCAGCGACTGGGAATCAGTTGAATGCAGTATATCCTGATTGTCTCAGTTCAGCTTTCAGGAGTACTCCAAGCAAAATACATGAATTATTATTTATTTTTTTCCCCTTATGTACTTGACTAATATTTAAGTTCATATATTTATAAATATATCTTTTAGGAATTTCCGATTAAATGATGAAGTGTTAGCACAAATCTCTAATTTACAGCCATAAATACATACCACTTCTCATACAGCTTTTATTAACTTTACTTGTGTTACAATCTTTTTTTTTTTTTTTTTTTCCACATTCTTCCTGAAAGTAGTCCCCTAACCTGGGGATAGTTAAGATTTTGCTGGGTTTTTTCATTACCAGCACCAGCCACTTCTGTCCCAGGATACCGAAGTGATGGTGTCCCCTGTGGGCAGATGTGAGTTACCCCACTCGCTTCTGCAGGAAGCTGCCGTGTTGATTCAGAACTCTGCCATTTGATTGTTAATTATAGTTATTTTAGCATGTCTTAGATTTACATGAATAGTTTTACCGACCAAGAAGGGACAAACTGCTCTCTGAGCGGGAGAGGAGTTCAGGAAACCATTGAAGTGAGCAAATAATGGTTTGTCTCTCTTTGGTAGAGGCGTGTTTTGCCCAGAGGTTCTTTTCTTCCTTGTCACTCAGCAAAAACTGGTAATAAAAACCCACTATATGGGTTTGTCCTTCAGGATATTGTGAACAAACTTAAGTGTTCTCTTAAGAAAATGTTTGAAACAGAACACTGTAAACTTTTTGTTATCTCTTTGTTTCTGGATCTATTCTTAATAGATATTACGTATTTTTTTAATCGGTGCATTATACTAATGTCTTCTGTAGCATTGTTATGCCATCTGCAGGTAGTCTGACAATATCCAATCCTGCATAGTTGTCTGCAAAAAAAGTGAATGACTCTTGGTAAATTCACGCCACCCAGATGTGTTTGCTGGCTCGGTATATTACATCCTATAACTACTGCAGCCTTGCTGATATTAGCCAATTAACAATTTCCACACTGCTAACGATTTCCACACTTACTAGAGAGTTGAGGCATTTTGGAGGACATGGAGACAGCTTATTTTAGCCACCTCTAGCTGCCTAAAATAGAGACTTAATTGTTTTATTGAGTCAATGAAGGAAGGTCGCCTTTTCTGATGAGCCCTTCTAAACAATTTGTGTACATGCTCCGAGTTGTCTTTTAGAGGAATGGTATTCTTTTCAAATCTAAAATAACTGTCTAAAATAGAATATCAGAATATTCCTTCTTCCTATTAAACTACATGTCTGAATCCAGACAGAGACTAGGAGAGAGACTTTCTGGCACACTTCAGTTTTGTGGAGTTTAAAAAAAAAAATAAAAATTGAAAAGCCAAAATGCCAGACCAGTATTTTATTTCTCCCACCTGAAACACTGTTCCCATTACCTGCTGCGCTGTGCTAGTAAAACAGGCTAAAAACTTCAGAGAAGTATTTCAATGCCAAATGTCAACAAGTGGTTTTTTTACCCTGTGATTGCCACTTAGCAACATAATGTGCAGGAAGTATAAATGTTGTTCTTTCCCTTTCTGTCTCCCAAATGTAAGGGAGGGTTCAGGAAAAACACGTCATTCACAGTTGTTTTGTTTCCTGGAAATTTTTCCAGTCTGACAAAAAATCCCCAACCCCAAACGACAATATAAATAAATTCTTGTTCTTTGCATTCAAGTGATTTCATGGTGCATGTAAATCACTCCTTGAAATCTCCATTTAAGTTGGCGAAATTCTGCTGGTCATAAATAAAAGCTGTTAGAAGGCTGTCATGTGGGTTATGTTAGGCTGTCTGGTCTCTTACTCTGACAGCGAGGAGAATTTTATTCATAATAATTTCACTTTCTGGAGAAAAGCACACTCTGCCCTGTTTTTCTGGCTTAAAAATTAATTGCAGATCGTGACTTGGAAGCTGCTAGTTTTTTCTGGTCTCTGCCAAACTGAGTTATGATAGCTGATTTTCATTAGGAAAATACTGGTGATCTGCTTAAGTGTTTCTTAATTTCTTCCTGTTCAAGTTACTGAATGAAAAAGTAAAAATCTTAAGTAACTTCACTGATCAGTAACCCAGCAATGGAAAACATGATAAATACTGACTTTTTCTTTTTTCCCCTGAAACTCTGGCACCAAGTGTTTCTTTTTGCTGTCATGTCTTTGCTGTTATCTAAAATCCAGTGAGTTTGCCATTCATTAATTTCAGGATGTTTTGAATTAACTGAAGAACAATATCTAGGCCGTTTAGGCTCCGTTTATTGACATAGGGCCATTTCTTTGTTAAACACATTTTCGAAGGTAATTCTGCTAAGCACATCTCACTCGGTGAAAGAATCGAGAATCTCGGGGTTATACTTGGTGACCTAAATGGAAAGTGGTTTTTAGAGCAGATGGAATTTAAGTCCTTTGCCTACCATCTAAAAGCAGTGCCAATGTGCTGTTTATCAGAAGAGGGTAATAGTTTGTAAAATGAGATCTTTAACCTATTTTTCATAACTCTCCTGCTGACATTTGAAGCATTGTTTAGATGCCAAAAAGTTCTGGTTTGGTTTAGCTGTGTTCAATATTGGAAACCGGTTAAGAGAAAATCGACTGTAGCAGAGTGAACTGACGAAGTAATGGGAAATTAATTTTTTAAAATTGGATTAATTTTGATTAAATTTATCAGTTCTGTTTTGATTAATCCTCTGGGAGCTATGTTTCTACGTGGTAGGCTGAGCAGATTGTGAAAGAGAGAGGCTGTCACAAAAAGTAGATTTTTTAGGAGTTGGGGAGCCTGGATTCTATTCTCGCTCCTGCCACTGACTCACTGTGCAAGCCTCCGAAATTGCATGAGTCACTTAATGTCTCTGCCTCATTTACACTTCCTATAAAAGTGAGTATTACTTATATCATGCCCAGTGTTTGACAGTTTCCTTTGCATCTCCTTCCCCTGTGTCATGTTGAAGCTCCCAAAGTAATTTCCAGTAACGTACAAAAGTATATCAAATTTTGCCTAAACTTTTCATCCAGTTTAGGTCTATAGGTGTGACTGTCCCCAAAAAAAGAGATTTAGTAAGAAATTTCATTGTTAATAATTGTCATTAAATAGCAAACAAAAAATACTAAGAATTTCATTCATGTAATACCTTCATTCATCTACACCTAAACCCTTATATGCTGTCAAACTTTTTTTAAAGGATCCTTTAAATTAAATCACAAAGATTTTCAGACACTTGTAAACTGAGTAACGTAGCTCCGTTACTGTTTCTTGTTTCCCCAATTTGTGCCCTACTGTTTGTTACCCATCTGCCATAGGTTGTAAAGACTGAAGCTCACTTTTTGTTTAAGGCATTTTTGTAGCCTGCAGAAATTACCGATGGACAAAACAACGATGTATTGCATTTTGGTTCACCTGCTCATACTATTATTTCAGATGATTCTTCAGCATTCTCTGGTGGTATTTTACAAAACCAAGATGTACTCTTCAGGAACATAAAGCTTAATTTTATTTTTTGCTAAACTTCATGCTCTTTGCCTTGGTAACTCAGAATACTTTGAACAATTTCCTATTCTTTAAATATTTGCAGTGTCTTTATGTTGTTTGCAAGCTTTTCTATATCCCAAATACAAGGAGGAGTGGTACACAGAAAATAGAATTAGTGGAAAAACGCTTCTGGACAGCTTATGGCCAAATAAACTTCATTTGAGGAGAAGCTGAGATTTGGATGGCTCAGCTGAAAAAAACCTGATAGTTGAGTAACGCTTTGTTTTGGTTTTTTCTTGACTGGCAATTACTTGATCTTAGTAGGACACCCAAGAGTGCATAAATAAAGTATATTTAACTAGAAAGGCTGTGCGTGTGTGTGCATGCATTTTGTGTCTAAAAATAGTTTTCTTTGAACAGGATTCAATTTTGACTTTGCTTGCTTCACTTTTAACATGGAACAGAACTCCATGTGGAAAAACTAATGTCGCTTTATTGGCCAGCTAGAATTCCCCTTGCTTGGCACTGCTTCTTTTCAAATCTCCACGACTTCCATTTAGTCAGCAGCAATGTATGTAAATTAGTTCTGGGCATTAAGGAATAAAGAACAGAAGGTTTAGAAAATGCTTTTAAAATAAGTATTTTTTTTCTTTAAAAGTAGTTTTGAACTCTGCCTCGTTTTTCCAACTTACTTAATAATTATTTCCACTTATCCTTCCTTAATTCTCGTGGAGTAAATTATTTTTTTTAAACCTGTTATCTAATAGATTTTGTTCCATGAGAATCCTTTTGTCTGTCTAATGGAAGAATGAACAGAAGAATATGTCATTGAATAAGATTGTAAAATCACAATCTAATACTGCAAAAATAATGTTTCCTCCAAGTAAACAGTACAAAGTCTCCTCTGCTACTCAAGAATGCCAACATGCAATTATGCAGTGATTTTTCATTCTGAACAGCTCAGATCAGTAACGAGCTTTTGAGAAAACAAGCGTATGTTATCTTCTCTGTGTTTTAGGCTTGCTTTGAATTGGTCACCAAGAGGCACGCTAACATGACCTTGCCTCTTGTCCTATTGCTTGTAGCTTGGCTCACACGCTCCTTTCAGGCTGAACAACCCCAGCTCCCTCAGCCGCTCCTCAGGAGACTTGTGCTCCAGACCCCTCACCAGCTTCCCTGCCCTTTTCTGGACACGCTCCAACACCTCCATGTCTTGTCATGAGGTGCCCAAAACTTCCCTAGTCCTGCTGGCCACACTATTCCTGATACAAGCCAGGATGCTGTTGGCCTTCTTCACCCCCTGGGCACGCTGCTGGCTCATCTTCAGCTGCCTGTGGACCAACACCCCCAGGTCCTTTTCCACCAGATAGCTTTCTAGCCACTCTGCCCCAAGCCTGTAGCGCTGCCTGGGGTGGGTGTGACCCAAAGGCAGGACCTGGAACCTCATACTGTTGGCCTTGGCCTATCAATCCAGCCTGTCCAGATCCCTCTGTAGGGCCATCCTACTCTCAAGCGGGTCGACACTCCCACCCAACTTGGTGTCCTCTGCAAACTTCCTGAGGGTGCACTCGATCCTCTCATCCAGGTCATTCATAAAGGTATCAGAGAGAACCGGCCCCAACACCCAGCCCTGGGGAACACCACTTGTAACCAGCCCCCAACTGGCCTTAACTCCATTGACCACCACTCTTTGGGCCCGACCTTCCAGCCAGTTTTTGACCCAGCAAAGAGTTCACCCATCCAAGCCCTGAGCAGCTGCTTTCTCCAGGAGAATGCTAGGGGAAACAGTGTTGAAGGCTTTACTGAAGTCCAAGTAGACAACACCCACAGCCTTTCCCTTGTGCCCCAAGTGGGTCACCTTGTCATAGAAGGAGATCAGGTGAGTCAAGCAGGACCTGCTTTTCGTGAACCCATGCTGACTAGCCTGATCACCTGGTTGTCCTGCATGTGCCGCATAATGGCACTCAAAAGGATCTGCTCTATAACCTTCCCCAGCACCAGACCCCTACCATGATGTCTGCCTTGTTGGCCCTCCCCTTCAATCTTACCCATAGACGCTCAACCCTATTGTCACCATCATTTAGTTGTAGACATTCGTAATGTTCCCTGACATACAGGGCCACCCCACCGCCTCTCCTTCCTTGCCCATCCCTTCTGAAGAGTTTATAGCCATCCATTGCAGCACTCCAGTCGTGCGAGTCATCCCACCACATTTCCATAATGGCGACTACATCATAGTTTTCCTGCTGGACAGTGGCTTCCAGCTCCTCCTGTTCGTTGCCCATGCTGCGTGCGTTAGCGTAGAAGCATTTCAGTTCGGTTTTTTTGGGAGAAGCTGTAATTCCTACATACATCTTTGTAGAGTGTATGAAGTGTATGATAAGTGCCAAACTGTTGCCTCTAGAAACTGATATTTTTTCCCCCCAAATCAGGAACAACAAAAGTAAAAGCTCATGCAAGCTTTTTTATCTTTGGTTGATGCTGAGATCTGCTGACGTTTCTGAGCGTGAGGAGCCTGTTATCCCTGGAGAGCTTTGGGTTTGTAGAGCAGGGGCAGCTGCCATGAGGAGCTCCACTGGAACCATCCACGCGCTTTACTGACCCCCTCGGAACAGGTAGTGAGAGACCGTTTAGGCTGAAGGCTAATGGCTGAGTTCTGAGGGGAAGCGCTTCTAACGATGTATGTCTCCTGCTAAGCAAGCATTAAAAAATGCAAATGTGAGAACAGTTGATCTGTGGAGAGATGATACAAAGCTGCTCTGCTTTTAGGTTTTCAAAAGGTGTCCAGAACTTACTTTAGAGTTTCAACCACGGTAGGAATAAAGGAATGGTTGTGAAGATGACCGCTACTCTAACTGTAATATACAGCACTTGGAAGGTGAACATTTCTGAGTGTTGTAGTACAGGATGCACCTAGATCGAACTCATCAGGGCAGGGTTATTAAGTTCTAAGCTAGTTCTTCTAAAACCAGCATCTGTTAGAATTGCTGGACTGTTTTACTTCCGTAAATCTTGCATTAGCAGACAGAATATTTCACTTGTTGCTAACCGGTCCAAATAAATGCTTTTTGGCATCTGCCTTCAGTATGTTTTGTTCCAATCGCTGATTGTTTGCCAACAAAAATTTCTCCAGGTAAATTCTGGTTTTACTTATGTAACAACAGAGACAACGCTGTTGTGAAAGATGAAAAGGAATTGTAATACGGGGTCTGGAGACGGGGAAAGGAGGAGCGGAGTAGCAGCAATGTTGTGTGTGACCGGTCACGGTGCTGGCAGCGCTGTGGTTCAAATATCCCATCTTCTCCTGCCAGATTCCTCTCGCCCCCAGCAGCACGAGTGCTAACGCGGGAGATGTGCACGGACTCGGGGAGTCGTGGAGGGGCGGAGGAGCAGTTTTTCAGATAAAATAGCACTCACAGTTTGGGAGGGACCAGGTGTAGCTGAAACGGCACTATTGTTTGATAAGCATTATTTTAGATATCGTAAGGTGGTTACGTGAAAGCAAGGTATTTGTGCCACCGTCGTGTTATCGAATAATGGAATTAGCCAGCTGAGCTTGCTAATAATTACGCGGTGTTTGCAGCATTGCTCCACTTTCACTAAAACGGAGCTACTTTGTTTGCTGTGTTAGCCTGAGGCTTTCGTGCCTGCGTGTGCATTTCTGCTTCCACTCTGTTCATGTGAAGGTTTCTTTATCGATACTCAAATTTCTTGTGAATCCATCATTTTGTTTCAAATTATTATCTTGGCATTTTGCAGGCTAGCTGAGACGCGGCTTACGCGTACATCGTATGATGTTTGTTTCTGTCCAACTTAAAGTATCTTAAATTATGGATGGTTTCCCATCTAGTAATGCCGGTGCAGCAGATCTTCGGTGAGTGGGAATTTGCCTGAGACTTTTACTGCTGGCATTATTGGCATGAGGCTAATTACACCCATAGCAGACAACCTGTGCCTCAAAACGTTGACATTCACAAGGGCATTTTGGCAGCGTAAGGAAGGGGAATTGAAAGTTAGATAAACCAGTATCGAGTTGGGGGGGGAAGTTTTTTTGAAGGTTATAAATTCTTACAATATGGGAAATGTTTTGCGTGGTAAGATTGTTGCATAAATTTTGAAAAACAGGTAGTGGCAATATCCATGCATACAGTTGCTTCCTACGGTAACAATTTTGTTGTTTGTTAATGAAATAATGCTTGTTTCTGGGTGCTTTTCAGTAGTGTATTCAAATAGATTGGTTACATGATAGAGGTACAATATACCTCAGGGAAATGAGAAATTTGCATATAAGCAAACTTGTAGTAGCAATGGATTTTAAGGGGGTTGGGGTTTCTGAACATAATTTTATAGTTTTTCGTAAAAGGTAGGAGTAAAATATTAAAAGCGTGTACGCCTGCGCTTATTTAATAACCCATGAAGAGCTTTTTAGTGCAGAGATACCATTTCTGGCTCAAAATACCTAAGCTATGAATAGCTGGATTCCTGGAGGGTATTCAGGGAAAGTACCTTTGGATATTTACCATGTTCTTATTTATAGTTATTCATTTTCCTAACTGCTGTTGGCTATTACTTAATACTAGGCTAGATGGACTTCTGGTTTGAGCTGTCGCTGTGTTCAGAGTATCCTCCCTTTACTTATATATGTATATATATATGATTGTTTTGCCCTCCATGGAGGGATATGAAGGCTGAATTAGCTGCTCGTATGTTCGTATGTTGCTGTTACGCTGTGGCTGTCGGAGTTGATCTCCGATGTTGCTCTAAAACACCAGGCAGCGGGCGCCGGTAACTCTGCCTGGTTCCTGCAGTTACAAAGCTACCTTTGCAAATCCCGTCAGCAACGTCTTGGAGAATACCATCTCCTCATACATCTTTAGTGAAGGTCATTAGGTAAACATCACAGGCATTATGCTTTAAATCTCCTTAGCGTTCCCAGTTTTTCACAGGTCTGTGTAGAACTGTCTAAACTACATAAATGTCAAAAGATTCGTCTTGGCTAGTTTACCTTACCCAACATCTCCTCTCACATCTATGGCAACTTTACCTGGGGTTGCCTAGAATTACTTCTAAATAATGGGTGGCATAGGCCTGCTGTTACTTAATTGTATAATGAATTTGTCCTCATAATGAAAATCTCAATTTCTCGCCTATTTTGGAATGTAAAAATACCAAAGCTTAGAGAAGGGCTTCTAGTCTAAATGCCAATGCTATGTTCTTTTTTGTAATTGTAGCATACCTGGGGAAAAAAGCCTGCCTTCTCCCTGCCCCAGAAAAATAAAGGTGCTCTTTTAATTATTTAAGTGTATGATATTCATTCATGATGGGAAGCTATTTCTGGCTATACATGCGATTTCCTTTAGCTAAATTTTACATTTTTTTGCTTCCGCGTCCTTATTTCGTCCGTTCTAATAAAGTTAATACTACTCTTTATATAAAATGGTGGTATCTGATGCAGAGACTTTAGCCATATTCTAAGCACCATGGCTGTGGCTGTAGTTATATCAGCTAATGGCAACTGCTGGCTGTACGCCAGGTAAAACAAATAAGAATGATCTGATTGTTAGGTGAAACAATGAGACACATGAAGAACTTGGTAGTACTTTAGTCTCTTAATATTAAATTCTCTTTCCTCGTCAAAAAGCTCAGTTAGCAGATCACCGTGTTGGTTGGAGATGAGCATGTTTGTAGTCATACATGTCGTATTTCAAGCCTTAAGAGAATAAAAAATCATGAGATAGCATACTCACTTTAACCTCCCCTTTTCCAATTTAACTGGTTCTTAACCAAACTTACGCAAGTAGGCTTTTAAACGTGGTCTTACTGTGTGTTAACTGCTTTGTTCTTCAAACCGTGCTGGAATGTGCAGAGACAGCTTCTCTCTGTATCGCATTTTACCCCGTTAGGGGTATGTTTGTCTGTAGAGCGGTGTGTTGGCCTGAGGATTAGTTTAGCCGTTCGCAAGCTTCCCTGTTACTAATTATTAGCTCTGCTTTGCAGAGCATCTTCAGCTCCTGTAGGCTGGCAGGTCTGTAGAGCCTTTGGATGTTGTTATCTATGTATATTCATCTCTGCCAGTAAGCACGAGGAGTATTCTTTTTTGGGGAATATTCTGCTTGTTTGGATTTTTTTTCACTGAATAATTAAGTTCTATAGTTCGATCGCTGTCTTACCTGTTTGATTATTGCAGGCCATAGAATCTGCCCCTCTGCTTTATGTTGTAGAGTTTAATCCTTTCCAAAAGGAATTTACTAAATAACAGGTAGAAGAGCTATTGCTTGTGTAACTTCTTCCAAAAACTTTCTGCTGCTTCATTAATATCATTGTTACAGTGGCAAAATGAGCTCAGGAAGGAATGACCCTCAGAACACCACCTGACTGGCCAGCCAAGAACTGAAACAAGTGTCTGAGGAAAAAAGTTGGGAATGTTGGTCAGTGTGTTACACTGGCAACTGGATTATCAAACTGGTCATCATTTCATCAGGATTTTTTTTGTCCTTTATACTTTTCTGTTGATTCATTAGATCCTTGAGCTTAAAAAAAAAAAAAATCCCCCCCAAAATCCTTTGAAATTCTGTTTTGTCTTCAACAGTGCCCTTAAAGATAGTCGTTTCCCCCCAATGACGAGGGATGAGCTGCCACGGCTTTTCTGCTCAGTGTCTCTACTCACTAACTTTGAAGATGTATGTGACTACATGGACTGGGAGGTAAGGATGTCTATCTTTTAAGAAAATTACTTCGATACCATGCACATCTCTAGTGGAAGTCATGCCATTTAAATTACCTGCATGTATTTAGTGTAGTAGTCATGGGTTTGCACTCCGTACACATTGGTTTGTGCATAGATTCAGAAAATCCTTTTTGGTAGAACTGTCATCACCTTAAAAGCCTGAGCCATGGAAGTGGAATAAAGTTGTATTCTTGCCCAGTTACACACCCAGAGTAAGAGTTGTCTGCAGTTCTGTCTCGGACTCCATCGAGCCAGGTGCTGTCTGAGGGATGATGTCCTGAGAGCCCTTTTGCCGCAGAGCTCCCTACAGAAACGTGGTCGATCAGTCAGTCCTCTGATTCTGGAAAGAAGATGTTCCAGTTAATAGTATGCTTCTGGAAACAAGCACTGCAAAAAAACTGCAATCCCAAAACAAGCTGCCTTATTTAGCTCGTAGGCGCGAGCCATTTATCTTTCCCAAAACCTCCTTTGCCTTCAGAGCGAGTGGCCGGCACAGACCCCACAAAACCCTTATACAAGGAGGCCCAGTAAATCATTGCTCTTGTTTTCCTCTGCTATGTATGCACGGAGCTGAATCTATTTTAATTGTTAGGTTCTAGGAAGCCTGCATGTGTTCTCTTGGAACAGCAGCACAGAAGAGATTAAGAAGCAAACGCTGCTTTTAGAGTTATTTCTGGGAAGGTACACTGAAGGAAATGTTATTCTCTATTCTTCTGCTTTTTTCCCAAATTATTTGGTCTTAGACACTTGAGAAAAACAAGTTACCTGACTTAAAGCCAACTTCTCATCTCAGTCAGTGTAACTGTTGTGTTGCTCTTTGAGTCTATATTTGAGGGGGCATAAAAAAATTTTGGAAATTGCCATATATGATAATGGACATGTTATGATGCCAAAGACACCACACAAGTTACAGCATTTCCCTTTAATAATGACTTAGCCCTATTAAATATTTAAGAGTTCTTAAGAGAAAATAGGCTTTCTGTTGTATTCACACGTAACAAATGTATATTGAATAGAAATTTGATTTATTGTTAAAATGGTAAGAGGCCCTACTGTATCAGAACAGTGGTATCCAGCAGTAACCTCAGCATTGTGAATTTTACAGTAGCTGAAAATCTAATAAAAATACGTTTCCTGTTCAACTCGTAACGACAAGGGCTTCTTACCTTCTGAAATGTAATTCCGAATGAGATAGATCTAAGTTCCCTTTGGAGTTTATCAGACTTTTCACCATAAACAGAATTACTCATTTTTTATGTAATGTCAGACACAAAAAAAAAATCTTAGCTGAAACTGTGTGCATTCTCAAAAAGAGACGGTTTTCAGAAAAGTAGTTTGTCTTGTCACTGAGCCCTTGGAGTACTTTAAACAATGTTTTCAAGTAATCAAAACTGTGGTGACTTTTAATACTAAACCAAGCTAGAAGTCAAAATTAAAACTGGTAGAATTTTGCTGCTTTGCTAGGTTGACTTCTGGCAGTAACCATAGTGATGTTTTCAATTTAATTGCATTTATCATAATTTATTAAAACTCAGACTATTAATAGACTCAGAAAATGTGTCTTTAGAAGTGTGAAGTGCATAATAAAATAGCATTTAGCTCTTTCCATGTGGTAGTCTATAAATATTATTAGATGCTGGTTTACTCTCTCAATATAAACTTTGAAGATGACCAAAAATATTCATCCTTAAAGAGAAGCTGAAACCAAAGTCTGAGTTCAAAAATCCACCCTCCCTTGGAAAGACTTGGAGACTTGGTTTTAACTCTGTTCCTTGGGAGACTTCTGATTCGTAACTTTAATACTTGTTTGAAACAAAGGAGGCTTTTACTTTCTATATCCTTTCTATATCTTGTTGCAGAATCCTTGAGACCGTAACCAGCGTAAACAAGCTTAATGCAGAACTGTAGTCTTGCCCAGTTCTGAATGATTTTATGGATTTTCACAATTATTCTTGTTGGAAAGCCCTGACTTATGAGGAAAGAGTGGAGGGGTCAAAATATAATAGTCCTTGTCTTACCCATTTGCTTAGTTGCTCTCTCCTATTTCATTTGAGGATTTTTAATGATAGGTTTTAAAACCTTGAGCAAATTCCTAAGAATTCTAAGAAATGGTCACCAAGTAGGTTACATGATTTTTTTCTTTCTTTTTTCCTATAGGTTACATGCTTCTCAAGTGATTGTATCTCATGTAGTTGTGGATGATCCACAACCTTCCCATGCAAAAGAGGTGGTGGGGGGGGTGTGAATAAATATGAGAAGGATAAAATTTGAACTTGTTAGTCCTTAAAGGAATGATTCATCACTGTTTGTGTCCCTGTCAGTGAGATAGCTGATGTCATCCATGTTTCTTTTAAGGGAGCTGCAGTTATGCAATATTAATGGCAAAAAGACATTTCAGGATGTCTAGTGCGTGACGGAAAGAGGGATTCTGCATCTTTCGTCCCGTATAATGCTAAGATCATCCTGAAAAACATCAGCCTGGTTAGGAGACTTCACTTCCGTAGGTAGTAAGGTCTCCTGCTGCTGACCATCTCGCGGGAGCTAACTCAGCGATTTGCTGACAGAGGCCGCGGTATTTCAAAACTGCCGGTTCAGACAGCTCGCGGTGCTCCGGTGGCTTAGAGACAAGATCATTTGAATACGCAGCTCGGGAGTGTCTCCTGCATCACGGAGCAGTGGGACAGATGTTCTTTTGTCTGATTAATGAATTATCTTCCCAAACTTAACTAAATTAATATTTCAGCTGTAAAAAGCCGTGCGAGATCCTTGTGCAGCAGAGACTTCAACCAAGCGAAGAGGAGACAGGAGTGAGTTGACTGCTATTAGCTCCCGTGCGATTTTTTCAAATTGCTGCCATTTTCACCTTTGTACTTTGAGAAAGTACAAACCTTTAAAGGACCATTTCAGTGCCATAGTTCGTAAGGTTGCTTCCTAAAGTACAGTCCAGCATTCTTACCTCCCTGTGACTTTACAGGAACCGCGGTGCGCTTTGGTGGTTGAACAGATGTAGGGCTGCTGCTTCATTTCTGCTAGGCAGAAGCCATGGCGATTGCCGTGGTCCCGTTGCTGCTGGGGTGGAGTTCCACAACCTTTCTGTCTCAGAGAAATGCACACCATGAGAAACCCTAAGATAAATTTCTTTATTTTGATAGTACTGCTCTTTTATTATCAAAGGGCTGCTCAGGAGACAAGTCATAAAGACCAGTTATTTTTAAACACGTTTGATATTGATAGCAGTCATTCCTTCCCTGCATCAACTCAGCTTTATCCGTATTTCATTCTCTTTGAGCTTGTGTTTTTGATCTGTCCTTCTACCAAGTCTTTTCTTTCCTGCACAGATTTGATTTCCTGCCTCAGGATGCCTCCAATTTTCCTGTTGATTCTTAATGCAGCTCCTGTTGCACTGGGAGCCGCGCGTGTTGTTAGCAGCACCCCAAAGGAGGGAACGTAGAAGGGTTTGAATAGGTTGCTGTCAAGTGTGATGGCTTTGGGTCCTTCAGAAATACCTTGTGTTTGGTTTGTGAAGCTTGCAAGTCAGCAACTGGGGCAAATAACCCTACCCTCAGAAAGTGGGAAATCGAAATCCATCCTGGGGGTGGATTCTGATCCCGGAAATGGCCAATACAAGGTGTGATTGTGTTGTAGGTCTGGCAATTCCAGCTTCGGTGCTACCGGCTTGGCCTCCTTGAGAGGGTATGGCCGCAAGGTGCGTGACACTGGCAAATGATTTCATGTGTGCCCTGCCCGCTTTTTTGTCTAGAAATACAGAAGAGATGATAGGACGAGGGGGAATGGCTTTAAACTGGAAGAGGGCAGGTTCAGATTAAACATTAGGAAGAAATTTTTGACTTTGAGGGTGCCTCAAAGGAACAGGTTGCCTGGAGAGGTTGTTGAGCCCCATCCCTGGAGGTGTTCAAGGCCAGGCTGGATGTGGCCTTGGGCAACCTGGTCTGGTGGGAGATGTCCCTGCCCATGGCAGGGGGGTTGGAACTCGATGATCTGCAAGGTCCCTTCCAACCTAAACCATTCTGTGATTCTATGAGCAAAGTGCCTCTACTCATTCCCTCCCTATTTCATGTTATGGCAAATGAATACCTTTTTAATTTATTTTCTCATTAGTTTAATTAAGAATCTGTGGTGGCTTTTGCTGGAAGGTAAAGCCTGTCTTGCTAATTCAGACCCTATCCTTGTTTTTTTATTAAAACATGATAAAACTTTGTGATTGTATGTAATTATAGTAAAAAGCTTTCTGGAAAACATTATTGTCATTCTAACAGAGGAATAAATAACTAGAATTGACCGGTGGCTCTTCCTTAAAATACCTTGGAAGAGATCTTTGCCCTTAAGTTGCTCTTCTTCAGTCAAGTAAAATCCACATTGAATTGTCGACGCTCGCTGTGTTGATACAAAAGGCCTTTAGCCTGTGTGCGCTGGTTTAAATATTAGCTTAAATAGTTGTAGGCAATAATGTCGCCTGAAAGGTGGCTCTCCATTGTTGACAAAGTCAGTACATTGAAGAGCTGTGGAAATTCTTGCCTTCCTGCAAGCGCAGCAGCACCAGCAAGTCTTGCAGCTTATATTCCTTAGACCAGAGAAGAGAGAGTCCTGATCTGAATATTTTATTCCCTTTGGACGACATTCAGTGAGTCCATGTATGTAAATAAATGATTCATTAAAAAAAGAATGCGTGTCATGAAGTAGAGAGCGTCTCTCTTCAGTAGACTTTTGCCCCCATTGTTAAAGCAGAATGTAATATTTAAGCCCTGATAAAAGTGATCAGAAAGAAGCCAGTCTATTTGCTATAAGTGTGCGGCTAAAAAGCTGTAGAATTCAGCTTTTAATAAAAAGTGGGGTCAGCTTCCAATGAGTACCAATAGTTGTTTAATCTGAAGCCTTCCATTTCCAGACAAGACTGTGTACCGCTATTTCCATAGTACTAGTTAGGTAAATAAAGGGGAAAGTTAGAATCATAGAATGGTTTGGGTCGGAAGGGACCTTAAACACCATCCAGTGCCACCCCCTGCCCTGGGCAGGGACACCTCCCACTACACCAGGTTGCTCCAAGCCCCGTCCAACCTGGCCTTGAACCTCCAGGGATGGGGCAGCCACAGCTGCTCTGGGCAGCCCCGGCCGGGGGCTCCCCACCCTCACAGTGAATTTTTTTTTTTCCTGAGACCTCATTAATCTCCCCTCTTCCAGCCTGAAGCCATTATGCCTTGGCCTGTCGTTCCTACGTTAAGTGCTATCGTAAGGAATACTGTACGAGTTAGGGCCAACCTCTTTGTTTGAAAACGTTTCTAGCTTGCTGCTGTTCCAAGATTGAGCTGACAAACGCGTAAGTCAGTAGGATTAGCCATAACCCAGAACAGCCTGATATGAAAAAAACCCCAACAATTAATTCAGCTTAAACTAATTAGTAATAATCACATGCAGATCTCTTACAGATTCCAGCGCAGTAGATAAAACTGAACAGAACGATCATTTACTCCATGGTGGACTAGAAGCTTAAATTTCAACAAGGCTTGATGTTTTAGATGCTTATCCAAATTCCGTGTTGATAGTCTAAGGAGAATAACGTTATTCCTTCCTCTCAGTATGGTTGGAGCGTCAGTGTAAGAGGAACAGATTTGTAAACTGTGTTTGGAAGTTGCTGGCAGAACCATCAACCATGAGAGTTGCTTGAAGTTTGGTTTCAGGGTGGGTTTTGGAACAATTTTTTCTTCCCCCAACGGAGAGAGATATCGAGAGAGATGTATTATAGGCAATAATCTAGCCAGTGCCAGAAGCACTTGGAAAAACAATAGAAGTGGTATGTGCGTGTTTCCCATCCTGAGGTATTTGTAAATAAATGATTCATTAAAAAAAGAACGTGTATAAATGAATGTGAATGTGTATAAATACACAACAAAGTCTGAAGTTCTGTTGAGGACACTTCAGAAGTAAAATTAAAAAATGTAGTTTAATGCAATGCTTAGATTTAGTGAGAGGTCTGTGTTCTTTAATTAATATCATCACTTAACGTAGTTTTAGGTAGTCTCTGGCCACTTGTACAGTGGGCCAAAAAGTTTATACCCACGAGTATTGGATATGCAATATAGAGTATTTCATGCTCTAAAACCTGATTGAAAAATTTCCATCGGAGGAGATTGGTTTGTTGCCTTTCTAAGTCTCTCTCCCAATATCCAGCTCTAAATCCAACTCTCTATCCAATATCCAACTCTAAATGGATTCCTGTCCCTTTGGGAGGCTGATAGGTGGGGACAATTGCGGGGTGTTTCTGCAGCTCGGGAGGATACGCGGGTGCAGTCATTTCCCTAAGAAATGGCAATAGAGGGGACGGAACTTAAACTCCATCTGCAGAAGAAGATTGTTTAGTTTGTTTTTCTGAGCTGCACGGACAGATGTCGTTATTCTACACAAACTTGCCTGTCATGCATCCGTATTTTTAGTTTGAGGAGCACCCGTGGGCTTCGTGGAAAGCTCTGTGCTGAGCCCGGTAGGCAAGCCGGATACGGTCCCGTTAATGCCTTCCAAACGTGTGCCGACCCCCTCACCGCCCATCTTGGAGAGGAATATTTTGGGCCATTTCACAGAAGTTTTCATCAATGCCAGAACGCTGGTCTCTTGCGGAAATCAAAATAAATTCCTAGCTGTGCCCATGCCAGTCTTAGCATGGATCATTCCCATTTTACTGTGTGTGGCGTCCATTTGTTTAGCTCAGGCCTGGTTTTGTTTAACTGGAGCTAAACAATGAAGAGCCATTTGCACTGGACTGAAGAGGACTGCTTAGCTACACAGTTGGAATTCATGCTTCGCAGAACACTAGGAAATTTTCCCAACCAGAGGAATTACGGGTGCAGTTGTGTTGCCTTCTTCATTTTGCTCTACATCTTTTTCTTCTACAGACAAGGGCCCAAAAGTCCATTAAAAATGCTTAATGGGAAACATCCAGTGCGATGCAATTACATGTGGCTTGGATGTTGCATCATACTTAATTCCTCACTAGAGCTTCTGGTTCATTTCTCCTCAATGCTGTGTGACCACTGTTACGGAAACCAGCTGTGTAGAATTCGAAATCTAATATTCTGCAGGAACTGAAGGTGTGCAAAACCTGAAAATACTTGATCTTAATGCTTACGCAACTGAATATAGGCAGTTACAAAATCACCAGCTGCAAAAATTACTGTTATTGGAATAAACTCAGTAGGCTCATTTCATCTTCTAACGCTGCATCATTTTACTTTCAGGTCCTTCGGATTCATAATTACATCATCTGAGTGTACAGATATGATCTCTCTAGTGATTATATATCCATGTTATGAAAGCCAGGTTTAAGAGTGTTTGGTAATGAAATATCCCGTTAAAATTTGCAGTGTATTAAATTTGTTAGTCTCAAAGTAATTTTTCATATTTAAGAAATATTAGGTTCATGGGGAAAAATCGTTGAGGCCATGGCCAGCCACAAGAGAGACTCCTCCTCCTGTTTCCCCATGCTTATATCATATATAAAGATTATAAAGATAATTAAACTCTGAATATAAGCAAATATGTTAATTGAGGAAGTGGTAGAGCTTTGTAAATATTCCTTATTTGTTTCTTGACTGTCATGCAGTTACAGTAAAATAGGTTGTCACTGGAAAAACTGCTACAGCATTTTTCAATTAATTTTGTGTCCAAAAAGAAATGCCATGCCAAATAATATGATAGGCTTTGAAACATAAACTAGTCATTTCCACATACAATGTTGGGAATTTTGGATTAAATTGGAAAGAACATCTTAGTTTTGTGGGCATGAAAATAAAAATGTCCGTCTACTAATGCTTTGTGTTTACGCACAGAACTCAAAAGCAACTGAAAACTTACTGGCAATGGAGTATCTTTTATGGCATGCCTGATCCAAGTGCAGGTACTCGCAACAGAATTACTGTACCTTGAAAACAGCGGTGCTTAAACAATGCCCTGGAAAGGTGCCTAGCCTTATTCTTTTTTAATTTGTTTTTGTCAGTTCAACTTTATATACGTCTAACTCCTCACTATTAGTAATGTAATTAGGTTTTATAAATATAATTAGGTTTCCACACTGGCATTTTGTCATATTAAGAGTACTTAGTAGCATGGAAATTGGAGTTTGAAGCTGAATGCTTTGGAATACCTCCTTTTCCTCGCCACGCATTAACAGAAATTTTGAAGGCTCCAGGTTCGAGTTCGTAATGTGACGAATCTTGCATTGTTCAGTCGTTACTCTGAACAAAATTGGTGCTGTTAATTGAAGCATCGTCAGATTTGCCAGCTCTTTGGTTGCCTGCAGGTTGTGTGTGGTGACCAGGTGATTTTATCAGCAACAACATTGCTGGCAGTGTCAGAGGGAGAGAGTAGGCTGAGGGACAGACAGACTTTTGCATCTCCCCTGGCTTTCCTTCAGACCAGAAGTGAAGCTCCGTGGTGGGAGCTGAGGACCGTATTTGCGCTGCTCCTGACCCCTTACAAGGCTGCAAGGTGAACACCTTCCAAAAAGCTCACATCCACTTCAGAACCACCTCTTGAAAAACTCTTTGCAAAATGGTATTAACCACTGAAAGGTTGGCATTTGGGGTTTTATCGTGTTAGAAATCTCTTGTGTCTTTTTTTCTTCTAATGTACTAATAAAGCTGACGATTTCTTGCAGGTGGGTGTACATGGCATTAGAATAGAATTCATCAATGAAAAAGGATCAAAACGCACCGCCACCTACTTACCGGAGGTTGCAAAGGAGCAAGGTCATTGTTGCACTTTATTTCATATGATCTGGTGAAGAATTTAAACATACGTATAAAGCTAAAATGCAATATTTGACCTTGCACTGATGTCAGATGATGGAGCAATATTTAATTGTAAGAAGACTCTTATATAAAATGCCAATTACATGCCTGTATCGGTCGCCTTACAGGGATTCAGTAAACTGTAGCTGGTTTTTAAACAAGTCATAAACACAGTGTAGGTGTAGGAAAATCAAATCCGGAGGGGTGGTACCATGCTGCCAACCAGCCCTACAGTTGTTAAAAGTTGTCAGATTTTGTGTAGTTGTTCTGCTGTGATATTAGTGACATGCAAAAGCTCTGGTAAGCGACGGGATGCCTGGCCCGTTATCGTAACAGCTGAATCGTTCCAAAATTTGCAACAATCAAGCTTTTATTCCAATCAGGTACTTTTGCTAGTACTTAATTCCTTTTATAAACACTGGCTTCCTGGGTTTTTTGATGGATGGAAGGGAATTATTTTCAATACGAAAGTCCAAAATAAGGTTGTTAAAGTCCCTTTTAATAGAGGTGCAGACTTAAGTTTGTGAATTAAAAGACCTGTAGTAGGTTTTACTGAGCAGTAAGTAATCTTTTGGACTAAGCAGCTGACTGTGACTACTCACTGTGGGGGTTTTTTCTGAGCTTGACAGTGTGTCTCAATCTTTTACATTTTGCGTGGCTGCTATTTTTTTTTTTTTTNTTTTTTTTTTTTTTTGCCTGTTTGTATTTGAGTTAATCTGCTAAGGAACAGGATGAAACCTTTACTGAGGATCATCTTTAATTGAAAATTCTGTTTCCAAATAGTCACTTAAAAATTTAGAGCCTCTCCAAGACAATTTTTTTTGGCTTTTGTAATCTAAGATTGGCTAGTTCGAGAAGTGGCTTTTTGTCAAGCCCTTTGGGGATCACTTAACAAGCTTTTTTGAAATTAAGGAATTGGGGTGGGGTGAGGGGGTGTCTTTAAATTTCTAAATAGTTTTAGTAGACCATGCTTTGCAATCGGACTCTTTAAAGTACCCAGAATTACCCGTCTGTATTTTTTCATGTACCCAAAATGACTCTTTTTTTTTTTTTTTTTTTAAATGTAACAATGTGACTAATCTAATTGCATCTTTTGGAAATAATATGTCTAACAGCCACTTAAAATATTAGGCTTTTTAAAATCAATAAATAGGAATTTTGAATAGCATGACGATTTTATTAAGAGCAGTAATGAATCTGTATTTTTAATCCAACCCTTTTTTTTCATATTACCCAGTTACCCAGACACCTACAATAAAGTATTGTAGTTCTGAAAGTAGACATATCACTGTAAAGTAAAGAGATATTTATGGAGAAGTCTAATCTTTTAAGTTCTCTGGACATGTTCAACTAATAATTCTTTTCAATTTTATTTTAGACAGAATTTTAATTTATCACACCATCATAGCCGTTTGTAATGTATAAAGTGATTGTGATACATGATCTTACCTGAACGTTTCAGAGAAGTTTAATTTTGTATCTCGCCCCCAATCTAAGTAGGACACCTGGATATAGTGGGTGCACTTTTAAAATATTTCAACCCTGAGATTTAAATATATGTTGTTTGTAAAGGAAACTGTGTGTGTGAAGGAATCCTGTGCATCGTATTTCCGTCTACTGTCCTTAAGCGGGGAAGAATGTTCGATGTTTTACACAGAACTTTTGTTATCAGTGACACAACATACTGTACTGTATTTTTGCGGCATCTGTCTTTATTGCTGTATTTCTCACTAATTTTTACTACTGTAAAATTCAACAGGATGGGACCACATTCAAACCATAGATTCCTTATTGAGGAAAGGAGGCTACAAAGCTCCGATTACTAATGAATTCAGGAAAACAATAAAGCTAACCAGGTATGCATCATGGGATACTACAGATAAGTCCTCTTTTTCTAATACTGTGATGTGCTCATTCCTGGTGTTTATTTCAGATGTTAATAGTGAGCTTTCCTATATATATATAATTAATGATTTCTTTCTTTTTACAAGAGCAGTACAGGCTTTTGAGAGTATCTGTGCCTTGCGTAGGGGTTAGTGGCACTGAGCGAGAGAGAAAAGGCTGCGGTTAAATATCAGGCTACGTATATTTCAGGGTACCTGCATATTTTGTTTCATAACTCTGAAAAATCGTAGCAGAGTATTAGCTTTTGCTTTTTACCATCTGTTCATTGGCTCTAGCGGGTCTTCAGGGGCCGTTGTTGTTAAAGAGGTTGGCTTGCCATTACCAATTTGTATGTGAGCAGATGGGGCACTCTCGTGGAGGCCCCTTGGTCCTAGTGATCTGTTCAGGTCTCAAAGCATCAGGTATTTTTAATCCCCCATGGAGCAGAGGTTTCCCTTACCTTACCTGGTGTAAGGTAGGCACGCGAGGTAGCTGCCGGGGCACTCACTCTACTAGTTAAACTATCTCAGGGAATTCTCAGGAGCGAGGACATGAATTTAATGTTTTATTTCATACTTTGTCACTCATGCAGTAGCGTATTTTGATTTTGCTGATTTAATAAAATGTGTTCTTGAGGGCTTTTTAGTGGGTGGGAGCCAAAATATTTTAGAATTAGCGGCAGATATTCTGCCCATAATAGCGTAGTTATATGGTGAAGAGTGGAGGAGTAAGCGTCTGTAAGAACGCCTCTAAAACTGTATTTTTATAAGCTTGCAGTATAAAAATGACCACTAAACTCTAGTTATCTCTTCCATGCTTGCAGAAATACGGGGGTTTTTTAAAATCTTACATCATAAGGAAGTATTGACTGTTCACCCTCTTCAGGGAGGCCACGCTTGACATACTATTAATAGAAATAACAAAGTTAGAATCCTTTGTCCAAAACTGTTATCCTTCCTAACTTTTATCAACTATGAGGGACTCACGCACTCACAAGATTCGTTCTAAAGATGTTGTCTACACTACTCTTGTTCCCGTGTCCTGCTTTCTTTGGAAAGTCTTTCCTTCTAGGTTTTACTTCCTTGTCCACAATAAAAACCCAATCACTTCATTTCAGACATTTGAAAATACTCGGATTCTCCTGATTGTTTATGCGCTTTTATAGGACAAAGACCTGAGACTTTGGTTCTTTTCACGTTTATCATATTCATCTACAAATGTTGCTATCACTTAGCAGCAGTTTAAGCTTAGACCAGATAGAAGGCAAAGCATTTCTTAGAAAAATAACTATTTTAGTATTAGAGGATTACTTGTTATCTTCTGGATGAAGAATAAAGACTTTGTGTCTCTATGACTGTTCAGAATTCTGGTTTCTTGTAGGAACCTGATTCCTGTAGAGTGACTAAGGAAAACATGCTATTCCGAATGTTAAATTAGGGAAGAAGGATTTACAGAATCCAGCTAAATTTCCAAATGCAGAACCCCAATCTCCTTTTAATTTATTTCAGCTGTACACCTTGTTATCTTCTGTTCCAAAGGAATGTATGGAGGTAGATGAGGGCAAGAGTAACGGTGCTGTAGTTCTTAAGTAACAATTTCTGTGCGCCTCAGTAAAGAAGGAATATATTTTTCCATGAAACAAAAATTCACGCATTTTCTTCAACATGATAAAAAGCAATGGCATGTGAGCACAGAACAAAACAAACAAACAAACAAACAAAAAACCCAAATCTCACCCCCAAGGTAACCCCCACCAAACCCCTGCGTTTAGTTTAAGTTCACAACATCCAAACTGCTAGAAAAATCACTGGCCGGATAAGTGGAATAAACAAAGCATAATTTTTAATGTTCAGAAGAAATTTTTTGTCTGTCTGTTTTACTTGCTTAAAAACTCAGCTTCTGCTGACATTGTATAAATAGTTAGTGTTAAAATAGTAACCATTTCCCTGCATCAGACGACCTTTTTTAGAGCCTAATTTTAATAACTTCTTGTCATACAGTAAAACATCTGTTGGAGAAGCGGAGTAAGTGCTTTTTACCTTCTTTTTCAAGTCTCTGAATTAAAGTAAACGCCCTGTGTGTGAATAAAGCTTTGAGCTGATCAAAACTAGTCTGCTGCTAACTGTCTTCAATTCGAGTTAATACCCAGTAGTTCTGGCCACGTTTTGAAGAGAACCGAAAAATAGCGGAGCTGACAGAAGCCTACCAATTCTAGGGGTCTAGAATGCGTAAGGACAGTAACTGCATTTTCTCTTCCCTCTGCTTAAATGAGCAGATGTGATTCTAGTCAGGCTGCCTTTGGCCTGCTTTGACCCACTTACAACCAGCTTCATTAACTGCCAAGCTTATGGTTTAATTTCATAGCGGCAGGGGATTTCATTCACAGACCCGCTTCCTGGTGGAGTGCAGAGCACGGCACACCACTCCCAGCAGTTCAGGAAGAGCGGCGGTTAATCTCTCAGCACGCACCAGCGGCCGCTTGGTAAATGAGACACCGTTAACAAACACTGTTGTGTCAAGTAACGTGGGCACCTTGGTGCTCCGAAACACATCCGTCCGCTGAAGCAAAAAGCTGTGAGTGTAAGATGTTCTGCTCTGCTCCTCTGGCAAAGGGGCACCAGAAGCAAATGTGTTTGCCACCTTAATTGCTGCAGTTGGCAACTCCACCGTAGTTTTAAACTTTTGTGTTGGGTTGTAAGCGCAGGGTTGAGCCATCTGTTGTTTTCTGACCTAAGAGAGGAGAGAACAACCAGAGCAGCTCCAGAAGAAAAATACGATAGAAAAGAGAGGTGGCGATTATTTTAAATCGCTGTAGCTGGATTCGCCAAATCTCACCTGGCAGATCTCTTATGCAAGGTCTCTCTAAGTGAAATTGTGGAAATACGGAACAGCCTTGCTTTTGTGTAGATTCTACACTTGCACAGGTAAGTGTGAATGTGCCAATATGTTTCTTCTTGTCAATACTGATGCAAGTATATCCAAAATCTTTGTTGGCAGAGCCTGGATTCTCCTGTTAGTTACATATAGCTGGGCGATGGTATTGCAGGACCTCCCCGTTATTTTTCAATGGTCTTGGGAGTCTGGAGAGGTCCCAGTCGACTGGAAGCTGGCAAACGTTACCCCATTTTTCAAGAAGGGCAAGAAGGAAGACCCTGGTAATTACAGGCCTGTCAGTCTCACTTCAGTGCCTGGTAAAATTATGGAGAAAGTTGTTCTGGGAGCTATTGAAAAACACTTGAGAGACAACGCAGTCATTGATCACAGCCAGCACGGGTTCAAGCGGGGAAAAGTCCTGCTTAACCAACCTAATTTCCTTTTATGCCAAGGTCGCCCATCCAGTTGACCAAGGGAAGGCAGCAGATGTGGGTTTTCTTGTTTTTAGCAAAGCTTTTGATACTGTCTCTCACAGTATCCTTCTGGACAAAACGTCCAGCACACAGCTAGGCAAGTCCGTAACATGCTGGGTGAGCACTTGGCTGGCAGGTCGGGCTCAAAGAGTTGTAGTAAATGGGGTTACCTCAGGCTGGTGGCCAGTCACCGGTGAGGTTCTCCAGGACTCAATTCTAGTGCTCTTTAATGTTTTTACAAATGACCTGGATGCAGGAGTCAAATGTACATTAAGCTTGATGATGACACTAAACTAGGAGGAGCTGTGGTCTCCTTCGAGGGGAGAGAGGCCTTACAGAGAGACGTGGATAGACTAGAGAGCTGGGCACTCACCAACTGTATGAAATTCAACAAGAGCACGTGCAGGATTCTCCACCTGGGATGGGGCAATCCTGGTTAAACGTAAAAACCAGGGGACGAGCAGCTGGAGAGCAGCCCCATGGAAAGAGATCTGGGGAGCTGGGTTGATGGCAAGTTGAATGAGAGTCAACAGAGCGCCTTGGCAGCCAAAAGGGCCAACCATGCCCCGGGGGGCATCAAGCACAGCATGGCTGGCTGGGCAAGGGAGGCGACTGTCCCACTCTGCACGGCAGTGGTGAGGCCCCACCTGGAGGACTGCCTGCAGTTTTGGGTGCCTCAGTGTAAGGACATCAAACTATTAGAGTGTGTCCAGAGGAGGGTGACCATGGTGGTGAAGGAACTCAAGGGCAAGACTTACGATGAGTGGCTGAGGTCACTTGGTTTGTTCAGCTTGCAGAAGAAGGGAGAGCTGAGGGGTGACCTCATTGCTGAGGGGTGACCTCATGACAGTCTACACCTTCCTCAGGGGGAGCAGCGGAGGGGGAGGTGCTGATGTCCTCTCTCTGGTGACCAGCGGAACGGAATGAAGCTGCATTCAGATTGGACATTAGGAAAAGGTTCATCATTGCATTGGTGGTTGGTTACTGGAATGGGCTTCCCATGGGAAGTGTTCACCGCACCAAGCCTGGTGGAGTTCAAGGAGCATCTGGATGATGGTCTTAAGTCATATGGTTTAGTTTTAGGTAGTCCTGCGAGGAGCAGGGAGTTGGACTCGTTGAGCCTTATGGGTCCCTTCCATCTTGAGATATTCTATGATTATACTCTAAAAATATTGTAACTCCATTTAATGTAGCTGGGATTATTTTAAAAGCAGCGCTTGGCAGACAATTGATACTTGATTGTTTAAAAACAGCCCAAAAATCTGTAGTGGTTGTTTACAGTTTTTCTCCTAGATTTTATGTAGAGAGGTGGCTGCAGATACGGGACATTCTGAATAAATCACGAGTTTGTGTTCCCTCCACTTTGAGCAACGGTAGTAGGCAACAATTTTTCACAGTTCTGTTTGCTTAAAATATTTTTCATAAGTACTTATTTGTCACGTGATTCAAGAATGACCCTGACAACCATGGTGGTTCCCTCCCTGCCCTTGTGCAACTGAAGTTGGTCATGCCAAGTACAGAGCTGTGACCGTTACCCGTATCGGTAGGGACTTTTAATGCTACTTGGAGNAAGTGTGAATGTGCCAATATGTTTCTTCTTGTCAATACTGATGCAAGTATATCCAAAATCTTTGTTGGCAGAGCCTGGATTCTCCTGTTAGTTACATATAGCTGGGCGATGGTATTGCAGGACCTCCCCGTTATTTTTCAATGGTCTTGGGAGTCTGGAGAGGTCCCAGTCGACTGGAAGCTGGCAAACGTTACCCCATTTTTCAAGAAGGGCAAGAAGGAAGACCCTGGTAATTACAGGCCTGTCAGTCTCACTTCAGTGCCTGGTAAAATTATGGAGAAAGTTGTTCTGGGAGCTATTGAAAAACACTTGAGAGACAACGCAGTCATTGATCACAGCCAGCACGGGTTCAAGCGGGGAAAAGTCCTGCTTAACCAACCTAATTTCCTTTTATGCCAAGGTCGCCCATCCAGTTGACCAAGGGAAGGCAGCAGATGTGGGTTTTCTTGTTTTTAGCAAAGCTTTTGATACTGTCTCTCACAGTATCCTTCTGGACAAAACGTCCAGCACACAGCTAGGCAAGTCCGTAACATGCTGGGTGAGCACTTGGCTGGCAGGTCGGGCTCAAAGAGTTGTAGTAAATGGGGTTACCTCAGGCTGGTGGCCAGTCACCGGTGAGGTTCTCCAGGACTCAATTCTAGTGCTCTTTAATGTTTTTACAAATGACCTGGATGCAGGAGTCAAATGTACATTAAGCTTGATGATGACACTAAACTAGGAGGAGCTGTGGTCTCCTTCGAGGGGAGAGAGGCCTTACAGAGAGACGTGGATAGACTAGAGAGCTGGGCACTCACCAACTGTATGAAATTCAACAAGAGCACGTGCAGGATTCTCCACCTGGGATGGGGCAATCCTGGTTAAACGTAAAAACCAGGGGACGAGCAGCTGGAGAGCAGCCCCATGGAAAGAGATCTGGGGAGCTGGGTTGATGGCAAGTTGAATGAGAGTCAACAGAGCGCCTTGGCAGCCAAAAGGGCCAACCATGCCCCGGGGGGCATCAAGCACAGCATGGCTGGCTGGGCAAGGGAGGCGACTGTCCCACTCTGCACGGCAGTGGTGAGGCCCCACCTGGAGGACTGCCTGCAGTTTTGGGTGCCTCAGTGTAAGGACATCAAACTATTAGAGTGTGTCCAGAGGAGGGTGACCATGGTGGTGAAGGAACTCAAGGGCAAGACTTACGATGAGTGGCTGAGGTCACTTGGTTTGTTCAGCTTGCAGAAGAAGGGAGAGCTGAGGGGTGACCTCATTGCTGAGGGGTGACCTCATGACAGTCTACACCTTCCTCAGGGGGAGCAGCGGAGGGGGAGGTGCTGATGTCCTCTCTCTGGTGACCAGCGGAACGGAATGAAGCTGCATTCAGATTGGACATTAGGAAAAGGTTCATCATTGCATTGGTGGTTGGTTACTGGAATGGGCTTCCCATGGGAAGTGTTCACCGCACCAAGCCTGGTGGAGTTCAAGGAGCATCTGGATGATGGTCTTAAGTCATATGGTTTAGTTTTAGGTAGTCCTGCGAGGAGCAGGGAGTTGGACTCGTTGAGCCTTATGGGTCCCTTCCATCTTGAGATATTCTATGATTATACTCTAAAAATATTGTAACTCCATTTAATGTAGCTGGGATTATTTTAAAAGCAGCGCTTGGCAGACAATTGATACTTGATTGTTTAAAAACAGCCCAAAAATCTGTAGTGGTTGTTTACAGTTTTTCTCCTAGATTTTATGTAGAGAGGTGGCTGCAGATACGGGACATTCTGAATAAATCACGAGTTTGTGTTCCCTCCACTTTGAGCAACGGTAGTAGGCAACAATTTTTCACAGTTCTGTTTGCTTAAAATATTTTTCATAAGTACTTATTTGTCACGTGATTCAAGAATGACCCTGACAACCATGGTGGTTCCCTCCCTGCCCTTGTGCAACTGAAGTTGGTCATGCCAAGTACAGAGCTGTGACCGTTACCCGTATCGGTAGGGACTTTTAATGCTACTTGGAGCCTCCTGGTAACGGTTCTTGAATCTGCTGCTTTGCTCTTTTCTAGGTACCGTAGTGAGAAGATGACGATGAGCTACACAGAGTACCTTGCCCATCGTCAGCACCATCACTTCCAAAATGGTATTGGGCACCCCCTTCCACCATACAACCATTATTCCTGACACTGAGCCGCATGACCAGTCACTGGACCTCTCTGCAGACCTCTTCCCAGGAGACCCTGCCCCTTCTTGGTCTAGCTATCTCTATTACTGTACCATTTTATGATGATAGTTTCCGTTGCCATGTTGAGGCTTCTCAGTTGGTTAAGCTCATCATGGCAACGGGAGGGAAAACTGCATTACTACAAAGATCCCATACTTTTTTTATTATTGAGTCACTGCAGATTTTTTTGCAGCATATATAGCCCTCGGGTTTCTTATGGAATTTTAAATTTCTACTTCGTTAACATTGAATTATATCAATCAAGGCTTTCTGTGACTGTGGATGGAAGGAAGAGTTTAAGGATTACAGTTAGGGATGCTTTGCTTAGCAAAAAGGCATTCATGGCTTTTGCATTAGTAGGTGTGACAGGGAATGAAACATATCAGATTCAGGTATTATACTAGACAATGAATTGCATTTTCATAACGTTCTTAATAATGTTGTGTGTACGATATCTCACCCCCACAGGAAAGATGTCATGTAGCTATATACATGATCTTCAGATCCAGCACATACAGCCAGCACGTCAAGGCTGACATCCAAATGCTTTTCTGGATGAAGAGAAGCAATTGCATGTCCAGCGAGAGGTGATGTTATCATGGCAGCATTGGCAGAAGCGAGTGGTGTAATTGACAGGGCGCGACATAATCCAGTAGGCTACCGGATACCTCCGTCTCTCGTTCCGTGCTGGGAATCGAGGGCAGTCCAGCCCTGCCGAGACTAGTAATAATAATGTATTTGCCATGAGAGGATGCCTTTCTGATGATCCCAAATTAGGAGTGACATTTGTTTTTAAAAACTGGTTGGTGAGTAGCAGATGTCATATTAGGAAGAAAACGGATTTAGATTTTAGTGCCTTTGACTATGACATAACTATATGCTTATATATAAAACTCATAGAAAAAATATAGCAAATACGCCAGACATTCTAGCAAACCATGTTGAGTCTGCTCTGGCATCAGGATTTTGGGGATTTTTTTTAACGCGAGATTTTTTTTTTTAAATAGCAAACCTATTTTGGTAAATAAAAATCCCTGTTTTGTTCTTTCTTCTGCTTTTGAACTTGTTGAGTTTTATCAAGTCATGAATAGTTAGATAAAGTTAACTATTGTTTAAAAAAGAGAAAGAGACTGTTGTGAAAGAGCACAGGACAAGTATGCCATAATTTTACATGTTTTCATCTATTACAGGAATAGTACTTGAGAGCTGTAAGTACTGTGTAATAATTCTGATAGCCTCCACACGGTCGAAGAAAGAAAATCGATTGGAACTTTTTCCTGCTGTAAAAATAGGATTTAGCAAAAGGGTATGCGTGGTACATTTGCAAGCCCGGTATATGGTAGGAGTTCGCTCCGTCCTCACGTGCCTGCAGAACTCCCGCTAATACCTGCTGTAGCTCAGCACATATTCCAGGGTACAATACGTGCCGTCTCATAGAAGAGACCTTCCTAATACGAGTGACTAAACCACAGTAAGCAGAAATTCCAGTTATTTTGAATAATGAATGTTTGTAAATATACAGATAGATAAAAATCAATTGAAATTTGGTTGTTTCCAAAAAAATCAAGACTAATTGTAAAAACGTTTCAGTAGGGTTTCAAAACCAGAAATGGATAAACGATGCTCATCCCTTACGTGAGGTTATAGCTTTGCCACTTCATTTCTATGGAGGTTCTTGCAGAAGGTCTTTGGTGTTCCTTCATCCACAGCATTTGATGTCCAAATACTAACATTTTCAGTTGTGATGCCTTAATTTATAAGCAGAAGGCCTGAAATTTCAGGAGCCAAGAGATGCCAGCCAGAAGCTGCAAAAATTAATAGATGTTTATACAGAGGCTATTTTGGATGATACGTTGTCTTGTTTCTACTTGAGGAACACTTTTAAATGGATTTGTCTTCAAGTGGAAATTGTGAACAAGTGGCTACCTGATAGAGTTGTGTTGGGTTTTTTTTCTTGCCCTTATAGGGAAACTGAGCACAAACTGAATCATTCTGCTGCAAAAAAAAAAAAAAAGTCATCCAACCCCATCTTTATCTGTCATCTCGTTACAGCACGCTCATGCTTCTGTATGAGCTCATTGTTAGAAGTTTTTTAAAAAGATCTATTATATATAAAAATATATATGTATTGAAAGGTGCTAATCAACCTCAAGCAGGTCACGTGACTGGTCATGCGGATCTAAAATCATATCAGATTTTTTTAAAAAATCTTCGATATATGCAGATGTTATACAGAATTTCTTACCAGTGTAATAATGCTATACTGATGAATAAACAATCCTGCAGGTTTTTAAGGACAAGGTCAGCAATACTTCCCACCATGGCTTGGGGGGGAAAAGGATAGTTTTGTCTCCTTTTTGTATACAGCATAATGCACAATGCATTTTTGTCTATCTCTTAGTAGCTGTTGCTTAAAAATATAGTTAAAAGGGTGTTATACAAACTGTAAAGGTGTGCTTTTGAAATGAGTTAATGCCAGACCCTTCTGGACCAGAGTTTTGTATCCCTAATTAAAAAAACTGTTACAGAGTCTGTGGTCAATCAGATTGTATGCTATTTTTTTTTTTTTTTTAAAGATTGGAATAATCAATCTATCTACAGTGTTTCTAGGGCACCTACCTCCTCAGCACGCAAGTGCTGAGAACGCTACGGATTGTTTTTGTGTTCTTGTGGGTTTATTTGTACAGAACGTGCAGTTCACTGTGACATGCACTGGGACAGAATAGGTCTGTTTGCTTAAAGCTGATCGACAGTTGCTTTCACAAATGTCATTCCCTCGTAGTTATGTTTAGTACCTTTTTAGATCAATTGCTGGGTTTAGATACTCTTTTTTTTTTTTTTTTTTAATTTGGGGTACTTTATAAGAAGTTAAGGTACAACCAAGTAGCTTGTAAGTTGGAATGCTAATTTTTTATGAGCACTACTCAGTTTGCCTTATTCATTCAAGAGATTGTTGGGGTTGTTTTGGGGGGTTTTTTTAATTCTTTTGCTTAACGTTCCTTAAAACCCCTGTTCTGTAAACTGAGTTAGACAACAAAACCGTAGACTTGACACGAAACTATTGCGTAGTTGTGCTCCGAGTGGCCTTCCTCTGCCTGGACTGCTGTAGCACTGACTCCACCACCTTGGCCCCCACGCTGAGGGTGGCAGGGGAGGGCGCGCCGGAGCTCGGACCTCGGAGACACTATCGGAGCGAGGCAGTCCAGTCCATTTGCACACCCTGGCGTTTGTATACGGACCTCTTTACTTGTCTTCAAATGTGCGGGTTTTTAAACTTGTTGTCTGGAGTAGGTTACATCTCTTCTGTGTGTTAGATCGAACCAAAGACGCCTCCAGCCATGCCCAAATGCTGCTCCTAAAGCCTGCCTTCCAGTCCTTACAAAAGCCCTGCAGGATTAAATGTGTTAACTTTTTTATTTTTGTACAGTTTCTAACTGATTTTTGCTAGTGATGTTAATTGAATTAAGTTTATTTGGGGAGTCTGAATATCTTCGCCATTTAAATAAACTGGTGACTTTCCTTTTATGTTTAAAAAAAAAAAAAAAAAAAAAGTTTAAAAAAAAAAAAAAAAAAA
>VZSF01003241.1:27966-72961 GCA_013398295.1 Chionis minor | reverse complement strand
AAAAAAATTTAAAAAAAAAAAAAAAAAAAGAGAAACCCAAAGTGTGCCTCTCAGATTTAAGGGTTTCTGGTTACATTTATTCTTAAGACCAGCAATGATTCTTTATACACAAAGATATGTTTTCCTCGTTTTTTATTACTGTTAAAGAAAAAATAAAAAATAAAAACCTCTTTCTTTGCTCTGGACCCAGTAATTGCGCTGGTACATAAACGCACTGAGAAAACAAACTTTTGTTTGAAACTTTTGTAACAACTTATGACTGTTTTTGTATATCAAAGTTGATTCTTTTCAAGATATTTGGATCTAGTTTCTAAGTTATTTTAGTGTTTTATATGTTACAAAAAAAAAATAATTACTTTAAATTGTTCACCAGCATTTTGAGTTATCTTTAATGCAATGGTGACACACGATGGGCTTAGAGCTACCTGGAGTAGCTTGTGAGGCCTCTGTCTTTTCCTTCCTTCCTTAGTAACTTGATTGATTACAATAATATCACAGATTACCCCAACCCCCTTCCTTTATAACTAGATCCTCCTTCCTTCCACATTTAATTGCTATTAGTGTGAAGAAACTGTTGAAATGGGCATTTTAATATAAGTACGGCTTAAAAAGAGAAAAATGAGGAAAAAGCAAAAAAAAAAATATATATAGAAGGTTATCTGTGGGTCTGTGAGATATGGCTGTGGAAAGATATTGTAGTCGTTTTAACACTATTGTTATTACCTTTTAAATCATTTACCCAATAAAATAAGGAAAAAGAATCATTTCTTTTTATGTTTCTCTACTTAATTGTGCGGCTTGGTCAATTTTATTTTTTTTTTTTATTTAAGCATTTGCAGTTAGTGTCACTATTAAAGGCTAATGATGTGTTGGGAATATTTTCCTGTGATTAACTCTGGCTTTCCAGCTGCCTGGCTGCGGGAAAGGACTGTGGACAGGCACACGCAGCCTTCAGTCTTGTTCAGAAGTGAGTCACTAAACACGCCAAGTTAAATCAGCATTTGTATCAGTTATATCATTATTTCTATCGGTATAATTACCAGTATTTACATCACTTATCAGTTCAGTTTTGTACTTTTTATGTCTGACTTTAAACATGGAATTTTGTCGGGCTCTGAGAGGGGGAAGTGGTTTTAACCTCTGGAAGCAAAACTTTGTTGCAGAACCAGTTATACTGGTGTAAGGAAAACACTGCCTGCACTACTTGCAGCAACACTGTTCAACAGAATAATGTGGCAAAATGTGTATCAAAGAATATCTCAAAGTACCACCTAAAAGAATTTCAATACACTTTCTTCACATTGCTCACACGGTAGTAGGTGTGATTTTAAAGAATATCCAGGCTTGCTTTGCCATGAGGGATTTCTTTATTTTGCGTGTCATATCGAGCAAATGCCTAGACTGTCATGTTGACCACATTTTATGGAAAAAAAGCTTAGTTTGCACTGACTTATGGGGTTCCTGCAAAGCGTGGGGGGGGGCCAGGGAAGGCTTCTCCCCTTCCCCAAAAGCTTTCAGCCATAACACAGCGGGGCCGTTTTAAAATTGCTTGGCTCCGGTGAGAACAGGGCAGCGGAACCTGTCGTTCACGAACAGCTTTGGCTGCGGGCACCAGCGCTCGGCATCCCGGCAGGAACGCCGCCAGGCAGCAGAGCTTCCTGCTCAGCGGGTGAGGGAGCCTTGGGAAACCTCTGCGTTGGTAGGGATGGCTGTGCTGACCCCACAGAGATGGTTTATTCCAAAGGGGAGGCATGTGTTCCCCCAAAGCAACAAAACCACAATCCAGCCGATGGCAAAACAAAGTACCCAGACCGGTAAAACCGACTGGGAGAACATCATTCCCTGAGCCAAATTCTTAGTGCACTGACAGACATTTTCTACTGAGTCCGAGTTAAAGGGAGCATATTTCCTCTGCAGGGTAACTCCCGAGATGAAGCAAGAAACTTCTAACATCTCCCTGGAATTCAGATCTGATTTTAGAAGTGGGTTTGTTTGCCTTTGACTAAGTCGGAATTAGTAGATCTCCTGTCTGGAGATGCAAAGTCTTTGAAGACAAACCAATAAAATTCATGTAACCTTTAGATGTTGAAGACTGATGCAGCCATTGCTCCACTTGCTCTGAAGCCTTGATTTGGAAGATTAAAAAAACCCAAGCAACAAACCTCTGATGGGCAAAGCTGCTTGAGCAAACAGCTTCTCTTTTAGTGTTTCACAGATTTGGTCTCATTAGTCTGAATTGGGTAAAACCTACCTAAAACTCCCAGTGCACTGAGATGTGTACCTAGTTCAAACTTCCTACCAAAAGCTTCCTACTCTTCTTGCTACTTCAGCCAGCTACGTAGTTATCACACTATAACAATCAAACTAGCAAAACAGGGAATATTAAGGATATTTCAGAGGTGGAAACTTGCTTATTCTTACATCTATGTTGGTATTAAACAATAAAAGGCTGACTTACAATTAGCGTTATAGAGAGATGCAGAGGATAATTAGCAGCGCCTGAAAAAGGAAATCGCTTGGTTAGTTTATCTCAGGTTTCCGTAAAGCTCTACATTTCTACTTAAGCTATTGTAGCGGTCTTTGTACTGTTGAAGACAACTGGTTCCGTTCCCCAGCTGCTTGAAACCTTAAAATTTCTACAACACGTCTATAATAGTACAGGTGGACATATCCAGTATGTTCTTTTTCCAGGAAGAGTATTTGCCAGGAGTCTTACACAATTAAATGCCCGCTTGTCTGAGATGTACCGGAGTTTAAAAAGTCTTAAGCAAGAATAGTCGGTGCCTGACACGATTAGAATGATAACAAAACCGTACAGTATCCATTAAAATGCATTTATTTGTTTTAATTCAAAGGTTTAACAACTATATGCCCAGCGATCTGGACTTAGGGCACAACAATGAAAAAAATCATCAGACCAAAATACAAAAACAAGTACACAAATTACCCCTTATTTGTAAATGTTACCTCATAACCAAGTTTTAGCACATGAAAAAGTCTACAAAATTTATAACACTCTTACAAATTATTCAGAACCAACAGCACAGGTGGCAGTCGAGCCTCTCCGCATCCGTCCTTGCCCTTGCCATACCACTCCGTGCTTCGGCTGGAGGCTGGGGTAACTGGAACTGCACGTTTCCAAAGATCCTGGTGCTTCCGGCCCTGCCTGAGCCGCTCCAGCCGCCCAGCACAGCATGGCTGGTGAGAGCCGGGTGGCTCTGCTCGCTGTTCTGCCTCCTGCCTCCTCTGCAGCACTGAGATAATGACTCCGTAAATGCAGAAATAATTTTAAAAAAGTACAAAATTGACCCTGAAGAAAAATAAAGTCATTTAAAAAACAGCTTGGCTTTGACTAAGTCACACTAAAAGCTGCGAGACAGATTTACAGCATATCACTTTGAGTACGAAATCACAAACATCAACAGATCCGATACGAGGCTTGTCACTGTAAAAATGAAAACAGCAAAGTTGACCTGTCTGCCTGTAGAAACCTTTCGCCCGATGGCAGAAGGGCTGACGTATGCCCTCTGGCTGGGTTTTGGCCTTTTCAGAGCTTTGTTCACTATTAGGACCAATTTAATTCCTAAGAATCCACCTCAAGTGAAACAATTGCATCAGTGAGAAAACCAGCACGGCTGTATTTTCCATTAGCGAGAGACGCAGAGAAAACAAACGCATCGTTTAGATGCCAGACTTGGGACATAGAAGTAAAGTACAGTAATATAATGGCTGCAAGTAGCCATTTCTGAAAGGAGAATGCAATTGGGCATTACAAGATGTTATCAAATATATAGAAATATTAACCCCCTGATTGTGGCTGGAAACGGGGATAAATCTGCAAGAGGTACTCTATACTCTTAAGGGATGCAAATGGCCTGACTTTTCCTGTCTCCCAGCTTCAGCCAGGCAGCATCTCCTTAAGCACAAGTAGGTTTTGCGTATAACCAGCATTTCTCGAGCCCAGAGCAGCCAAGCCAAAACCCAGTAGAGGTGTGTGCTCATGGACTGGGGCTTTTCACCAATTCACACAAGCAGGCCCAAGAGCTGGTAATCGCCACCCTTCAGAGGAAACAAGATGCGAATTCTTCTTTGGTGCTTACGTAGGAGGAAGTCAAACAAATGGATACAGCTCAAGCACTGCGTATCCAGCGTGTGAAGCCTGGAAAACCTGCCCCGCGTGCATCCTGGACACTCAGCGCCTGGGCACAGTTATCTCAATATCCACAGGCTGAATCGCCAGATGTTACGGTGGGTGCAGAAATGCCATTAGCTCACTTTTCTGCTTCGGAGGGCCACTGACGCTGCGGCTGCATAAACAAACCATCAGTAAGCTAATTTACCGTAGTTAATAATGCTTCACTTATGTGTGCAACTGGAGGCAAATTTAGACAGTCGGTCCCTGGCAGGAAGAGTCATCAATTTCATTGCTCCTTGGTTTGAAGTGCCTATGGTACTAAAAATTAGGCAAGCAGAGGGCTCTGTTTAGACACCTTAATACGCACCAACTCCTCTGTGAAGTGCAGGCACCGGCACGGCACAAGGATTTTTCCTGCTCTCGTGCCCGACTTGCTAGCGGACAGCAAACGGGATTTGACAGTCAGCCTAAGCTACTGTGGGAGGGACCCGGCTGGCTGGTCCCCTCTGTCCCACACCTACTGCTAATGGTCTGGTAACTGTTACTACTGCCACAAAAGATTGCAGAAAACATGGGAGCAGGGAGGAGCAAGACTACCCTTTCAATTGTAAAATCTCACCACCAGGTACTGGGCAACAGCTTCAAGTCCCCTTGCCGTAGATTGTGTGCGTAACGCCACAGGAGAGAACGCCAATTAGCCTTTAAGAATAACAGTGTAATTTTGCTCTTTAATTTCCAGCATAAAAAGCATAAAAGCAACCAAAGAAATCATCCCTACAGCATAACTGCCTATAAAATAAATCATTCGGGGAAAAGAAAATCAGGCTCTGCCAGGGAAGAGACTAAAAAACCCCCATGGAGATTAACTACTCCGCTTTCCCATTCAAACCAGTATCCTGCACGCTGAACGAGCCGCTCTGATGCATGCTGCAAACAGATCCCAGAGACGGCCAAGGAATAAAGGATGTGAAGTTCCATGACATGAGGTTCAGAAGTTCATTCCCTTTCTGCTCCCATTCTGACCTGTTCTTCACCTTCTGTGAAGCCGGTGGCCCAGCTGTGCTGGTACAGCTTCTTGTGGCACCGCACCGTAAACCAAAATGAAATATTAAGTTTAAAAAGCCTTCAAAAAGGGGCAAGGGGAGGGACGGAATAGTTTAACTTTTGGGCCGCTCACTACAAGACAGACATTGATGTGCTGGAGCGTGTCCAGAGAAGGGCAGGGAAGCTGGTGATGGGTCTGGAGCACAAGTCTCCTGAGCAGCAGCTGAGGGAACTGGGGTTGTTCAGCCTGGAGGAGGCTGAGGGGAGACCTTCTCACTCTCTACAACTCCTGAAAGGAGGTTGGAGCAAGGTGGAGGTCGATCTCCCAAGTCACAAGTGATAAGACAAGAGGAAACAGCCTCAAGTTGGGCCAATGGAGGTTTAGATTGGATACTGGGGACAATTTCTTGAACAAACATTAGAACAGGCTGCCCAGGGAAGTGGTGGACTTGCCCTCCCTGGAGGTATTGAAAAGATGGCTAGATGTGACACTTCGGGACATGGTTTAGTGGTGGACTCAGCCGTGTTAGATTTATGGTTGGACTCAATGATCTGAAGGGTCTTTTCCTACTTAAATGATTCTAACTCAGCCAGCTTCATCGATGCTGTAACAGGCAGCAAAGGAGCTTATTCCACTGCCTTCCCTCCTTCCCACCTGACTCCAGTTGCACCATTCCGCTCTTGCAGCGGCTCCAATACTCCTAAAATCCCTGCAGAGTGCAGTAGCTGGTTTAGCGCTCTCCTTTTTTGCTGAATGACGACATTGAGTTAGCCATTTTAGCAAATTAAATTGGTTCAACAAGCTGCGGAACCCGCATTAGTGAGGTTTGGAAGGGGAAGCCGAGTGTCCCGTTGGCACTGATGAGAGGTCTGTCAGCATACTCCATGATGTCAAATTAGGCCTGAAATTTCTGTTACGCGGACGAGCGTAACAGAGAAAAGCATGAGTCACAGTGCAGTGACAGAAACAGACTTCTCTGGGATGGGGCGGGAGCGGAGGCAGGAGCAATCCCCGTGGCTCCGCGCTTGGAGTCAATGGTGCAAAGTGGTGCAGCTACACCAAGAATCCTTCCATCCAACTGGCCCCAGGGCTTCCCCTCGCGTCAGCTATATTTAACATTGCCATTCCTCCTGCTGAATTGTCAATGGGTCAGGAGAGCTCACAAATTTTGCATTCCAAGCAAACAGCCTGCGCTAAGACACCTGAACTTCTTTAAATGCTTCTGCAGTCTTAGTTGACCAGAGGCAGTCAATGGTGGCAAACAGCAGCCAATTTATTCCTCTTCAGAATACCCTGAAGCGTACGATGTGTATGGCTACAGATAGGAAATGTTATAGTTTTTTTTTTTTAAAAAAAAAAAAAGCTACTTTCACATAACTCAGAAATTTTTCCAGTAACTACAATATTCTGAAGAAAATAATAAAGAAACAGGAAATATTCTTTTTTTTTTTTAAAAAAAGTAAAGTTAAGCAAATAATAATGCTAAATAACATTTGCAAAATTTGGCTAAAATCACTCTATTGTAACATCGTTTCTTCTAAACAGGACTGAGTCCAGCATAAGGCATTTGGCCATATTCTTAAGGAAAGAAATAAAGCATGATACACTGGACAGTGACCAAGGGGAGGGAAGAAGCACTGTAGCTTTCATTCAGCTATTCAGAGGAGATGAAGGATACAAATAGGGGTTACGCTTTAACATCCACCACTATGCATCTTTCCATCCATCCCCCAGCAACATCCTGTATTTATTTCATCATGAAATACTGAATCTGCTGAAATTAACAGCAAGAACTTCTGTCACTTTGGCAGCTAATTAAGCGGTCTTCCACAGACGGAGTCAGGCCTTCAGTACCAACGTGCGCTTTCTTCAGGCCCCACTCCACAAATACTTAAGCACCATCTGCCCCGTTTTACCGAGCAGCGAGACCACTCAAGGCAATCCATTCTGTACTTGGACATGCGCAGGATCAACCACGGACAGTAACTCGCTGTGCTGGGAATTCTGATTCTTTCTCAAGCTGAATTCCAATTAAGAACACAAGGAATCGTATAGTTGTATAATGAAGACTAGCTGTAAGTTTGGTGGATAGTTTAGGGACCTGTTGCATGTTGTAAAGTTGGGAGAGTACAGTATAATTATTATGTATATATATACACGCAGCAAGGCATGGAAGCAAGCCAGAAACCAGTTTGTAAATTAGAACGTGAGACAAAATATTTCCGGTTGTGGTGTACTTTTTTCTTAATCACAGCCTGAAAATATTTGAAGTAGCCATTTGTTCCCTCTCCAATGAAAATTTTTCTTTTTTAAGGAAAGAAAAGAAGTCAGCCACTTCTCATTCTTACTCTTCCTTCTTGAGGTATAAATGACTGTACCCTAAACTTCAGAATATATCTTCAGGTGATCCAGCTGGAGGAGGTATGATGGTTTTGTTTTATCTTACAAGTCACAGCTTTGACAACACAATGAATCTATAAATTGCAACAAATTTTTGTACAACAAAATTCCCGCAGCCCTGCAACACAACAGTCTGCATAACAGGCTCACATCTGGAGGAACACACTCGAGATCTCCTGTCTTTCTGCCCGACAGTTTCTCCTCTAGCCTTGAAAAATTTGAACAGGTACACACAGTCTAGTATTTGTCATTCCGCCTGCCTACATCCCGTTCTCCAAAAGACATGTTGACAGGAAGATATAGTCATACTAGTAAACTGGAACACTTTCTGTTCAGTAGAGGCCGGCACTGATCTGACATTCCTTTTTATACCTGTATTGTAAAAATCAGTGTACAGAATGTACTGGAGCTGTAGAGAGAGAACAGTTTCATTTCGTTTCTTCACTAACGACTCCACTGAGTGAGGATCAGTGTAGAGCGCAGAGGAGGAATGTTTCAAAAGCTAGTAAGCAAAAAAAGAAAATGCTGATGTTTACATTGGACTTTTTACCTCCACTCCCTCTCCAGTCTAAGCTAAGTGAAATAAACCTTTTGTTCAAAGTCAGGTGAGAACAGTGGATGAAATATCATAGCTTATACGTAACATTTGAAATTACTTCAATTTGGTGTTTTTCCACTCACTCAAAGAAAAACATCTCCAAAGCGTAAAGATCTGATGGGACTTAGCCAGACAGATATTTATCCACAGCAGCGTAGAAATTAAGTAGTCAATTAAAAAAAATTCTCTTTTGAATGAGTTATTGTTCCCCAAGATTTTCAACCAGCTTAAAGAAAATACAGTAGAACCTCATTGTTTTGCACTTAGGACTGGGAGATTAAGTGTACACCATTCCACTGTGATCATTTTGCAATGTTCCAGTGCTAAGAGTTAAGCCAGGACGATGCGCTTCAAAATGTGTTCTGTTCCCATCAGTGGAGTGATTTCCTACCCTATGATGCAAACGTACTTATATTTCATGGAAAGTAAGTCAAAATGAGGTAGCACTGCCACTCTCTTCGCTGGAATGTGGACAGATCCTGGCCTAATTTTCAACAGTGGCTTAGCAAGATTCTACTGTAGTTACACAAAATGTATAAAACACGAACCTTTTCCAGAATAAGGCCACTAATTTTGCCATTGGCAACAGGCAGTGAGAAACAGCAGTTAAAAAAACCTCACTTGATTACAGAGGTGTTTTTGAGGCAATAAACTGTGGGGAGAAGTATAAAACACATTGTCCTCTCGTCCCTCCTCTTTGTTTTCCAGTATAAATATCTTTGCTTCCTGTATGCACCACTCCGTGGGAGAAATTTCAGTCTATTTTCTTAGGTGGGAGTCTAAGGAAGTCCAGGCTACATTTAAAGATGGGGACAGCACTGTAAAACAGTAGGATTACGAGCTTCCCGTGAGTCATGGTCATGACAGTCTGATGTCCAGATGCCCAGATTCGATACCAGCGCCCATAAAAAGGATCTGAGACAGCTGGGCACAACATGTTGTTCAAATTCACTTCTGTAACCTGAGAAAGTGACAACAAATTTGTAAATTAACAATATTTTTCTGTTGCACCCAGACACCTAAAATGGTAATTTTGAAGTTACCATAATAATCAAAAACGTTTAGGTGACAATCCGTTGTTCAACCCAAGCAGGGCAGGTTTCAGAAGGAAGGCAGGTCCAAATTCAGTTGCGCATTTAATAGATGAATTTATGCAGGTACAGAACCAATTTATGAAATAGTTTACTGAACTTAAAGATATGAGATACAAATGCCCATTAGAACACGCAATTAAGAATCTGCATGCAAGTAGTCTTATCCATATACATCTGGACACTTTGAAAAACTAGTCAGTGTTTTCACTTTGAGTGTACTTGCAAACTATCCATTTATTAACCTGTATTTACTTACCAATCCTAGAATCTGCAAGATGCTAAAATGATACACAAACATAAACCCCGTGGATAAAAGAGCCCACCAGAAATTGCAGAGTGGTTCTGGAGTGTAGATACCTTGAAAAGAAAGGAATACATTAGTATTCAGCTGAATTGCTGTGTCTGTCAAACACTCATGAATAATCCTCTCTCTTCTCCTCTGTGGATGTTAGGGCATCTGGCTTTAGCTGATAACCTACTCAACACCATTATAGTAATTAATATTGAGAGCCTTATTTCTTACCTGGGGCGTCCTGATCAGTTTTCTTCCCTCCTTCTGGTCCAGCAGCAAAATGTACAATATGTTACCTCATTAAGCTTGCCTATTTTTCACCAACACCACTGATTTTTACCTTGTTCATCCTTCTATCACAGAAGTACTAAATTATTTTAAAATACAGTAATAGCATACGATAGATCTTCAAAAATCGGGTTTTTTTTACTTAAAGACTTACTTCTTATGGGGGCTATGACTTCAGCATGCACAGAACTAACCTAGGTAGTGGCAGTTCCTGCACAGCACTGTATTAGAGCACAGCCTAATTACCATTTCCTAATTTTATGGCTGTTTATCAACTAGTAAAAAGTAACTTGCCCCAATAATGCCAGAAAAGCTGTATAAAGCAGTCAATCCATTAATGACAGATTGTGCTTTTAAATGAAAACCACTGTGGAGATATTTTCAGATTTACGCTACCAACAATTTTATAATCAGTAGCTACCACAGATGCTGTAAAATATTTTTCCCCCTTCAAATGCAGTCGCAGATACCACATTATTTATTCCTGGTTTCACCTTTCTCTCTCCTCCTGAAACTAGGTTTTGTCAGTTTACTGATAAAACAGTGTGTCACATGAGCTAGAATGTACCAAGGAGATCAGACCTAATAAAAGTACCCTTAGATACAAGACTATTTTTTGAACAAAATACTCAAACATCATGTAGTGAGAACAAAAACAATTTACAGAGTTCTCAAGCCTCTTACACTGAAATTTTGATGTCTATTAATAAGATATGGGGAAAAATACTATTTTCCTTATGACTAATAACTTAACGTAGGGACGCAAAAGATGATGCACAATGTCAAGCTTCTCAGCTGCCATAAGATGTTGTAGAGTTTCAGATGACTACAAAAACACACTGGGGTTTCTATCTACCTTTGTCTGCTCTCTGATCCATTAGATATTATTAAATTTTGGAATGCGTATCCAGTACTCAAAGGACAGCTTACAGCACAGAGTGCAATATTTGTATTCACCTTTGCTAGTTAGCACATTCACTAATTACCAGGAAGACGTGACAGACTTCAGCATACACTACTGTCCAAGGCTACTGGGAACTCAAGTAACTACACAGGTGTAGCTAGCTATGACAGAACTCGCTGGATTAAAGCTGGTACAAGTATGCCTACGTATGGTATCATACGCAGATAAAGGCAAATAACTGCTGTTATTTGCTTTGCCACACTACCATACAATGGTGCATCCCGTCTCACGTTTAAAATCCCTAGAGGACTGCTTTCTCAACCCCTGTTGCCCTTCTACAATGCTTTTCTGCATGGTTTTCTTCCATAGTTTGTACCCATCATGCCAGTTCAGATTGATTTTGCAGAAGTGACCTGAAATAATCTAATTTAAATATCATTTGGTGAATGCTACAAATTCAAAATTACCTACACTTTATTGTCTAAAACTATACCTCTTGTCCACTCAAAATCACGTAGCTTCTCTGTTGCTAGTCAGCAGTGAGCGCGCAGTTGATTGTACGCTTGAATGACAGCAGCACATATGCACCCCATACATCACTCACCGACTTTAATGAGCAACAATATTAGTGTAATTACTCAAGATACAACCGCACACCATGTTTTAGTAAGCAAGCTGCAACTTGGTGTAACCACGATAAATACGAGCAGGGAAGCTACTTTGAAAGCATAAGGCAGCTTATAAGATTTCTTAGCCAGTGGGTAGGTGAAGGTCAGAAGAAGTGGCTGAACCATAAGCAAAATCCAAAGGTAGAAGTGACCTCTACGTGAATAACTTTAAGTGGAGTGCTCCACGGGCAAAGGGAAAAAATTCACAACAGTCTAACTCTTCAAACATACTTAGTAAGCACGATCTAAGAGCTGGCTTCCCATTGAGAAAACAGCACAGGAGACTTCACCTAAATAGCAACAATATTCATTAAACTCCACTGCCGGAAAACATCAGATACATGATACCACCTTGAATATGGTTTTTCATTACAGAGAGCCAGAGAAGAAGCAACTAGCCTTGGTATCAGAGTTCAGGAGACCACGGCTCTATTTTTGGCTGCACCAATTTTAAGTAACCTGTTCCAGCTCTACAGAAACTCCTTGTGCTCCCTCCTCAGCTGTAGGGTAAGGAAAACATCATTTGACTTGCAAAGTTCTTTTGTATTGTCTTTGCAGGTTTAGGTGCATGTTTAACCTACATGCAAAACACAAAATAAAATTTATGTGAGGTATCTAAAACAGCTCCCAGGAGCTGGCAGAGTAGCGCCGTACCAAATTTGGGTTCACATGAACTCGCCTGGTTGGCAGTTGCCTGTGTTATTTCAAAAGAATTTGACAAAGCCTGAGAACAGATGGTAGCAGTCTAGCGAGGTGAACACTCGGAAAAGCTACAATCCAGAGACCTTCATATTTGGGGGATTTACAGCGCAGGTAGTATGTAAGTGCTAAAACAGAGAAGCAAATCCAGCTATGAAACAAAACTGGAGGGAGAAAGTAGTCATTAAAAGACTAAGGAAATTGCACAAGATGACAAAACAGATCAGTGGCATACTTTGGCTTTGAACCCAAGCTTCTCATGTCCAGCTTCAAGCTAGTCAGGGAATCAGGTTTCAGAAGCCACTTAGGAGAGCTGGTCAGGTTCCTCCAACAAAGAATCTCACACTGCTACATCCTCTTTCTGATACAGAACTTCAAAAAAATACATTAACAACTCTCAGCCTCTACAGACTTTTGATCTCACTATATAATAGAAAAATACCTCCTTGTTAGACTTTGCAATCCTGAAAATAATAGTGTGATTTTCAGCAGTATCATTATTTGGACATCAAGGGACAAAAAGGAAACAATGACCTCCACACTAAAGCACTCCAGAGAGCTCTCGATTCCCAAGTGTGCTTTGGGAAACTAATTTTAAATTCATACCTGGGATATTTTCTGTACATTTCTCATTAGACAAATAATCACTAGGGAGTTTTTTACTCTATGGTCCTGCTATTCAACAGATGACTGTTTAATGGAGCAGCGTGGTCCATTTACAGTCTGGGAACAGAAACATAAAAACAGGAAAATGGAGAACCAGCCGAGTGGTTGGTTGAACAGCCTGTGTTGCCTTTGGCAAAAGCTACTTGCACTTACATAGGAAATCAATTTCAACAGGTAGCAGTGAGCTTCGCTCTCCATTCACTAAGGATCACAGGCAATTCTTATGTTAAGCACTTTCAAAAATTTAATCCAACTGCCAGTCTGGCACTAATCTCATTCTCAAAAGTGCTCATGCCCGGGACAGTTGAGTCTGTTCCAAATCAGGGTCATCCAAGTAGGCTGTATATTTGCTCTTGTGTTGAAATAGCACAGCAGTGCATATTTCGATTTAATTTAAAACTTCATTATTTCAATAGCATTGATAGGAAAGATTTCATATGCATTAAGGAGTCTGGGGTTCATCACCGGCTTCTGCAACAAGAATTTTTTGATCTTGAACATACCAAGTGGTTAATATTGCCATCTAGGAAATGGAAGCATGGCTTTAAAAATCCAAAGATCAACAAAGAGACTCAATTTACTTTATACTCCTCCCCCCCACAACATCTTGTGCTAGTGTTCTTATGAACTACTATTTTTATTTAAAGTTCTCAAAACACAGCCTTGTAAAAATTTGAGCACAACTTAATAGAAAATAATACTCCTTTTGTATTTCTGCGAAAACAACACAGGAGAAAATTACCCCTCTGTTTGAATTAGAACCTAAATTCAGTACAATTTTTTAATTTAGTAGGGTGTGAAAATAACCTCTTTCTCTGAGTTAATGTCTTGCTTTCATTCCCACTGCATTTGACAGAGTTTTACCAGTTATCCAGCCCAGCGCACTCTCCTTCAGTAGTCTCACAATTACAGGCAAACCTGCTTAATCCAAAACTCAGAGCAACTACAATTCCTTCATTTTCAAGCTTATAAAAATGTGAGGGCACATTTATTTCCATTTTATTTCCCCTGATCAAAGAGTTAATTCTAGTAGCGTGGCCTACTAAGATAGCCTAGAGCCTCAACTTCCTTTGCAGGGGAAAACAGGAAAAATGTACTCAAGAGGATGAGCCCGAAATCCACTGTTTCCCCTACAGCTGTTCTGAATCTATGTAGGTTTCAAAACCCTACCCTCTGCCAGGAGATTTCTATTTCCCTCAACGCCAGCTACTCTCATCAGAATCAGCTCAGCCAGGGGTCTTCTATTACCTGCTCCTCTCAGGAACCTTTTTGTATATTCCAGAAAGAAGCAGCAGCAGTTCTTCCTCTTCCTTCATACAGTAGTAGTTCTTCCATCTACTGGTACATGCTTTTCTAAACTTTTCTATCTCCTGGAGAGAAAGAAGTGTTTAAAAGGCCTTGGGCCCGCTCGGAGAATGCCACGTTAACTTCCTTACATAGTTTGAAGTGTTTTATAATAGGCCACCAGTTTCAAAGGAACTGTAACTGTCCAGTGCGTAAAGCTCAGAGGGTCACACGCCAGAGACTTGTCCCCTCCTCTTCCTCTCCAGCTCTCTTAAATCACCAAACAAGATTATCCTGAAACGATCGGGCTACAAGAGAGCCTGCAGGCAGAGCACCAGCACACAGCTCCAGCTGCCATCGCACCAGCACAGCTGGAGAGTGAACCAGGCATTTACAGCTAATGCTCAGGATTCGGGAGGCAGAGAAAAGCCGGAATAGGAACATGGAGGCTGAAAGCAGAAGAGCTGGAGAATAACACACAAGAGTCGACAGGTCTCCAAGTAATTAAGAGTTTTAGTGGAAGAACTGTACCACACATTATCAAGCACTTCAATGAGAACAGAGATAAACTAGATTTATGACTACCTAACTACATTCAAATATATACTGATTTTTTTTTTTCCCTTGATTACTACTAAGGTATATAACAAAGTTTGTTTTATAACACCATTTAAGAGCTAAGGAAAGATATAGCTAAGTACAGGTAAGTGTCGCAAAGTGGGGAAGTGGCTGAGAAAGGGTACAAGAGCTAGAAATGTCTTGAAATATGGTAATCCCTCACCCTTGCCAGCAAGTCCTAACAGCCAATGATACGCACAAGTTTAGATCCGCAATTGCTTTAATTGCGCTTTCCTAGTTTACAGCCATAGGAAAAATGATCCTTTCGTCTGTACTTGGTATCTGCGTTCTACATCTTACAGCTTAGCCTGGCTTCTCATTAGGCAAGAGGTGCTGCACTGCCCTCAGGAAAGCTGGATACGCAGAGCTGCTTCTGTCCGTCCGTCCGCAGTGCCACAAAGACATGCTCCATGACAGATGGCGAAAAAAGAAAAAAAAAATAAAATCAACTTCTACTGACTTTCTGACAACGCCACAGAACTTCATCTCTTCTGATGCCACTTTTGAAGACACTTAGATCAAAAAAGAAAAGACCTTTATGACCCGAGTCAGGGAGACAATTTCTTTATTGCTTATAAAGGTAGAGCACTTGCCTTATAAGCTGCAAATTCTCACTCTACTCCCAGCAAACAGCTCACCTACTGAACTATTTAGGGTGCATATGTCTGTCTACTTGTGCACAGCTGTACAACACTGAATCAGCTCTTAAAATACACAGGGCCAGACCACAGGACTGTCCAGAATTTGCAAGGCCATTACTGTCAGTTTTGGCTCCAAAAGAAATTTCGTCTTCCCTTCCCCCCCCCCCCCCCCCAAAAAAAAACCAACAAAACCAATTTACTCTCTCGACAGTGTGGACAACCTGCATTTGAACTGTGAATTTTGAGCATTTGCATAGCCATTTTAACAGAGCGGATGCTGGAGACGATCTCCCCCTGCAGGCTACAGCGTTCCAACCACACAACCAATACAAGGGCCTCTGATTAAGCATATGTGATATCCTGGAACTTCATGTACAGCTGTTCACACATCAGGCTGCTACTGAAAGCACTAAAATCCTAAAAAAAACCTCATCACTATCATCCTTTTCTAGCTCATGAAGTTAGTAAGTCAGCTAAATGATTGTGGGAATCTCAAAACACAAGAAAGTGTATCTACCGAATTGCACTGCTAGGGAGCTGCTATAAATTAATTAACCCTTACTTCAAACTGTTGTGGAATGGTATAATCTGTTCACAGCACTCAGGAAATAACAATTCCACTTTGATTAAATTTCAGTACGATCTGAAATAAGGTGTACATACAATCCATCCAAAAACCTGACCAAACCAGCTTAAGGACCAAGATAGTCAAGAACTGCGAGTCTCTAAGGCCGATGCAGTGCAAATGAGATTTTTTTCACTATGTTAAGAGTACACATTAGGAAAACTAAGCTGTCCTGACCACCACTGAAGGTCTTTGATACCTTGATCTTAGAAGTTTAGGTTAATGCACTGTTGCAACAGTTGTGGCAGTTTAAGACATGACACTTCCTCAGCTGGCATCTCCCTAAGCCTTCTACCAGCCACCTGTGTCCCAGCAGCATGAAGTACACTTATCCGAGCATACTCATATGCTTCAGAAGACCAGCTCAGATGTAGATGGAAAGTGGTTTGAGGAGTTTTTCAACGAAGAGGTTGGTTCCACGGTCTAAGTCTGCGCTGCCGTGGTTCCCCTCTTTTTTTCACCTGGACAATTCACTCACTGCACCTCCCTTTTTTTACCAATCCTACCTAGCGCTCAGACGATGCAACAGTAAACCAATCCAGAAGCCGCAAAAGCATTCATACTTTTTTTGACAGGGAAGCAAGGGTCTCACCTCCTAAGGACAAGACAAAACTGTGACCTACAGTACTGGTTCAGCCTATGCAGCAATTTCAGGAATGCTGTGTCCTGCCCAGATGCATACTGCAAATTTTGTCAAGGTTCACAGGCGATACAAGGTGAGATTCATTCAGCAAGAAAGTCGCCAACTGTAGCTATACTTCATGTAAGTACTGCCTTGAGTTAGCAACTGTGCTGGCCTGTTACATCTGCACTACATCTATTTTGCGTGACAGCCTCTTACTGCAGCCAAGAAAGATCTGAGCCATAGTGCATACGCATTTATTTTGTCTAGCCTGGCACACATGTGTATGCATACATGCATAACGAAGATCAGGGAGAGAAAGAAAATAAATTATTACAGCCCCTGCTTACTGTCACCCAGTTTCCTTTCAAAAAGGAAACACTTCAACAGGTAATTGAATGTGTGTGCATGGTTGGTATGATGCTCGATTAGCATGTCAACAAACCTGGATATGCAGTTCTGTATAGAATGAGCCACAAATCAACTCTGCTTCAGGTGTTCTGCTCAACCTTCCTTAGAGAAACGTTAATATTACGACTGAGATCCTATTAAGGCCATCAGTAGTAATGGCAGATTACAAATAAAACTGATTTTTCAGTATACAATCCATTCCTTTTCATTTTGCCAGTTTTAGTACCCTTCTATTACTTCTCCCAATCATAATTCATAGATTCACCGATGGAAATTGCTATTTAAAATACAGAAATAAAGCTGCATGCTGACCAATGATGAAAAAGCAATTTTCACAAGACACAGCTAGGATAAAGGGTGTGATCTACTCAGAGTACTTTAAACAAAGGTGCTACTGAAATGACAAAGTATTAATAAATGTTTTCAGGCTGAGTAATTTTTCTATCAAAAAAAAAATCACACATTAGGTCTCCTGTGGCACTAGCCCTAACTACTACAAAAGTCCACGGGCATTTTGCTAACGAGGTATTACAGTTAATCAGATGATCAGGAGCCAATTGCATAAGAAAATGAACAGTTATGAGTTGCACAGCCTAGGGCAATCTCAATTGATATATTTAGCACACTAAGTTCTTTTAGAAATGTCACTGCTAACATGTCAACATTAGATGGCAGCAAATACCTGTAAATGAATAAAGAGCAAAAGTTTAGAAAACTGCACTGGGGTGACAAATGTACAACACAAAGCCCTTCAAATACAGATACTGCCCAAAGCAGATACAGTCCTATCAGCCCCAAAAACAGGTGCTGAAGAACCCAGAGAACCTTTACTTCAACCAAAGTTTGGTTTACCAAACCAAACCAATCAAACAAAACACACAAACAACAACAAATAATCAAAGGAACACATCAAGCGATACCCAAGGCCAAACTTTAAAGCAAAAGAAATACGCGTCTTAGAATGATGTTATATAGGAACTTCAAGGCCATCAGAAGAAGCGATTTAGTGACACAAGAGCTTGGTTTGTTATTGCCTACAGCGTACGTGGCTGTTTAGACTTCCTCCCCCCTGTCCCCACCTCCCTTCTGCAACGATTAGGAGTTTGTGTAACTTCTACAGCTATACTGCACTTCAGCATTATTTGCTAGAATTTTAAGATATCAAAGACGGATTAAAATTAAATGTGGCTGGCATATTTCTCTGGTAAGAGAAAGAAACAGAATGACTGTTTGAAGTGTGATACTCCGTTTTTTCCTTCGGATCCTTTTCATTTAGTTTCACTCAGCAGTGAAAAACAAAAAGGTTACAAACCTATAGTGAAGTAAGTGCGAAGGATTAAAAGTGTCTGCTGGTATAAAATACAAAAGATTGACCAGAATGGAAGAGGCTGAGTGTGCTTGTTCTCACCATTTGCTAAATTGTATCCCATTGCTTGACATGACATCCTCTGGGTTTTCATTAAAGGCTACTGAACATCTGGACCATAAATTATCGTCTTTTTTTTTTTCCCCCTCATGAAAAATTCAGCTCTGCTAGAAAAGGCAGCTGGAGGCATGTCAACGCTAGAGGGGGGCAGAGCATCACACCAGACAAACACATACCGAGTTCCCTTGTAAGGAGGGACAATTAGAAAAGTCACTGGCCAGTGGAACAATTTGGGATTTCCAGACTTACTAGATTACTACGGTGTAAGTGAATGCAAAATAGTTATCTTCTTAGAAGAGATAAAAAGCAAGCTAGTTCATTTCACTAATATGTGTCACTACATTTCATTACAGCTTTAGAATTTCAGGCATTTATCTAACTAGCTGACTAATATTTACATGGGGACGTAACAGTAATTTTCTTCCCCCTCAATTTAAGTTGCAATACTTCTCAAGTGACATCAAAGACGACAAAAGTCTTAAAAATACATCCCACCAACAACTTAGAATGTTGCAAGCTGGCAGAGATGCCACTCAAGAAGACAGTGCACATTACGCCAATATTCTTAACATCCCTTTGTGCAAAAGACCATTTTTTAATTCCCACCTCAGTGCCTGACACAAGTCTTTGTTATCCAGGTTACAGCTCCGACATAACACTGGGAACTATTAAGTAACAGCATAGAGAAAACCGGTAAAAAAGAGTAAGAGTAAAGCCTTTGGTAACCATTAAGTAAAGCTTTTTCATTGCATGGGACCAACTCAGTATGCACAGAGTAAATTGCCAACCTACCTCCTTTCCGCAGCAGATAGATGGGCACAACATAAAGCATCACATGCTGGATGTAATAAATTTCCATTTCAAATGGAAGCTGTGGAATAAGAAAAAATATTTGTAAATGTTTTTCATCGCTAGCAAGTGAATTACAAGGAACCGTTCTCCGTATGACCCATGACAATGCCTTCAGTTATTTTATCACCTAAGCATATTAACAGAGATGACATTAATGGTCAGTGCTTTAAAAGCGCAGCTAACAGTACCCATTACATTCCCCTTGCCACAAACACAAGTCAGTCGAAAATTCTCAAAACTAGCCAGAAGCACAACAAAGAAGTAATAACGTAAGATTGCTCTTTTCCCTTTCTTAGTTAGCATAAATTACCAATAACAATGCAAAACCCTAAAGTAATCAAATCAGAAACTATACACACCGCATATGACAGTAACCTTTTTAGAAAGAAAACATAATTGCTACCTTGTGAGCGATAGAATTCTATAAATGAGGTCTTTTATATACAGAAGTATATACATAAATATAGAAAGGTAACTACTGAGGAGGCTTGTGCAAAAATCAAAAGACCTAATTTATAGCAGTCTGCATGCATGTGTTAAACTGCTAAGCTTCACCAAATATAAGATAAAATACAAAATAATCAGTATTTTAGTGGTTTTAAAGAGAAGCTGCAGAATGATGCATGTAAGCAAGTTACCAGTTAGTAGTAAATCAGGTATTTCTCACCTGCTGACTTTTGGGAAATTCTTTAGTAGCTGAATTCCTGTTACTTCTTAGAGGAGAAGTCAAACAGACTGTGCTAAAATAATACTGTGCTAAAAATAACTTGAACCACAACTCTGAGTTTAATTTGAGCCCCTTAATCCAGACCCAACTAATTCCAGCTCCTTATCAGTTAGAAAAGATGATGCACTGTATTTGAAAGTTATTCTCATCTGTAAATGCCTTTGCCTAGATCTAGTTGTTAAACTAAAACAGCACACTTAAAACTGAACAGTAGTAGGAAAGACTCAAATTCAAAATTCAGAATTCAGCCTCTTGCTACAGCTCATTTACAAAGCTGGAAAGACATGCTTTTCCACTATTTTTCCAGAAGTGAAAACTGGACAATACCACCAGACAAGGATGAAATCTCACAGGAATGATGCAAAGCCATTAGTTTTGGTTCAAATGCAGACTCATTCTATCACTCTACAGGCTAAAGTGAATCCAGACCAAGTCCCACCATCGTCGCTTGTCTGTTGCGAAGGAAAAAAATAAAGGAAAAAAAAAGCCTTCCTTTTTTATTATTGTTCTGAGACACTGAACTCATAGCACTGAAAAGGAAACTACAAAAATTTCTACAGCAACAGAAGAGAGGTTGAAACAGAGTTTGGTTTTCTTCCTAAATAGCAGTCAATAAATAGCTGGTAATTAATATACTGACCTTTTAAATTCAAGAACAATTCTTATATCCCATTTTGTATGTAAAAGATGCTAAAATCAATGGCTGGATTCTGCTAGTCCTGGCATCCCCCAGCTGAACACTATCAGTGTTCTGACCACAACCTTCAAGATGTTCAGCCAACTCTTGGGAGACTAAGCTAAAAAAAAAATCTTCCATACAATCTGTTGCGTTATTTCTTTCCAGGTACTCTGTACCAAAACATAAACTGAAGCAAGATAACAGTATGCAAAGCAAGAACTTCACAAAAGTTGTGAGGTTTCCTGACTCTGAACCCTTTCTGCTGTCCCTCGTTGAAAGGCACAGAGGGCAAAGTGAGAGAATCAAAATTATTTGGAAAGAGGCCAAAGCAGTTTTCCTAACTGGAGAAAAAGCTGCACCTCTCCCAATTGGAACAGGCACACTTCAGAAACAATAGCTCCGGCTATAAACACCACAATGTGAGCAACTCACTCCTGCCAAGGAGCATTCTCTATTTAGTATCTGTGGTTTCATAAAGGCTTCTACACTCTCTGAGTCGTGAGGGCCAGTTACACAAACACTACGCTCAGGACACTTCTGAGAACAGAGTACTGTTGTTTTGCTGCAGTGGTGTTGACAATATTTTTTTTTGTGTAAAACAAACCATCTTTTTTTGACTATGAAAGATTGCTTGTTCTGAAGCCTGGCTAATTATGCAAGTGCATTTCCTGGTATAGAGCTGCAAGAGCAGAATTTCTGTACAACCAAGCACTCGAGTTGTACAGCCAGGCTACAACAAACAGAAAAAGAACAAACACAAAAGATGAGCTATAAAGTTGTACTGAGCAGCTGACTCACCTAGCTCTAAAGGGCTCGTCTATAAATTGTTTCATCAATAAAACACTCACAGACAGCAGACAGGTACCTTTTATACAGAAAGAAAACTGCAAGTGAAGACAAGGTAGAAGAGATCATCCATCAATCTGGGATTTAAAGAATCTCTGTGAAAATACATAAGCACTTCAAGTGGTAAAGTTTGAGAAATTGAAAAAAAAACAATAATCAAAGCAACATTTACAGAACAAAGTCAGTCAAAATACTGAGTTGGTTCCTCTGATCATATTTGACCATAGACACCTGTGAAGGCCATGTGCATTTAAACCCAGACTCAACAATCTCCAAAGTGGACCCTCTCCATAAGCCCCAGGAGGCTTGTCCTCTCCCACCAGATGCCACGGTGGAAACCTAGCAGCGGCTCTCAAGAGTGGTATTTCCTTAGTAACAGACCAGTGATGTTCATGGTACTCTTCTTCAACTACACCTGTCCCCACATACATTCAGAATCACCGGATATTTGTTACCAAGACAGACTCCTCTGAACTCTGTGTATTAACTGACAATTTATTTGCTGGGGTTTTTGTACTCTTTTGTAAACTCTTGTCTTCCTTAGCAGCCACCAGCATGACACTTCCTGCATTTCACCTTGTTCTCCTTACTCAGAATCTTTAAACAACTAATGGCACAAAAAAAAAAAAAGGGACAAATTACCTCCTTCTTCTACTAACTTATACTCCCTTAACAATGTGAATGAAGACAGAGGACAGGCTACTCTGTTACTCAAGACAATAAGTAAGTTTTTCTCCTTTAAAGACTCTTACTTGTGGCAAAAAAAATCTGCTTCATCTATTCAGAGGTTTTAATGCTGGTATAAAATCGTGTATGTTTCAAAACACCAAACTAATACTGACATACACAATTCCTCTAACATACAGGATCAAAACACACTAACAAAATACTCTTGAAATAAATATTCAGAGTATTCACTTTTTACATTTTGTAACAAAATTTCTGTTAGAAAGTAAATGGCGTTTTGTTCCTCCAGGAAGAGTTTGGCTCAAAGTGGGTGCTTCTACCCCCCACATCCACCTGGTGCAACGCAGATTCAAAAGTGCCACATTCCCTGGACATGAGCTAAAGGCCCTCTGGAAAGTACCAAGACTAGTGAGCAGGCAGTAGACCTCCACCCCAGGAACAGGTAAGTTACGTCCCGTTCTACTGGTTCAGCTAAACTCCTAGCAGCCGCTGACATTGCCTGCGAGACCACGGAAAGGAGAAACCGTATCATGAAGGATCAGAGCTCGCCCTCGCATGGCTGAGCATGAAGAGTCACAGGCATCGGCAGCAGTCCTCTCCGCACGTACCTGCTGCCCTAACTTGAACCAGCTGCTGCCCTAAGGAAACAATTGGTCTTTCCATCGACTGCACTAAGCTTTAGAAAAATCTCATCAAGACAGCAGTAGAGATGAAGCCAGAAGTCAGATATTCAGCTGAGAGCTTCCCTCAAAAGAGCGTAGCACACAATACTCGTTTAAACTAGTTTAAACCAACTTAGACACAGCAGCGGGTTTTCAGTGGGCTTGGAGGTCACCACTTTGCTCTGTTTTCATTCTTGCCCAGCAGCGCTTACACTGAGCCAAGGTATTTTCTGCTCCTCACACCGCCCCACCAGCCAGTAGGCTGGAGGTGCACAAGGACCTGGGAGGGGACACAACCAGGACAGCTGATCCCAAGTGACCGAGGCGATATTGCATGCCACAAGACATCATATACCATACATGACATCAAGAGACATGCTTGGTATATCAAGCTGGGGTAAGAAGGAGGAAGGGGGGGATGCTCAGAGTGATGGTGTTTGTCTTCCCAAGTAACCGTTATGAGTGAAGGAGCCCTGCTGTCCTGGGGATGGCTGACCACCTGCCTGCCCATGGGAAGCATTGAGTGAATTCCTGATTTTGATTTGTTTCCGCACAGCTACTTTGCTTTACCTATTTGTCTTGCAAAGTAAAACTACAAAACAGAAAATAGGTCCTGTTTTACCTCAAACCAGGACACTATTCAACTGTGTCTATCTCAGCCCATGAGTTTTCTCACATTTACCCCTTCAATTCTCTCCCCCATCCCACCGTGGGGGAGTGAGTGGCTGCGTGGTGCTTAGGCGCCCGCTGGGGTTACACCACCACACTTTGCCTGTCACTACAGAAGATGATGCTCACCAAGAAAATCAGGAAAAGGCAATGTTCGGTGCACTGCTGATCTCAACTGAGTGCATTTGTTTTGACTTTTATCGATGTTTTGAGTATTTGACTAACACTGTATTTGATGTTTATTGTGCCTCATAAAAAGGCACCACTGTCTCCTGCTAACTCCATTTGATTAAAGAAACCAGCTCATATTACTGACACAATGGACACAAACAAGCATTTGTAGAGTCAAGTCTAAAAATAGGAATTATATGAGGTAAGTAATGCCAATTTCAGAAATAGTATTGTGCCGGTTCTTCTAGAGAGAACATTAGGACTACTTCTCACCACCAGCAAAAGGTTACATTACCACATAAAAACGCGATTGTAGACTCCATCTCCACACCCATACCATTTTAATGCATATAGCACAGGTAACTGCCAAAAGATGCAGAAACCTGGGCTTTAGCACCTACCAGCAACAAAAGCACAATCTCTCAACAGTCCCCAATGTGCAACTGTTCCATTATTTTCCCTTGTGCCAGTTAGATCAAGCCAGTTATAGTTATGGCATAATGTGCTACCATAGCCTAGTCCATTTTGCTGTGTAGGCACAAGTATTCCGGGCAAACTATTTAGTACAGTAATTATTGCCATATCAGTCAACAGAAATGCAGTAGTCAGTGATCAGAGGCTCTACACAGAGTGGACTGTAAGTACTAGTCAGAGTATGATTCTGTTCCTAAACCAGATTTAGAATGCGTACCTCTCAAGCCAAATAGTTCTAATAATAGAATAGAGCAGCTTCTGGAAACATGAAAACTGCACTATCTCAGCTGTGCGAGCAGAGACAGCAAGTGCAACACCTCTGGGACATGTCCTCTTTTTTACTTTATCTGTATCAACATTTTCAGGACATCAGCTTGCAAAAAAACCCCACTTTTAAACTAGTGGTAAGAATTTCCTTTGAACTTTCATATTGCATTAATCAAATTTTAAACAAAACCAGTTACTCTCCAAACACTTGGGAGTCTTTGTGGCAGTTAAATGAATTTAGTTGTGCAGCTACCAAGACCTACACTGTATTCCATAGAGTATAAATACAGAGTAAAAAGAAATCTTTCTACTCCTGTATATCCTCTTACACCTTCCTAGGCTCCCACTTGGGAACCTATCAATCCAATTGCCTTAGCAGCTTCTTCTCTATTTACTTACAAGTCATAACAGATTAGCCTATTTTCCATGTGTATTGTTAATGCTGACCAAGAATAATTTGCATTACACGAAAGGAATTAAATTATGAGAGAAAATTAGAATACTCTTTATTTCTAGAAAGGTAATAAGAACTCACAAAAACACAAATTGAATCAGGAACAAACTGTTTTGTCTTCATCCAGTGGCTATTCCAATGCACAAAATTTAACTCCATCAGCGCATTGTAAATAATGTAGCAAATAACTGGAATATTTAGTTGCCAAATAAAGACAAGTGGGTGCATCTGCTGCTCAAGACCATTAATTACTGGCACCTCAACATCATGTCAAGGCAGGAAAATATTTCCTTGGAAAGAACAGAAAAGACTGACCTCATCTTTTAGGCTACATTTTTTTGGAACACTATCCCAGGTGTCCATTACAGTCCAGTAAGATTTTTAACCAGTATAGCATCACTGAAAGTTTAAAACAACTGAAGGTAGAAACTTTCTGCTGCGGTTTCAACAAATATCTCAATTCTCCATTTCCACTGGCAACAGACTAATCTTTAAGAATAGCTTTGAAATGACTGAGGTTCTTAAAAAATTTAACAGATACATTACAAGAAAATGGAAAGTGTCATTTTATGCTAGAAGTGTCCAATAATTTCTTCTTCAGGATAATTTAGCATTGAATCATATATACATAAACAATATTACAATGCATTAAGTAACATAATTGGTAGCAAAAATATGTGTCCCTAATAGACTATGCCCCAAAATGTTGCAAGAGGTGTTCCAGAAATTACTTTGAACAGGTTAACACTTAGAACCAAAATCCTGACACCCGCTAGTTTCTAAACAACCATCCGTCAGCTGGTGAAGTAATAATTATCTTCCATTCTGTATCTTCTAGCCCTTGCCCCTTTCAGATTCTTGACATGTAAAAATAAAACCGTACATCTAGTATTTTCTCCTGCATCCCACTGCTTTCATCTCCATAATGATACACAATTTGCTAGGTAGCATCTACACGACTACTGCTGAACTTGCTAAATTAGCAGGCTTCTCCAAAAAGAGACCACAGCTCACCTGGAATCATCTGCTGCCTGTAAGATAATTAATAGGTGATCCACGAGGGGGAGAGAGGTGTAGGAGAACATCAGCTGAGGACAATGAAAACTACCTACAACACGACAACACCCAGATGTATGTCAAATAACTCACGGGGACAGAACACATTTTACATGATGAAAGGTAACAGCAAGGCATTTCGGTGCTTATGGCAACACATCACTTTTATTGAGATACTACAAACCAGAGCAGACAGCACGGACAAAATTATTGTGACTTTTTGAACTTCCTACCAAGTTTTGAGACATCTACTGCTTTCAGGACTATGTCAGTGTAAACAACTCCGAGGACAGTTGCAGAGCAGAATGTGTGCCTGTCACGAGAGAATCTGGATCAAAGCAGCAGTGCTGTAAAACATCTTGTGCCAGAAGAAACACTGAAAAGAGAACAGCCTAGCAAGCAGCTGTTAGGCCAAAAATATCCTAAGTTGTATTTATTCCAAAAAATATTTGCTCTTGGACATTATCCTTTGGCTCCTCTATCCCTAATCAAGGGGAGAATTTTATAGAAGTAGTCTGTATTTTTCCTGTTTAATCACCACTGCCCTAGTAAGAATGAGATCTACGATAATGGCAGAGAAAATACAACCTAATGATCTATTAAATATTTTAACATTTTATCCTTAAGAGGATAAACCCCAGAAAAATCATTTTGTTATGCTAAGGTTTATATTTACTTAAAAACTAGATATTTTGAAATAAAAAAAATAGAGTTCTCTTTATCAAGAAAAAATATTTGTTTTATTAGTTTGATGCCCCTTCACCACTATCAAGTTTTATTAAAACATAACTGAAACTGCACATAAACTGGTTTAGTATGGAAAAGAATATATGTAGTTACCAGATTAAGACGGGCAACATAAATCTTGAAAGAACTCTAAGGGTTATTATACTACTAAATCCACTGAAATCTGAAAAATATGATCCAATCTCCTGTGCACGTGTGTGTCATGCTTTACAGAAGATTATTTTTAACATGTAAAAGCCTACAGATGTATTATTCTCTTTCTAGTAACTAAACTGTGTCTCAATACAAAATTTTATAGTCTTGAAACGGAGAAAAAAGAAACCATTGACAAGCCAACAATAAAATTGCCAGTTTTCAGGTCTCCTAGCTACCAGTGAGGCCAACCAACATAGCTTATCAACCATAAAGTTCAATACAGATGCCAATTTTTATACTTAATCTTAAAACAGTTAAGATTTGCCAACAGCCACTAACAACATTCGTAATGGAGTCTAAATTCCACAATAATTCTGTTAATAGTACCATTAATTCACATGCATATGTATATAGATAAAAGTACTTTATCCAGACACCATAAACATGTAAGCAGATAAATTCAAGTGAACTCTATCTTAAAACAGACATTTAAATAACCGCAACAACAGATTTTTGCAAGTAAGTCAGATGACAAAATATGAACGAGCATGTAGGCATATATGCATAGACATACACATACACACCCTACATGTGCATGCACAACAGCTCTTAAAAATAATCCTTAGAAATACTTCATATGGCTCACTCAGGATAACTTTCCTACCATTAACTCTCGATAGGTTGAAGAATCTTACTGGGGATATCAACAGGGTAGTTTTTCATCCAGGAGACAAGAGTTTTATCACAGAATTGAAAACTTGGATAGAAAAAAAGAAACGCTGTGCCTAATCTCGGGGGAGAGAGGGTGACAGCCACCAACGACATTTGGCATTTTCCATGCCTGAGGAATCTTACATTTACATATAGTCTAAAAAGCCTGAAACTGAATTTTGACCACAGGCCACAACACTAACCTACAGCAGCCTCTTTCAAAGCCAGTTTTCCCTCTATTTAAGGGCTAGAATGGAACTGACAAAGTAGTTTTTTCTACCCTCAGAGTACAACAGTTTTAACTTTCCACATTGATTTATAAACACAAAAAAAATCCTAGATCAGTATTTTGGCTCCACTGTAGTGACCTGTACCAGGAATCTACAGGCTAGTAAAATGAACTTTAAAAAGCCAATCAAAGCAACGGTTTAACATCTTCCCAAAGAAAAATCTTCTAGTAATAAAAGATTTCTAAACAAAAGAAGGAGGAATAGTTCACCAGACTCACCAGGCGTGTATTAACAACGGGAAACAGCAATGCCAAGAGAGCCCCATTCAGCATATGCATCTGTAACCTTAGAAAAGAGGTGTGATATTTTCACAGATGGAAGTAAAATTCAATGTTTTCACATATTTTACGTAGTATCTCTTCAATAAAAGGTAGCAAGAGATTCAAGAAAATTCTTTTGGCTTTAATTTGAATAAAGCCACCATTAAATACAATAACCAGATACTTGCAAATGAAATAATGAGGACAAAACCCTCTCTTTAAATACAGACTTAAATAATTTCCTAAAGTAGGACTGCTTTCTATAATGAGCTTTGGATTCCTAGAAAGCCTGGACTGCCCGTTTGTGTTAATCCTGTTCACGATGCAAGTTGCTAAATAGTTGGAATTTTGTTGTTCATTTGTCTTTCAGAGCTTAAAATAGCGTATTTGATAAAGGTTTTTGCTCCTGTCTAACTCCATAAGTGTACAGCTTCAGTGTAAAGCTTCAGGAATTTGGAAGAAGTCCCTTAAAATAATTACGTTTGTCAGAATGCTACAGCAAGTCCTAAGCACAGAATAAGGCAGGAAAGTAGTATTATAATACCATATTTTGCATATCTGTCAGCCACCTTTTTCTGAACCACTGTTGCATCACAAGAACACAAAACCAGTGTCAATACTGTTTCAGTCTACATAAGACACAAAGGAGAGAATAAACTGACTACAACCACTAACTGCCATAAACTGTTAGGAATTTTGAAGTCACTTAAGGGGGCAAAAGAGAAAAATTTTAGAACAGTTTTTTGAAATGTAATTTATATGCTGTCAGGGCGTTAGAAAACAGAAAGGCTCATTCTGAAAAAGAAGTATTGTGGCCTCTGCTTTGCAACCAGTCTTTTGCAAATACAAACTAAATTCAGGATTTCCTGGACACCGGGCACACTTTTCAGACTCTCCGAGCTGGAGATGGTAACACAGTGTCTCTGTGGTCAGCCTGCTCCCTGCCCAACTAAGGAACAGCAGGAAAAAGGTGCAGACAGACACTAGCAGTTCCAAAATAATTCATGAGGCATGCCCCCACCACCGTTTTTCCAGTCACTGCCTAGACTAAGACAAGCAAGAGCTGAGTTAACTGTCACAGTGGCAGTTACAGCCACTACTGATTATCACTCTGCCTGGGAAGCCCCGTCACCCTCCCCACAATACGACCAGTTACCCCCCTTAGCTGCTTACTGGATTCTACTGCAGTAGTCCATTAGAGCTCCCTGTGCATTAGAAACTCTTGTGGCTCCTACAGTTAGTAACAATACGCAGTATTTTGGAAAAGGTTGCATAGGTTTGAGAAATATCCAAGACAGCAAGAATTTGCATTTACTATTTAACTTATATCCACAAATTTTATAACTAGACCTGCACTGTACACATGGCCTTCAGTGAAGCACAGTCACTAATTTTTAGAGAGGATAATAAAAAGGTACAAGGCACATGACATCACTTACACAAGCCCATATGTTAATCTGTAGAAAGACAACTGCATTCTCATCTGTTACTGAGCCAATCCATGTTGTTAATTGAGGCCAAAACCACCAGTAGGAAAGAATCGAGGGCACGTGGCTCAACAGCCACAACTTAAGCCCTGACCCTTTTCAAGGAGTCAGTTTTCAATCCAGCCAATATGGCTTTCCAACTGGACATATATATCTTAATATTTTATGACTTAAGCTGTGACTAACTTCTAAAATACATTATGGAAATAGACATATGCAGAAACATAGTAAGGAAGAGGCATTACCTGAAGAGAATCATTGCAGTCCGGCATGGAGGGCAAGCAAGAAGAAAAATCTGAAATGTTAGAAACAAATTTAAATTAATGATATGATCTCTTTTGGACTCCTTTTTCTATATCTTTCTTTCCCAGTTCTGTATGTCACAAATCATTTCTAACAAGAAGAACTGTTTTACAGCACAGCTAGAAAAGACTTAAAGTCTTGAACAAATTAAAAGGTCTCATATTACCTATATATAAAAGGATTTAAGCAGTATGAGCAACACCTAGGGTTCAGCTTTTGTCAGTACCTAAGAAACAAGTCAAATCCTAGCCTGTTTGATATCACCATTATAAAAGGTCTCTCATAAAGCAAAATACTGTATTACAAATCATTTTACTACAGCAGCTTCTTTAGCCCTCAGTCATGATAAGGTCCTTGCTGTGATCAAGACCGGACATTTACAACAATACGTCACTTTTGCAGTGCAGGACCCAGCGCTTGCAGATCTCGTGTGAGATGGCTGTCTTTAAAAGCTTCTTAATACTTCCCAAAATAAGGCTACCGCAGTATCTGCTCTACGCCTAGGCTTAGTAGTCCTTTAAATATGTCCACTGCCACACTCAATAAAGTATTTTTAAAGTACTGTAAAAATGTCAGCAATTATTAGCCAGCTGTTTCACAAGACCAAAAAGAACTGAATACAATTGGAGCAGCATGTTTGTTTTTCTTTACAGGCCATACTCCTACCATAAATAGGATGTGATTTAAATTTTTGCGCAATATTGTTGATTTGCAACAATGCCTCAACTAAATTTAGAGGATAACCCTCATCTTTTGATACTGCTGTTCAAAACCTCTCACAGCAACTTAAAATACTTCATATCAGCAAGTCTTACTCTAGATACGAAGAGACTACCACATAAGTGTTCAGTGATATAAATCCTATTTTTTTATATTGTCCACTACTGCAAAGAAGAGACTTTGACCTACTGTGTGATAAAAAGTATATCAGAAAAAAATGGATCACGCTTTTTACTGTTGTTGCTAAAGTAAATTCACAATAGATTATTTCACTGCCAACCTACAAGACAAATTATCATGAAGTCACTTCTAGTGAGAACATTTGGAGACTACGTCTACTTTGTGGACAAGTCGAATTAGACAATTCCCCAAAGGTGTTTCTTTGAAAGGTTGCAGGGCTGCGAAGAGGCCTCTGATGTATATTCCAATTAATCACTACTAGATCATGTACTTGCTGCAGCAACAGTAGAAGTGTTGAAGCCTGGATCACACTACTGAGCCCTTGTTTATAAAATGGTCATTGCTGTCATTACCGTACAAATCCCAAATATTTTATTTCCAGTGCAAGTTCTTAATAGACAGCCCTTTATTTCTCTGATCCACTTACTTGTACGTTTAGTTCAAGTCAGTCTCAATAACTGTTTAGAACATGCATATGGACACACAAATCATTCTTCCGAAGTCATACAGAACTCTAATAGCATAGCAAGAAAGAGTCAGCAATTAAATTTAACTGAATGTACCCAAAGACATTTTCTTAGTGAATACTGTTAAAATCCAATCAGGGCTTCTCTGAAATCTTGTATTTAAAAAGCCAGTACTTTCAACCCATGAGGACAGGTTAAAGAGGAAGAGAACGTAACAGATGCATGATGACAATCCATTAATGGATTTTTTTTGTGCTAAGAAAAAAAAGAAAAAAGAAAAAAGTATATGCCAGAAAAATCTTATTAAGTCTATATATCACCTTGAACATAAGACCCATATGTCTTCTAGGAAAAGTGTTTAACACTTATTATGCTTCACTATTCCATCATTGCGTATATTTGCAATAAACTTTGTTTACTAACTAAAGTTCCTTGAATTGTGGACTATATTTTACTCACTTTGGGGACCATAAATATCTTCTACAGGTCTCTTATAATGACTACTTTTTTCCCCATGCTACTTGCACTCATTAGTCAAACTTTTTAAACACTCCATGTTGTATGTTAGCAAAAGAACATATGATATTTAGAGTCTCACTAGCTCATACAGAGTTTTAAATTCAGATTATTTTACGATTTCCCTAAATTCAGGAATCTGATAGAAGACACATGTTACTTCTGAAGCACAGTTCATACCGTCATGGAAGAAACTCTGCTCTTCCAATACAGATTTTTTTTTTTTTTTTAAATTTCCTGCATCTTAAAAAGAATGACCTTTCTCTCTATACGCACAAAATAATCAAACCAGACTATGTCTTAATCACACCTGTCATTTCTTTTTCTGAGACAATGAAGTGCTCCAACTACCACATGGTACAGCAAAAACTGCAAGTCCGTATACTGTCTGAATCTCACCATTGAGGATAAAAAATAGCTGGTATTAAAAAAGGATGGCATTGTTACAAAGACTGAGATGGACATACCAATCTACAATACTTCACTACCACAGAGACAGGCAAAGAAGAGAACAAGATTCACAGCTGCTTGTTTTTGTATCAATTCTACTGCAAGAAACACAGTTTCGGGAACTGATGAGGGAAAAATAAATATTTATTATTTTTAAACATGCAAATCCCTCTGTTACAAGGGTTCTTTCAGAAAACAAGCCTGACTTCCATTTTTTATGACAGCAGAGAAATCATAACTAGCATGTTTATGTAAAAACTTCAGGCTAATGAAGAGATCTTCAAATGTGTTACCTTTAGCAGTTCAATATCAAGCGTTTCCTCTCTAAATATGTACTTTCTGTGATAAATAAACCTTGACTTCTTAAAAAGGATGTTTTACAAGACATCCTTGCATCTGATTTTCAAAGAACTGTATCAGTGAGACATTATAAAAAGTATCACCATTCAGCTCAGAGTAATTAGTGGTCTTAAAATACCTAGTTCACAGCAGACAGGCTCACAAGCTCTACCACAAGTGTTCACATACTTACCCCATAATCATATTACATTTCTGGAAATGTAATAAAATCCTTTGCCTTGCAGGAGGAAACTGCTACGTTTTATGAACCAAACAATGTCATATCAAATTAGTGGCGTGGCTGTGAAGAGTTCCCAGCCTCTGTTTTCCTGCTGGAACTCCCAAGGTTTTCTGCACTCGGGCTAGCACAGACCTTACCCCCCTGCACCAGCACACTGCAGAGCTCTAGTGTAAACAGGGCAGCATGTATCTTTAAGCACACTTTAAGGACTAGGCTTCTCCTCGTTCAAGGCAGAATAACTAAACTTTCAAGTTAGAATAAACACTAAGAAACAGCTTAAATGTCCCTACTTGTTCTGTCAGATCTGCTACCTGTTATATTTTCACGTTACAAACTAAAAGGACAGAAGAATTAACCAGAAAAACAAAATGTACAAAAGTAACGATTTTAGGAGGGAAAAACAACCTATGACATATATGTTGTCTGATAAGCTGAATTCTGAGCACAGCTATGATCACTCTCTTCCCCTTTAACTTCTCTCAAAAAGAAGCAGATTTAGAAAAGGGTTACAGAGGTCAACAAGAATGATCAAAAAATCTTCCCCACATGGATTGATTCTTCAATCTGGCTAATGAGAGTGAGAGAAAGGAAGGGTATAAAATCATGAGTGGCCTTGAAGAAATGTGTAGCTAACAAGTTCTAGGTGGGGACAGTATTATGAGTCAGGATGTCTGAGTCTTTTTCACCAGCGCAGGACCAGAAGATTCCACAATTGTTCTCAAGTAATAAACTGCAGAGACACTCATAACACTTGTCAATCTGCAAATTGAAATTCACTTCAACCTTGAGGATCCAGATGAAAACAAAAGTCAGAAATTCTGTCAATCTACTTGGTAATTGCTCTGCAAGACCAGAAATATCATTGTCCATCTCCCTGAGAAATATTTCTGGCATGAGAAGCTGCTTGGTCAGCACTCCCCTGCATGAGCCCAAACACAAAGGTCACACCACAACACGTGATGGATCAGCAGGGCTGTTATAATTTGGAGACTGTAACGTACAGGATTGCCCTGCTTAACTAGTCCTTCACTGAGACAAGATCTCAAAGAAGCTGAAGTCATGGTTGGTGTGAACTAACCCACGCTAGTTACCAGCACACTCTCAGCTTGTCCTCACAGCAGAGGTGCTCCAGCCCTCTGATCATCTTCGTGGCTACCTCTGGACTCCTTTCGGTTCTCTTGGACTTGGACGGATCTCCATTTTTTTTATTCCAAAACGTTCCAAACCTCTATAAAATATTACAGCTAAGAGCTCCCTTCAGACGTATTTTAATGATGCTATTTTTCAGCTAGTATTCTGAGGCAGAGTGCAGTCAGAACTTGTCATGAAAGGCTTTTCTTCTACCAGCCTTAGTCCTGCTGAGACAGGAATATGCGTAACACAAAGATCATCTTGTTCGATCAGAAACAAACTAAAAAGGCAAAAGAGGACAGTTCAAAAGGTAGCAGGGGAAGAAAAGAACAAGTCACACAACTCTAACCGTTACTGATCAAACTTCACATGAACTAGCACTTAAAATATCAATGGGAACGTTTACAGATATCTGAGTAGAGCTGTTTCTGGCAGAAGATGCTACAAGATGTTTCTGGCTAAGCATGCCACATTGCATGCATCTCACATATGCAGCACAGATTTCATTTACCTTTCAAAGCAGCAGCTTGTCTGTCCTCAAGCCGCCTGTTTGATTTAGTATCACGTTGCAGCAGACTGGAAACGTATCCTTTTCAAACACTCCAGTCACGCTCACTTCACCAGGCCATAAATTGATTGTTTTAGTATACCATTTCAAAATGAAAACTTCAAGAGGTTAGATTGTAATTTCTACTTGCAATATTCAGAGCAACGCGAAAGAATAATGGAAACTAGATTCATCCAAAACTGGAATGAATTTTAAAAACGGAAAAGAAAAAAAAGACGGAGACAGGCTTGAGTCAATCTACACTGAAATAAAAAATTTCACCCTTTCTTAGGTGTATCAAAGCACCCTTGAGAGCAGAAGACATTAAAGCTGTGTTTAAAAGGCTAAGATACAGTGGTAAGGTTAAGCGTATTTTACTGTACATGTGAAAACTGTCCCTTTTCCCCCCCAGTGGTAAAATGTAGGGCAAGGAACATTCAAGCAGTTGGATAATTTCAAAGATGTAATCGACTTTGTTAATTATCTCTAGAATTAATTTTTTAAGTAAGTTCAAAACAACCACCCTATTATTTATCAGAAAGTAATGGTTTAACAACTCCACCATACAGCTTTGATTCAGCATCTAAGTACATTAGATGTCAACTGTTTTTGTATAAGCTAGCAATTCAGCACAGAACAGCCATATCACTTAAAAGCCATACATTTGCCTTCTAAAAGGTTACTTTAAAAAAAGCCAAAGAACAAACACTGTAACCGTGATTTAAGTTCAGACTGCCAAATCTGAAAAGAGAACAGAGATCAAAAGACGTTACATTCTCATTGCTAAACAGCAGCAATTTGAATGTATTTAATATTTTAGCATAAAAATCACTGCTGCCTTAGTACAGCTGTCAGACAGGTTCAGGGATTAATTCATGTGTCCTGTGGAATTGTTAATCTAGCATTAAGAATACTGACGATTCAAAGCAATATTGCCACAGAGCATTAAGTAATACCACAGTAAAAGTTTGTGTTATATAAACCAGACTCGGGGAACAGAAGCAGCTGCCTGTCCTTCCTTCCAACCTCTACGCTTCCCAGTTCTGCCCAGGGATGAAAGAAGTGGAGCAAGTTGAGCACTTTCCATCCTCTACAATCTAAAGTCTTGTAAATTCTACATGTTCGTTGGGACTTTCTAGATTAGCCTCCCCTTCCACAGGCTTAGTTTGTTTACTTGACAAACATGTACTCGCCTTCTTCCCTTTTACAGTCTTAGGTGAAAGATCTCTATACTTCTCATATTTTAGGATTAATTATTAACATAAGACTCAGGTCTTTCTATGTGTGCAGTAGCATTAGTTATCACATCTTTAGGAATTTGCATTTCAGAGAAAAAGTGTCATTGAGCTTATTTTGCTTCCTTTTTCTCTAATTGCTATCTGCACCAGCCCGTCACTAGTAGTGGGTTACTTCCTTCCCCATTCCTAGCTTAGTGCTTTAGCAAAACCTGACAATCAAAAACTTATCTGAGGGTAAAAGAACAAAAAAGGCTGAATTAAAAAAAAAAATCATTCAAAAGTCCAATTTCTTAAGAAAATTTAATGTGCTCTGAATTTAGATTAACTTGCATTTACATCTGCCAATAAGTGTGGAAGCTAGCATGAGTTCACAGTAAGATTCTCATCTGCATAGTCCTGTACATTCACTTTTGTTACTTTTCCCCCAGCATGATGTTTCATACCAGTTTCCTACGGAAGCAAAACCATGGTAGAAAAGTCCCGCTCTACTCCGCCTCAAGTCACCAATACCTTTTATTGCCACAGTTCACAATCCTCGATTTGTAGGATTTCACAACAGAAATCTGTAATCTTTAAATCTTTAAAAACAGCGGGATAATGAATATCTAATAGCTTTATTATTTCAGATAATTTTTTGCCAGAGAAACAGAAACAGTAGCACAATCCACAAAAAGCTAAGGCATATATCATCAAAATACTGATAATTTAAGTTGGCATTTCACTAACTACCAAACTATTAAGTTATAAACAATTAAATTCACTTGACGCTACCTACTTGGCAATCTGAACAAGTGTAAACCTTTACCACATCTATCTAAAGCCTTGAGGAAGTGTCTCAAGAAACATGAGTCCCATTACACCCTTCCCAGGTTTCAAATTCATCCTACAGAACTTGTTCTCGGTGAACAGCAACGCAGTTCAAATTGCTACGTTCACGTGGCTGATGTACAACCAACGCAGTAAAACTCATCGTCTGTGACCAGGAGTGTAAACATTTACAGCAGTGCAAGGGAGGTAACAAAGAAGGGGTTTTTAGAAAGGAAATCTTTAGATGAAAGTCATCCCAATCCTTGGAATTTATGAGGTGTCCGATATGGTTACTGCTGCTGTTTGATTTAGTCCACCTCTGCACGGAATGGTGTGTGAAACTGCTGAATAGGTTAAAAAAATCCATCCTAAAAATATATTACAGCCAACAGTGATACATTACACCACCAGAGAGTAACCTGAAACAATTATTAATAGCTCCATTCTCAAAAAAAAAAAAAAAAAAGAAAAAAGGGGGGAAAAAAGACCTTAAAAAAAGGCCTGTCTCCATAACATGTTGCTCAAACTACAGATGTTACACTTTGATATTTACTTTAAATCTGTGATGATCTCATCAAAACAAACCAGTATCTGCTTACCTAATTATTCATCTAATGGCCTTTAGATAATAACCCTCGGTGTAAATATTTGGGGTAAGAGAAAGCTAACCTTTTCCATCTAGAATTTCCAATCATGCAATTCCTACTCCTTTTTAGAGAGTAAGATCACTTCTTGTCAATTCCACACTTTTCATATTCTTCTCTCCTAAGAGTACACAGAATAAAAGAGAGGATTATCAAAGTATGCATTCTATCCTCAAGCACAGCAGGTATTTCCAAATTCTAGCAATTTCAAAACAAAGGCTTAACCTAGAGCTTTAAACTCTAATTTCTCAACAAGAACATTCATTGGTGGCACGGCATATTACTGGGATCCTTATCACCCTGACTGAAGCATGCACATTTTCAGCTCAAGATAAAGCATATGGCCATATACTGGCCAAATCTTGTCGAAGTTAAAGTGGCTGAACTGTAAGACACATTTGCTATTCTTTTTATACTAAATTAAAAATGGCTATTGTTTCTGAATAAGAATCTTCGCCCTGCCTTATACTAATGTTTCTCAATTTCTCTACTATATGCTGAGATTTTCCTAAAAATAAGCACAATGGTGAAACAAACTATATGCATTGTTAAAGTTATCACAGAAAAGCTTTTCCTCAGCTCAATAATTAATTGTGACATTAATTACAGTATCAGTTAAAGCCTCTAAACTTAAGTTGACAGTGTTTTTTAAACACAACAAAATCATTGCTTGAAAATAAATTGTAACAATTGAGAAAAAATTGATGGCTACTGGAACCAAGGGCAGATTGAACTATACAAACAAGCCGTGGTTTTTTTGAAAGCCAAACTAGTAATTCTGGAGCATCCCAGACCCAGTATAAAGGAACTGACCATCTATCTCACAACTTGTCACTTCCTATCTATGCCCCTTGAGCCACTATCATCCTTCTAGCAGCAATATGCAGTCTTGCAAGAAATGAGGCTTGCCACCAAGAAACACTGGTGCTTTCAGTGCTTTAATTGTTCTTCAGCTGCCCTTTTTCACCACAGACTCTGATGATTTTCCTCCCTAGCAATCAGCCTTAAGACGAAACATCACGAGTTAACTGAAAGGCTGAGAAACCTGGGACTGTTTAGCCTGGAGAAGACTGAGAGGCCAGGCCAGGTTCTTTTCAGTGGTGCCCAGCGACAGGACAAGGGGCAACAGGCGCAAACTGGAACATGGGAAATCCATCTCAACATGAGGAGAAACTTCTTTACTTTGAGGGTGACAGCACCAGAACAGGCCGCCCAGAGACATGGTGGAGTCTCCTTCTCCAGAGACATTCAAAACCTGCCTGGTCACCATCCTGTCCAACCTGCTCTAGGTGAACCTGCTTTGGCAGAGGGGTTGGACTAGATGATCTCCAGAGGTCCCTTCCAACCCCTGCCATTCTATGATCTGCACTTGTTTAAAAAATAAAAAACCAAAAAAGAACCCACTTTTATTATGCAGATCTAAAAATCAAGCTGCGTACTTCATAATCTGATACATCTGTGAGCTATGATTATGCACATCTTCCACTTAAGTAATGAATTTTACGTGTACCAGAAAGCACTTCAGAGCACTGAACGGATTGTTGACGTTGCTACACCAGTCTCAAGCAACTCCTAAATGTACTGATTTGGGAACAAATCGTACCATACTCCAGATATATGGCCTTGCTTTTCTCAGGTTTTTTTTTGTTTTTTTTTTTCAGTCCTTAACATATCAAATTCTACTAAATTTCAGTTTTATCATATCTCCTGAAACCGAGTCCTGTCTTCTGAGGTGCTTCAAAAATTACAAGTTCTGCAGGTAGCAGTAGCAGGTTTTGGAACGTAGCAGGTATACCCAAAAATTATGTAGATAAGGGAAATATGGACACATACAAAAAGGGAGATTTAGACACATTTACAGACTTACATTTTGAAAAATTTATATATTCACAGGAAATTTTGCCTTCGCTGCTCAATTTGCCATCTTGCCCAACAATCTTAATACATTAAGCAGTGAACAAAACTATTGAAAAACATCTTCAGTTTAGAATACTGCTGCTCTTTAAAAACTGAGTAACTCATTAAACTTCTACTTCCAGGCTGTTGCTCACGTAACCCAATACCATTATTCAGTATAATTTCTATAAAAATCTACTGACTTTCTGTAATCAAATGTTCTTCATACTCACTCCCAAATAACAGGATTTGAATGTTCCTTTAATTTTAATTCAAGGTTTTGGAGAAACAGAATACAGAAAACCATACACAATTTAACGGGATTCTTCCAAATATTACAAAGCATTTAGGAGCAGTGTATGCAAATTAAATCCAGATTCATACTTGAAAAGTCATATTTGACCACATAATCAGATTTTTTCCAAGGTTTAAAAAAAAAAATGGGGGGGAGAGTCAGAGATAATTAATTAGTTATATGTTGGGACTTACTCCCAAATGATGCAGAATTCAGTCAAGCTATGTTTATTATGTAAGTTCTGAAAACACCCATTGTTTCCAAAAACACAGCAGCCTCTTTTGCAGAGGATAGAAAGGATCCAGGTCTCTAAAGAAGCTAAAACTGGAAATAATGAACACAGGATTTAGTATTTACTGAACTTCAGATGCACTTAACCCTGTTTTTACTTACACAAACATCAGATTGAGATCACTGGATGAAAATGGACTCCCTATACTTCTCTCCTTTGCCTTTTTTCCTACCTGTCACTTCCCCTTTAGTTTACTTCTCTTTGCTGCAAAAGATCACTGTTCGGAGTAATCATCCAGCAACACAACTGTTTTTGTAGGAAACATTTTCTTTATTTCAGACAAATATCAGTCCTTAACTGCCTTAAGTGCAATAATTCAGTGTAGAACTGGAAGAGAATTGTGACAACTTACCAGCTGAGGGCTTACCACTGAGAAATTATTCTGTGGGAAGAACACTTGCAAACTCCTCAAAACAAAACAAAAAATAACCCCAAAACTTATTTTACGGATCTGTATTAAGTCACCATTCTGGAAGAAGGCATTGACATATTAAAATCAAGGAAGCTGACAATTTACAACAGTTTAAGAGAAGGACTAGCTGTACTATCTATCATTTTAGGATTAGATTACAGTCATGTTTCTGCCACTCCCTAAACAAGGTTTCAAGAAATTTAGACACACACTTAATTTCTACAAACTGGTCAGTCATAACCTTTAGTGTCCGGATCCGAATACTCTTAGCAAAGCTCCAAGAAACCAAATTAAAACTGTCAACTTCAAGATCCAACTCACAAATCTAAAATAGAAAAAAATTTAAAAAATCACATAGTCATTAACGTTGGACAGGACCTTTCAAGATCACTTCACCCTGCCATTGTTACCCACAAACTCCGATTTAGATGGCTTCGCATAATAATTTTTCCTTACATTTTGTTTTCCAAATTTCTTTCAAATTTTTGCAATATAGACTACTTTTATCTCTGAGTCTTGGTTTATATTTGTCTACATTTAATCTTAGTTGCCTGTTAACTCCAGCTTGATATCTTACAGGACATCAAGAGACATCTGCTTTTATGCATTTTCATTAAATTACATTGATTATGAATACCAGCTTGCAAAATATGTGTGTCAGAAATTACAACCTGAGGGTGCAGGAAAAAATCATAAAGAACACAGAGCACTTGACAGAAATTCTAACTGCTCCTTCACTGCACCTGAAATTAAGAACCTCTACGTGAACACAACTGTTTTGATTGAAAATTTTTAAAATGTATACTTTTAGAGACTATGGAAGAAAAAAACAAATAGGTTTTGATATAATTGGTTTTGACATTGCAAGGCATGAGATTTTCCTTTCACCTCACTGAAGTGATGCTGTAAGTATTCTGATGCTCATACACAAGGAGACAACACTTACATACACACTTCTCCACAACTATGCTCTGGATGCTGCTAAAAGTCTCCTTTACAGAACTTTTAAAGAAATCAATAATGCTGTAAATTGGATATTGGGTGAATCCTTCCTCTTACACTGCTAGATCAGAAACTTACACGATTTTCTTCACATCTTCAATTTCAATACCATAATTATGGGTCCTAAAATACTCAAAAGGATTGAAGTCTTGAAAATGTAACACTAGGTCCCCTAAACATACGCTGATTTTTTTCCTGCTAGGCAAAGGAGAATAGGTTTGCAACACCCTAGTGGACTTCATGTTTCCCTTTTAGGATACCCTTTTATGCCAGGTTTACAGCAGTACCATTGGTCCAATCATATCCTCAATCCTAAAAAGACGGTGTTTTCTTTTTAAAAAAAAAACAGAGGTACTCAAATAATTTTCAATAAGACCAAGCTTTATATAAAGAAAGAGCTTAATATGAATTCCTCCAAAGACCACACTGCTGCTACACTCACGCTAACTAAATACCATACTGGACAAAAACATCCCTTTCCCCATCAGAGAGCTGTCAAAGAAACCACGAAGTTTCCATTTCACCTTTGGTTTTAGACATGTATATAAATTTTTAAAAATTGAAGTATTCTTCTCTCGATGACGCGGCACTTATGTCACTGGTGAAGAAAGAAGCTATGCAAGAAGCCAAACCCAAGACCAAGGCTGGAAATGAGTAGTAGTGTTTCTAGGAAATGCAACTGGGTGGCAGGACGGCAACAAATTCTCTGAAACAGATTAACCACAAGGACTGCCTGGGCACTTCATTCGATCAACGCTTCATCCTTGTGATGACACATATAAACTAGCTCTTCACACTTATAAAAAAGATTCGATTTGAACATAGATTGGTGTGATAGGCAGAAGTTAGACACCTGATCAAAAAAGATTCATTTGCAGAACTCCGTATCCACTATATTACACCGTTTTGTCTGCCCAAATGCACCACAGATGTAATTCCCATTTTATTGTGAGATCTCATTTCAGCCTTAGGTCTTTTAAAAGCAGGACTCTTGCTTTTATGCAGAGAAAATTTGAAGGATAATTCCCAGTTCCAAATACTTATGGCTCAGAGCCCAGAGCCTTTCCCGCTCTGAGGTGAAACATTCTCAGCTGAAGAAAAGGAAAATAGAAACTGAGTGAAAGAAGGTACCTTTACCAACAGCTACTGTTGGCTTCCCTTTGAAGTCATCTTGATTGTTGTAGCATGTGTCATCTCTTCACCTCCTACTTCATTCACCCTAACTTTTAGGTGCAGCAGCAGAATTATGTGCAAACTACCGTCAGAACAGAAGAGAAGGATAAATGCTATTTTCATATATTTCACCTTGCCAACCTGCTGCCCTCAGCAAATTCAGGCCAGAAAAACAATACTTGCAAAATTCCAACTTCTGTGTATCACTTTGCTGCTGATGGAGGTCATCAACTACCTTTGTATCTCACCTGTTTTCTCAGCTGAAAGCCACTGGTTTTGCAGCTATTTTCATTCTCTTACATTAAGCCCAGGCCTATTTCTAATACATCTGTTTGAGGATGAAGAGGCATGACTTCTCAATTACCTTTTTTTATCTTGGCATACCTACATTCTCAATTTGACAAATGCTGGAACACCGTTTCTAATGAGTAATTAGCATAGGATTATAAAAAAAACTTCCCAATTGGTCTGAAAGAAATTTAAAAACTGCATATGCCTGACTACAGAGGGTTTTCCCCAGGGAGAGCATTAATGAATGAGGTAAACAATACTAGCTCCCTCATTTATGTATAAGCATTAGCTTTTGCTGAATTCTTACCATAACATCATATTATAATACTATATCAAGACAACTGAACTTTAAAATTGTAACAGTAACATATCTTCACCTTCTTCTCAGAGAATTAATAGGAAAAAATTCCAGTAAACGTTGAGTATTGCCAAGAAATGGAATGTAACTATTTTATTTTAATTATTTCAGCAGCTCTTGCATACCCTCTACTTTCCCCTTCATTACCAAACTAATTGATCACACAGCAATTGTTGCCACCTCATGGGAAGCAAGTGTCCTATGGTGTAAAATACTGAGCTAACATTGCACCGTTGCTTAGGTATTTACATAACCTACTAATGAAGTTCTGGAACTGCAAGTTAATTGCTGTAAAAGTCTTGAATATTGCTGTAAGAGCTTGTGTTTCCCCTCTTGAAGTAATACCCGTCTCCCTCAAACCTCTGGTACAACCAGAAAAGATGTTTCCATTCCTGTTAGGAAATGCTCTCTCCAGGAGCAAAACCAACAACTGGCTTGAGCTGATGCAGCCCAGATCACTTCGCATTCTGCAAAGGGAGACTAAGAATGGCATTAGTCTGATTTTCATCTGTTAAAGATCTTAAGCAGGTGTTTTTACCACTGCAGCTTTTGTGAAAAAAAAAAGCCTTTCTGACATTCTTCTATTAATTCTTGAGCTTAAATTTTCAAGGTTTCCCAATGTCAAGGGTAGAATATTAGCAAAATTAAACAAAATAACAATTTTCGACATCTCCCACACTCCTTACCAAGCTCAGTGAAATTGCCAGTTAAGTACACGCACAGGACTACTGATAAACAGAGCTTATAAGCTTTAGATATGCCAGTTCAGTAACTGTTGATGAATGCTTCCATTATCTAGGAAGCTACACAAATTGCACATTATCATGCATCAACAACCAAGTCATTAAAGCGCATAGTATATCCACAGGTACTAAGCCAGATCAGTTTGTTCACTCCACATGAGAGACATGGGTGACACTTTTTTCCTTACTATTCAGCTTTGAAAATGAGAAAGGTAAGCCAACATTGTCTGCACAAAATAAAGAGTAATTTGTTTCTTCACCACCTTTGCAAAATACATTCCCACCCCTAGAAGTCACCTCCTTGAAGAAGTTGTGAGTAAATTACATAGCTGCTTTAGCAATAATCCTGTTTTCATTAAATTTGGCGCAAATTGTACCACTGCTGTCAGTGAAAACAGCATTTTCTATTACTGAAACAAGGGTTAGGTGAAAGCAATTGGTGAGACAGCTTTAATTTTTTGCATTTTCAACCGAAGATTTGGACCTTAGTCATACCCACAATTTCACCTTTTCATTTGACTTGGGTTTTTTCAGAGATTTCAATTCAGCTGATTAAAAACTAGGTCAGTTTTAAAACGTTTATACCAATTCATGGCATTTGTATTTTGGCGATGCACTTTTGGTCTACGCACCGCTATGGGACAAACACTGCTTTGCAAGTAGAAAACGAAGGCGAACTCCCCAGTGACTGCAGAGAAGCCTTACCTGCATCATAGTGACCACATGGCAGGGGTTCAGGAGGTAAATGACAGTCCTGGTGGCAAACTTGAACCCCACCTCCAGCCCAAAGATGAGGCAGAGCACCACCAGCAGCACGTTCTTGCCCAAGCTCTCCTGCTTATTCTGGGGCTGCTGCAGCAGGTGCCCCTCCAGCCCCCTGAAATGCAGCTGCCTGAGCTTCCACAGGGACAGAAGGATCTCCACGACGCCCACACTGAGGAAGACCACGCTCTCCAGAAGGCGCTGCTGCCCAGAGAGGAAGGCCGCGCACTCTGGCCCTCCATTGCCAGCAAAGCTGGGGTCCACGCCCCCGTACATCCAGTCCAGGAGGTTATGGAGGCTGTAACGAGACATGCTGGGACGGTGCCCCTTCTCCTCCCCGTCACTGTCCAGGAACAGGTAGGAGCAAGATGGAATCCACGCCAAAATGCTGTCGGGCTGACGAAACATGAAACGCAAGGACGGCCCCTCGGTAGTCCCCTTCCTTCCCAGGCTTCAGGAGAAGCGGGCGGCTCGGCTCGGGGGCAAGGCTCGTTTTTGCCTTCTCCTCTCGGCGCCGGGACGGGAGCCGCAAGCGGCAGCCTGCAAGGAAGGACGGCGGCAGATGAATGGAGCCCGTCAGCGCCGGCCAGAGCCCCTC
>VZSF01003241.1:237-27945 GCA_013398295.1 Chionis minor | reverse complement strand
GGCCGCCCCCCCCCCCCCGCCGCCCCCGTGGCTCTCCCCTTCCTGGCGGGGCCGGCGCTGCCCTGCTCCGCTCCGCCGCCGCCTCTGCCCGCTCCGCCGGGCCGCCGCCTCCCTCCCTGCCCTCGCAGGGCCCGCCCTACCTGCTCTGCCCGCAGCGCGCCCGCCCAGCCCTTCCCGCCGGCCGCGGGCCCGCTCCCTCCGTCGGCGGGGGCGGGTGTTTGCTCGTCAGGGAGCGCGGCGCGGCCGGGAGGCGGCAGGCCCAGCGCCCCCGGCCATGGGGCCGGCCTGGGCCAGGGAGGGGAAGGAGGAAGCGGCGCTCCCCGCAGCGGCGGCACGGCGGAGGGAACGAGCCCGGGCGGACGGGGCCGCTGCTGCCGCCGCGCCTCTCCCGGCCCCTTCCCAGCGCCGTAGCATCACCCCACCGACGTGCCTGACTCACACCGAAAAATGGACGAGGCCGCCGCATTGGCTGCGCCCGGCCGCCCGCTCCTCCCTCCGCCCCGGCCGCTCCCGCCTCCCGCGCTGCCTTCGTTCCCCGGCGCCTCAGCGGCTCCCCCGGCGCGTCGTTACCGCGCTCGCCTCTCCCTCCTGCCGGCGGCCTCAGCTCTCGCCCGGCTGCTCCCCTTCCTCTTCCTCTCCTCCATTTCACAGCCGCCCGCCGTCCCTCCTGGCGTCCCCGCCCGCCCGGCTCCCCTGGGGGCCGCCGGCAGGGAGGAGGGCGAGGGCCAGCCGTGGTTCTCCCCTCGGCGCTGCTGGCGACCCGTGACTGTTGGCCCACCCGATCGACGACCGGCGTTAACTCCATAAACTAGCTGCCCGAGTGCCATTGCAGTCCATCTGAGAAGGTGCCATGGCCTGTGGTGCGGTGCCAAAGGGCCAAACTGGAGAAGGGGCTTCTCCCAAGGCGGGGTAAGTGGGTGCCCCTGTGCCACGCGTCAACCGCCTGCGCTCGGGTGTGTGCCCAGCAGGGCCGTTTGGTTACTGGTGGCAACTGGTTTGCGGCTCCGTGAAGCATCCGCACTGCAAATACATAAGTCTGTCTAACGGAAAGGCTGATGGAGATCTGGGTGGAGCAGTGGGCTGAGGAGATGTTGTCGAGGTAGAAAGAACCACGAGCAAACGTGCCCTAAGCACTGTCTCGTGCTACTGATTTTATTTCACGTACCCTGCCCGTAGCACGTCGCTCTTCCCCTTCTCCACAGGACAGTGCTGTCGCTGGTCAAACTTGAGCCTGCTTATTTGAAAATAAAAGCTCAATTCCACAAATGGGTTTGGAAAGCCCAGGCAGATCTCTCTACTGGCTGAGTCAAAGCGATTTCCATACAGACAGAGGCAGCAACACCTGGGATCTAAAGCTGGAGGTGGTGTGTGCATGCCATTCTGCTAGGGAAGAAATTAATCCTTTTTTGAGGAAGAAAGGGGACCCACCAAGCTTTTCCAGACCTCCAAGGGCTCCTTTCCACAATTAGAGCTTGATAAGAATTCTACAAAATGCTGCTTTCTCAGTCATGGCTGATTCATTAAAACACCTATTGCTGATCTAATTATGCACAAACCTGCAGCAGAAAGTGAATTTGCAGTAACCAGATGCACAAGGATGCATTTATCCCAATTATGAGTAGAACAGAAATAAGAGTAAGGTTAGCTTGACCACATCATGAGGTCTCTACTGACCTTAAGCACATGAAGAAAATATAAAGGAAGACAGGTCAGAGGACTAAAAATAAGAAAGAAAGACTGAAATGGGTATGCTGCAAAACAATTGAACTATCAAGAGCTATAAGATAAAAACTGCTCTTTGAGTATATCCCTGCTAAGTGGAAGACATAGAAAAAGATTAATCCCCTATGCAACAGAGGAGAAAATCTGTCAACTAATCATAAAGAAAGCTGTAGTGATTGGTGACTTTGTTGTATCAGACTTCCAAAAAAGATCACCTGCAAGCACACAGTTAAAACAGGTGATGCTGAGAACAAAATTACCGCAGCCCACAAAATTATCTCAGCCCAAAGTAGGTAAAAGCAGATTAGAAGCACTCAGATAAACCAAGTGTTTTCAGATTGTTTGAGTCTAGTGAACATGATTGAAAGACAGTTAAAGAACTCGCTGAATTAAGAAAAAACAGAAGAGGCTACTGTAAATTGCAGTTATCAAAGTGGGGATCGAGCCAGAGAAATACAGCTTGATCAGTGTAACTAACTGAGGTCCCGGGAAAAAACCTGGGACAAATAATCTCACAAACTATTATTAGCACCTAGATGATAAGCAGGGAATGATAGCAGTCAACATGGATCTGTCAAAAATAAATCATGCCAGATAACTTGATTTTCTCCTCCAGTAAGGAACAGGCCTTGTGGACAGGACAGAGCCGGTTGTCAGTTTGATTAGGTTTTTGACACTTACATGACCTTTTCATTAAAAAGTTAGAGAAATATGGTCTGGATAAAGGTATTATAAGGTTTGTACAAAACTGACTGGATACTAAGCAGGAGTTCACTGTCAAAAATACATTGCTGGGTTTGTAGAGCCTGTCTTCAGTCTGGGTCTTTTTGTTATTAACAAAGTAAATAACAGAACAGAGGCCATACTTACTAATTTTGCAGGTGACGCAAAGCTGAGGGGGACAGAATTAAATTTTAAAGTAGTCTTGACTATTCAGAAACGTGCCTTTTTTTTTAAAAAAAAAAAAAAGACTTACAGTAAGATCGAGTTGCAGTATTGTTCAGCACATTATACTGGTATAAGTCACCTGGTATAAATCATTCCTGCCTTTCCTTTTCCCTTTGCTACTCATTTTCTCTCACGCTGTCTTAATGCCAGCGTAAGACTGGGGCTATGTGGTTGGCTGTATGAGGAAGCTGATTGACATTACAATTGTCATTCCAGAGGTAGTTGTAACCTGGAGCACTTTACTCATCTATGTGATCCTGCTTTGGGTCATGCTGGTGGATGAAGCAACCTGCTGATTTCTTGGCTTTATGTGATTTTTCCACTCCTTAGAAAGAAGGAACGTAGTTGGTATAAAACTGGACATTCTGATATTGATGTTTCTTTGCAACAGCACAGTATTGTTAATTCCTGTTCGGATTGTGATCCACTATAAATCCAAAAGATCTGGTTCTCTGATCTTGATCTGCTGGGTGGCTTAAGCGCAGTTTCTTCATTCTCTCTGTTTCAGTTTCTTCAACTTCTTTGAAAAGCACTCTGAAATCTGTGAATAAGAATTTAGTATTATTGACTGAACACTAAGCCATTACTCTTTTCTGTTTGTTAACCATTTCTTCTTATCCTTTCACTAAGTAATTTAGGCTCTTACTAGGATCCATTGTAAACATATATATCTCCTATGTCAATAAAATGGTTCTCTAAAAGCAATGAATTCCTGTAACTAAAATGTTTGCACAAGAGACTGAGGCTTGTTCTTGTATCTAACATGAGTTTTATTTTTCTGTCTGTGGCTTCTTGAAATATCAAAATGGTGAGATCTAATGTTAATCCATGAAGAAATTCCAGGGCTGTGAGTGTGCCAGTAGTTCTTAACCACCTTGGAGCAGCCTTGCGTGGGGCGCCTACTCACAGGTTGTCTGCCTGGGAGCCCCTGTTAGCCCTGGCCCGGACCCCAGTCCTCCCCAAAACTGTACGGTTTGCAGACCCCTGTCCTCGGCTCTGTCCTTTGCTGTTCCTGAATTGTTGCCTGAGCTTCCCACACCAGCCTAGGACCTGTCTAATGATCACTGGACTCTCAACAGAACCTGTCACCGTCCCCAGTCTCGTTCCGCTTGCCTGGCTTGGTGCTGTGAGACTGGTCGCTGCCCTTTCCCATTTGCGGTCACCCTTGGCTCCTGGATTGCTGGCCTTGGTGAAGCAGCCTCACTGTCCCTGCTCCCTGACAGCATACAAAGTTCAAAGTCAGCTTCTGGAACGTTTCTTTCTCTGTAAAACAAAATGCTGCATCTTATCTCTCCCTAGTGTATCATTTACAAACTCCATCTTAAGTAAGCCTGGAAGTAAAGGCAAGGCCTAAAGTCTTGTATGTAGTAGATATCATTAATAAGTATCAACATTTGAACTTCAAAGCAGAGGGACTAAAAGACTTAATTCTTATTCAAAAAAGCACTTAAGCTGCAAGCACTCAGTTTAGCTTAAGCCTGTCCTCAAATCCTTTGAATTTAATTATATAAATTGAGACCTTTCCTCAACATCAAGCTATATTGCTGGACTTTAGAAATGTGATTCTACGTATCAGTATGTAGTTACACCTGTAGATTTGCTGGTAACTGTGTGTCTTTACTGTATAGGAGTTGTTTAAAAAAAAAAAAGAAAAGAAAAGAAAAAAAGAAAAAACCCACAAACAAAATGAGCAATGAATTTTTAAGTCTTGAAATGTTTCATGTTTCTGGTGAATAACAGTATCACAGGTATAGCTGAAGACATCAGCAGAGCTATTTTAACAGTGGAACTATAATTTATCATGCATTTTTATGCACAAAGTAATAAATTCTGATGATTAGTAGTTTATCAGAGTCTAGCTGATGGAAAACACACATTCCCCGTGCTGTCCTCTGACACCAGTCTGTTGTTTTGGAGCTGATTCATCTCATCAAAGCATAGGGAAAAAGGGTTTTATTCCTTTTTCTTGCAAGAAACCTGAAGGATAAAGCGATTGTGTCTTGTCTAATTTCGCAGTCTGCGGCAGTCAGGACTGAACCAAAAAAAAAACTTTCCACCTTATTATATTAGTAACTCTTCCATTTTATCCTCTCTTGCATTTCCTCCTTTCTTCTCCCACCTTTATTAGACATTTCTTGGTCAGCTGTGAGGGACACAGTCTTGCAAGGTTGCATTGGAGACAACACTTTGCTTTGTTCCCTCAGCTTGTAAATTAGCATTATTGTAGTTTTACGTGCTTGGTCTACATAGCGAGAAGGGAGCCTTGTGTGAATTCCTACTCATAGGAATTAGGAAGGAAATGAGAATTGCCTACCTAAGACAGGAAGGAAAGCGGACACCTGGATTGAAGGGAAAAGCAGGATTGGGGACAGGTTTTGCAAAGAGGTGGGATTAAGTGGCCAGTTAAAGTGCTGCTGTTTGTTTACTTATCACCCAAACCCTCAGGACAGGTAGAGAGGATGAATTGTACTCTAAAGTGTAGAGAAACTACACAATTAAGATGGATAGAAGCTTTACCATTAGCACTACTGGAATTAAGGCAATGTCCAAAGCCAGGTCATACGTTTTTGAGATTTTATTCGGAAGCGCAGACCAACTTCCAGAAACCTTTGTTCCAGCACACACAAGCCTTCTAGCAGGGCATGAAGCAGTTACGCAGTATGTGTTATATCTACAAAATAGTTACAAATATAAAGAAATGGTATGAGGCTTTAATTATGCAAGCTTTGCCTTTAGGAGACTATTTGTACCTGTATCTGCCTGGAGATTATGTCATGATAAAGATCTGTAAGACTAAAGATGTGTCTTTAGGGAAGGTGGGAGGGTCCTGTGCAGGTATTGCTATCTCTTACTCTGCTCTCAGGGCTGCAGGTAAAGACACTTGGATCCACCACTCTCAGGTGAAAGCTGCAGTGAACTCCCAGTCACGATCCTCTTTTTGCTTCTGTTGAACGTGGTTGAGGAATTCCACTACAACACAGAACTCCAAGTTCAAACTGGTGGCTATTATTAGCAAAGCCTGCCTTAAATAATTCAGATGAATTTTGTGCACAGTATGGCTCAGATATCACAAAAGTTTCACCTACACCTTTTGTAGGCATGGGGACACCCCTGTCACTAATACATAATGACTTAAACTTGCCCAGTTTAAGGGGAACCTAACCTACAGTCAGCATCCCAATACAGGGAAAGTCTCAACTCCAACCGCATGGTCAAACCGGCATACTATGTGATTCCAACTGCTCAGTGTAACTCCAGCTGGATCTTTTACGTATCTGGTTAATGCTACTGCACCATCAGTAAATCTGAACGACAGTGACTTAGCCTGTAATACCACAATAAAGGTTTCCTATTGCTCTGCTGACATCTATCTTCCAAAAAGAGTTTCTATTATGTAGACTCAGGCCTGTAATTATGTACCCAAAAAAGCAGCCGGAGGTTCACGCACGCTTGGAAGACTGATGGTCTCCCTACTGAAAAGAAATACCTCAAGAAAATATGACACAAAAAGAAGCAGAAGGAGCCTATCTCAGGCCCAACCAGCAAATTTTGACTCAAATGCAAATCTGTTGAGCAAGGCGGAAGCATGAAGCACGTCGTTAGCAGAAGTCCCTGCACTAGCACTAGGTGCCAACCTCCAGCTGACAGAGGTGGCATGTACGTTAGCAAAAACTCTGAACACCACCTTCACTTTGATTCTGTTACTACAAGAGGAACAACATTCAAACAGGGAAGCAACCTTAGAAAACAGAGCAGCTATAGATTACTTGTTGCTTAGGGGCAACCATGGGTGGGAAGATTTTGAAGGACGCTGCCGTTTAAGTCTCACAGAGGACAATAAACCAATAGAAGCCCAACTGAAAAACTTTAAAACTTCAGTACCAAACATAAGACAGGATCTGAAAGGAATAGAATGGTGGAAGTGGTTGTCACATCTATTTCCTCCTATTACCCCGATACTTGAAACAATTCTTCAGTTTGTTATTAAAAATATTTGGGGTTTTACTTGTTTTAGGGATCACATTCTGCTGTTTTGCTCAAGTCTGCTCAACCTGTCTTGCTCAAATTTGTGGGTACAAATACTATTCTGCTCCAAAGTGTGCACATATGCCCCCAAAAAACGAGGGAACATCACATAAGAAAAAGCTGCCATGTAAAGATGAATTTGAAGACATATGCAAGAGAACTTGACTGACAGTGACCTTGCCAGTACAGGAGGGTCTGCTGTTAGAAGAAACCCGACCAAAGCGGCTGAAAGCAGCAAAGTTGCAACAAAACGGTGCAAACTCAGCTAATAAATAGGCATCACGCGTGCTTGCACGGGAGGTTTGTGTGAACAAGTACTCAAAAGTGAATGATAACTAGTGATGTCCCGGCCAAAATCAATAGGTTATACGAATTGTCATATATGAGTAGTTCTAAAATTGCCTCCCAGACAAGAGGTACCTTACTGGTTGCGATAAAAGGGGTTTTAGCTAGTGTGTCCTTCTGCTGCCTTCTCTCTGGTACCCACGCACAAATTCAAAGAAAAGAAGAAAATACAACTGACTATGGGAAGTGCTCATTACTTGTTTTGTTTTACTGAGCATGAACACGGGAAATAGACTGATCAGTTTTGATTTCCATTTTTAAACAATTTCATTGTACTTCAGTGACAGGGCAAGAGAATATTAAATGTAGTCTTCAAAACTGTTTATTTTAGGAAGGATATCTAACCATGAATATTTCCTCCACTATTAGTTTTAATAAATGTAGCATGCTCAAACTGAGCGTGAGTGAGGAGAAATACCAGTTCAGAAGCAGGTTTCTTTTCCAGTTTTTGTATATAGCTTATAAAATATCATGTTCAGAATAACCATTCTGGTTCATTCTCAAGTTTTGGCCAAAGAATCAGCAATCTCTCTCGTAAGGCACAAGAAGATGCCTCCCAGCAAGTCAGTAAGGTCGTATCTTTCTTCTTGCACGCTGCTATTAGCAAGTGAAATAATCAAGAGCTAGTGGTTATATTGTCATTAATCCCTAGAGTAAATATTTCTCCCCCCCCCCAAAAAAAAAAAAAAATCAGATGCTTGTAAATATTACACTTCTTCATGTAGATTTATCTACAGTTCACATTTTGAAAACTACTTTTGCAACCAGAAGGGCCTATTTGGTAGGCACCTGGAAAAATTCAGGCTGGTAAGCCACTCGATACAGGGTGGGCTTTTTTGATGTTATTTTGCTGGATTTTGTGTTGGTTTTTTTTTCTTGCTACAAATCTAGGTTCATAGAGATTCTTCCATCAGTTATTCTGACTTCTTTCTGTTTAGTCAGTTGCTCACATGTATTTTTTATGAATTTACAGGAAGGCTTGTGATAGTGTAATTGCTGATTTCCTCTCAAGGAATTTTTGTGAGAGAAAGAAGAAAGGCTGTTGCATTTATCATCTCTCTCCCTGGCAGCTAATTTAGCTAGAACATATGCTAGACGATACTGAAAAAGAGTAAATGTCAACTTGAAATGTTCAAAATAGAAGCTTAAAAAGCATATCACATTTTGGTGTTTTTTAATCTGATGGACAGAAAATAATTTTATAAAGCACCAACAGAAACTTGTTGGATGGCAACTGTGTGAACCAGCTTTTCATTGAGTCACATTCTGTCATGTTAGCTGTTTTTGACTTATTTTTTCCCTTACATAAAAGGCTGCGATATTAATAGGCACAAAACCAGCTGGATATAAAAGCAGGGAGAAATAAAGAAATATCATGAATGTGCAAGGTTTGCTTTGAGATGAAGAAAATCATAGCTAACAGTTCATCTGCATATTAATTACTCTACCCATACTGAAGTTAAAAGGTCAAACAGTACTGTCAGTAACTAATACAGGTTGAGGATGCATCTGAGAAATAGCGATACTTTCTTTGTAGGTTCATATGTTAAATGAGTAAAGGCATTTTCTGAGCTTTGGAAAAGCTGTTGTTTGGAGCTTGGGGAAAAACATTTTTGTTAAATGAGTGTGGAAAAAAAATGGACCTGCTGTAAAACATGTGTTCTTAAGAAAACTAAAGTTTCCATCCAGATGTTATTTATGTGTTCTTCTTAAACCTGAAGTATCTTGAGAACTAAGAGAAAGATGACTGCTCTTTTCACCCATTGGTAACTAACATTTTATGCCTTAAAGTGCTCCATGACATTCACTCCCTTTTGTGTTTGTGTCCTGTGTTGTTTAGCCATTTTTCAGTTTTCAAGGCATTTGCTTTGTTTCACGTCCAGCACTAGCACCATAATATTGCGAAGTATAATAAAAGGCATTTCACAAAGAACCACCCAAACTCTTTTTCTTGGAAGCTCAGCCTTAGCAGCACTTTTCTCACTGGGGCCTTCCAAGTCAAAATATTATAGTAATATAATGCCCATTTATAGTTGCTTATATCCAAAACAATTCAGTAAATTTCCTAACAACACTTAGCTAGTCTTTCGGTGAACCAGACCCAAATGGAAAATGATCTCTGCAATACATATAGGTAGACTACAAGATACTTTTCATGCTGATGTCTCAGAAGAATAAGTGAAGTCATTGAATGGAATCACTGATGAATTTGATTGCCATACAAGAATTGTTAGCCTGGTTCATGTTTGTTGGAGTTAATTTTAGCTATGACTGGTATATGTAGGAGGTATGTGATTCTATAAGTCACACAGAAGTGGAGGGAGAATAATCTGTGCTTTCTATTTTGGTTCTATTTTGCCGTAGTTTATTTGGCACACTGACATCCATGAAGACCTACTGAAAACCTTTTTAGTTAAGACTGAGTTCAGTCTTAACAACTGAAATCTGACTTCTGATGATGAGACACTCTGTCGCTATTTATGAATCTCAGCCCGAGAGATTCTAAATACTTGTGTCTTCCATAAAATTCTGTGTGGAATTTGCCTTTATTATTAATACCACAGTGACATTTAGTATTCAAAATCAGGGAATCATTACATTTAACATAATGTAAAAAAGAAAGTAATTCCAGTCTCAGAAACAAACCAAAAGGTAGGAAGGAGAACTATTACATGATGTAATCTCTGGTTAATTAAGTTGTACAAAATTTGTACTATTCCATTCTACCATGGAATAGTATGTGATCGGGTCTTTTGTGTCATATTATTGTGTTATTGCTGTGTATTTTTATGTCTTGTGACATTTAGGGAAGGAGGTGTTCAATACCTCAGCTTTTACCGTGATGTATCAGACAGTGTATGTTTTTCACAAAGATTTATGAGCCAGACATGGATTCTATTAGCTCCTCCTAACATTTATTAGCATACACAGATCTCGGTCGCACGTTTTAACATTTCTGTTGAATATAATCCATGAAAATAGATGCTGTAAAATACCAAAAGCTGCTCTTATACCCTTGCATTGGGTTTGTGTGGCAAGGTTTTGGTAGCAGGGGGGCTACAGGGGTGGCTTCTGTGAGAAGATCCCAGAATCTTCCCCCATGTCCGATAGAGCCACTGCCAGCTGGCTCCAAGACGGACCCGCAGCTGGCCAAGGCTGAGCCCATAAGGGACAGTGGTAGCGCCTCTGGGATAACATATTTTAAAAGGGAGGAAAAAACTGCTGAGCAACAGCAGCTGGGAGGGAGGAGTGAGAATATGTGAGGGGAACAGCTCTGCAGGTCAGTGAGGAAGGAGAGGGAGGAGATGCTCCTGCTGCCGAAGCAGAGATTCCTCTGCAGCCCATGGTGAAGACCACGGTGAGGCACCTAAAGACGTGGTTTTAATAAGTTATTGAGGAAAAATAGGTATACTCACATGTTTTCTGTGCAAGTTTATGCATTTTATAAAGTGTAGGAGCCTCACACAACACGGTGGCCACGTTTAAGTTCTTTGTTACTGAAAGGTTTGTTTAACCATTTTGTTAAAAAGACTGTATGGAATAATGAGCCCTCTAGTGGTTGTTCGTCCTCTTAAATTCTCAATATAATGCTCTGTTAACTGCCACAATAAAACCCCCCACCCTTTCTTTTTCAGTAGCAGCACAATTTTTGTTGTTTTCTCTCTTGAGGATGTTGTTACCGCTACTTTTCTACACATAGGAAATGAAATCGTGAGAATCGGACTAGTTCTGTTCTAATAATACATGACACACCTGCATGATACTCTTCTGTAAGGGAGTTTTACTTTAAATACCAAGAATACATGCCTCTTTCTGAAAAAGGTGTGATGACAGGGCATTTGGTCCCTGGGGGCTTGGCAGGGGCCTACGCGCATCAAGCATTTTTTAATACTTCATACATTAACAGAACAAATGTTGGGAGGTGTCAATGTTTGCAGAAAGGCAGGCAGGAATTATGGTCTCTCCTGTTAGAGCTGGAAGATGGAAATAGGTTTTGCAGTTCTCTCATGTGATGGGGTTGGAAGGAAGCAGCTCTGAACTGCAGCAGTCATGGGACTGAAATTTAGTGATAAATAACTCGAATTAAGTTTTCTGGAGATGTGAAAGGATTGCATTTTTTGGAAAGGAGTTGACGTGTATATATAAGTGCTTTTTTTGCTTAAGCCAATATTGCACAGTGTTTGAAGGAAGCAAGAAAATACATATGCAGATTTAATATCCGTGCTTAAGTTCTCATTTTGGTATTCAGATGAATCCTGTAGTCGATGGCTTCTTTATTGATGCTACATCAGTGGATGCTTGCTAACAGTTTTCAGTAATAGAAAAGGGGAGGCAAAAGGGGTTTCTTTTCCAGGTCTGTGGTTTCCAGATAGCTCAGCCCCTTTTAGTCTCATAAGTCTTAGAAATATTTACCACAGAGCTCCCTAAATTTATCACGACTCGTGGCTTATGCACACGTGAGCATTTTAACAGCTCGGCTGATGGTACACACCGTGCTTCAGAGCTAGTTGCTTTTTGTTTTCTCCCCTGGCTGGTGGCTTGGGAAGATGTTTTCCACAATCTCAACCCTGACACAATCTTTTCCTGCCTAGACCATAGCTGTGGTGCTCAATAGGGGTCTTTTACCCAGCAGATCATATTAGACTCAGTAACAGATTTTTCCATTTCAAAACTGACTAATGGTGAAAAGAGGTACCCAAATTATTTTCTAAAAGTCTTCTTTACTAGAAACAGAGAGAAATGGATAAGCAGAAACTGTAGTGCAGACGCATAGCTCAAAGGAGCGGCTAGATCTCCGGAAGCATGAAATTGAAAACTTTATCCAATGAAGTGGGATAGAAGTAACAAAAAATACTTATATTCCAGCTTGAAAAAATTCAAGTTATTCATGTTTTCCAGACCTGTTTGCTGCTGTTTATGAAGTCCAAGGAGCACGAAGGCCAGCTCGCTAAGCAAAGAGAACTCCAGCTGTCGGGTCCCAGAAGCGGATTAAGGTACTGTCGGGGTGGAACGCAGGTGTGTTGGTGCAGCACCGGGGGTCGCCCGGCTGTTCGCTTGGGATTTATGCAGTAAAGTGTTACATATTCATGATACTTTAGGAAAGGCCTATCCATATTCATAACCTCTCCCCGAGAAGGCGGCCTTTATTACAAGGAGTTCCAAGAAGAGCTTTCCATAGTCTCTGCCTTTAACGCCTCCCAGCTGCGCACACACGGTGGCTGCTGGTGGTGGCGGGCCGGGGTCCTGGGGATGAAGGTTGTGTGTCTTCCTCGCTGTGCAGTTTTCCCCTTTACCATCAATGTGCTGTTCCGAACCACAGACCTGCTCTCAGCCGGGTAATCGCTTCCTCAAGGCAGCTGGGTTGCTTTGGGTTTCTTTGAATACAAATTGTTGCCTCATCTCCCAGCGAGCTCGAGGTGACCATTCATTCTGTCACTTCAACACATTCTTTCTCATTTAAACATCTTACCCGATGAGCCTAAGCTAAGCAATGTCTCTGCTACTAACCCTTGAGTGTTAGTTCCCTCTATCAGTACAGCTTTGTCATTAAAAGGTTCTTTAAAACCTTCACCATAATACTAGTATATGCCCTCTCCTATTTCTGTAAAGCCATGAGGCACCTGCAAATTATGTAAATGAAACAGGGTATATTTAAAATATACTTGGTGTCTATATAATTGGTATCTTTACCCGTGAAGGTATTTGCGCTGGTATGTTGTGAACAGAGAATACAACTACAACTTGACAGGGAGGTGATATTAATGTGGAAGACAGTGCAGCATAATCAGTGCCTGTCTAATTGGTATTATCAAAATAATTTCTTGTATTCTGAGAAAGATTTTGTAACGTCGGAATCCGACTTTGTTCCCCCCAAAAAATCTGGCAAAGGCAAACAAATTATTTGAGTGGTGCAAGATGAAGTTCAAAGCATTCTACTGATACAGAGTAAATTCTAACAACAGTGCAACATCCTACCAAAGCACCGGTTTCTGTGTTGAAATCTTAATGTCTTCCCAAAATTCTTTAATATATTTTGGTTGGACGGTTTGGCTAGCTGGCACGTCTGGTCTAGCTCCCATTAAAATATGAAGCAAAGATTGCACTGTGACTTAAATCAGTCACCCAAAACATGTAGTCTTGTTTGAGCTTTTGGACTCTTCGTTGGAGGAAGATTCTGAAAACAATCTCCAGTTTAGGCAGTGCTATGTACGTATTATCTCAGGACATAATATGGGGAGAAGGTTTAAGAAGGGAATATATGCCCTGTATTTCGTGGTACTGCATCTGTAAATGCAATGTGTACGTTTACTATAGAGCTTATTAGGAACAATGCTTGACATTAGTGTGCTAAAGTTTCTCATTATGTGCACTCTTGCAGAAATGTTTATTTTCCTGTAAAAGAGGTCTATACAAGCCTAGGGAAGAAGACATCTGGAACTAGGAAACTCTCTTTGTGAGAAGATCTAGGACAAGAGCAACCACTTTGCAAGACAGAGTAAATGAAAAGGCATCCAGGTAGAGCTACGATCCTGGCCCCGAGGTATAAAACAGATACCAAAATTTGGACTAACTAGTTTGTTCATGCAGAAACTATGGGGTTTGAAACTCTGGAAGAAAAGAACTGGAGAGGCATTGAGATATGATATTCAGCAATAGCGTTGAGCAGAAAAAAGCTGCTTTGAGACTTGCTTTTTCTACTTCAAAGTGTTGTGAGCAAGTGGGCTCACTCAAAGAAACTAATGGAACCTGTCTTGGGGTTTAATTTTTAGAGGGGTGAGTTCTGAAAAGGTCTTCAAGGCTTTCAGTGACGTTAGGGAAGAAACACCCAACCACTGAGGCATTATCAGCAACAAAATACATTCTGCAAACAGGTACTATTATAAACATGGTGATTTTTTTTTTTGTTCAAAAGGTCTTACAAATGTTTTCCAAGTACCCTCTTTGTATTTTTAGTTAGGATTTGTCAATATTTTAGTCAACTCACCATCTTTTCCTCAAAAGTTTTAAAATAGCTGTAGAGTGCATAGGGGCAGTAGTGATCAAACTGAAATAATTGTTCTGTCTACATAATGAGTAAGTAGAAGCTGATGTGAAAAGTTCTTAGCTGAGGCAACTTATCTGTTATGTGAACTAGGAAAACCCACAAATCTTCTGTGTTCTTTAAAAAAAAAACCAAAAAACAACCAACACACCACCAGGGAAAAACCCTCAGTCAAGCAGATGAGTGCAATTTAGTATGATTAACACTTAGCCAAAACATTGTATAATCTGTGGGGTTAAAGATAGTTCTTACGCATTCATTCACGTACTTTGTAAAAAAGTTTAAATGTCACCAATAGTTGGTATTTTGAGATTATTTATTTTGTAGAGATTGAAGTATATTGGGTTATAAACATGCAGATAGTACTCACGTAATCTAATGTCACAGAGTAGGTGTGTGCAGCCTTCTCAGCTGAGGCACCTACCTGTTTGATTTTGCATGAAACCACTAAGTGTGCACCAGTAAACACACCTATGCTTCAAGACGTGGTTTCTTCCCTTCCCATATGTGTCATACTCCTTCCTTCTAGAGGATTTTTATGAGAGAAATTAGGCTAGACATCTGCGTTCTGCGGTCTAACCTTTTGTTGCAAAATCACTTGCATTTTTAATTGAGAATAAAAAATAAAATCACGCAGCAGGTGGCAGCCCAGGTCCTGTTTGGTTTCAGCCTGGTTTGCACCTCTGAGAAAAAAGTCAGACTTCCAGTCTTGTAGTGGTTACTGTTGTTAAAGAGATGTCCTTTCCTTTCTTCAAAGCAGGTGGTTTTTAGCAAAGAAATGGAAATCACTGGTCTCTGCCATACTACAAAGGCAGAGTGGTTTGGGAGAAGATCATTAAAAAACCCCAGGCAAACAGTAAAGGATATAAACAGCACGGCTCACTAGCACTTTGGGATAGAGCGATACATGCTGTTACACGTTGTGTCAATAGATTGTCAAAATAAACAGTAAATCTAACTCTTGATTATCCTGCTTGAGTACTGCTACACAGACACCTGGATACGTCTACCTACTGGCAGAACCAAGGGGCTTCCACAATGTATTTTTGGATGTTGAATGGCCTGAATAATCTGAAGTATTTTGGCTAAACTGTAAGGAGTAGAGCGTAGTAGTCTAAACTTTGTAGAACTGAGGATTTTAAAATTCTCTATCAGATTCTGAAATTTAATTCCCAGGTGTTTCTTTCCTCTCCTCTCTTCTCTGATCCTTAAAAGGTGGGGGTTGTTAGGGAAAGGGGGACGGTTTGCATCTTCTTTGCAAAGGGGGTAGTTCGCTTTGAAATATCTTGAACTAGACTTCTCAGCAAGTCCGCTCATCAGCTTCAGCATTTGCACCTATTCTGTCTCCAGACAGGCCTAAAAAACTTGATGTTATCATTGAATATTACACATCCTTGTTCAATTTCCTCGCCTAGCCTGTGGGGGAAAAAACAGGAATCCTCTGGGAATACGTTGATCATTAGATAAAAACTTGAAAGCATGTATTTATGGTTATTTTGGGTTAATGACAGGCATTTTAATCTTGCTCTGGTGAAACTACTTATTTATTTGCCTGAATCACACATTTCAGTATTTGGCTAAAGTATCACCTAACACCCAGGGGAATGTCTTAGACCTACAATGAGATTATTAGGCTTAATTGGTATTATTAGTGTAGACCTCCCATGGTATTGAATATGACTTGCTTATTTTTAACTTTTTAATCCAGTATTAAAAGGAATTGCCATTAAGTTACACCGTAAAACCATAATTAGTCTAAAGTGAAATCTTGGGTGGTTGGTTTAAAACTGTTTAAGCCTCCTGTTCATCACAAATCCACTAGCATTTTTCCTGAACTTCCTTGTGTTTGTGCCAGCACTTTCTATAGCATCTGGGCCAGACTTGTGCCCAGTGTAGCACCAGACAAGTCAATGGGGTCATACTGGAGATTAATTTGATAATATTTGATAATATTTCAGTCATATAAATTGTTGGCCTCTTAGTAAGGACAGAGCCCTATGCTGCTGAAGTCAATGGGAGCTCATTAAGTGCCTGATCCAGTTCTCACAGAGAGAGATATTTTTTGGAAATATCTGTCCTTGTTTCTTTGCTTTGTGTGATAGCTTCCCTGGGTTTAATTCTGTCTATTTGCAAGATGAATTCTGGAAGGTCCTAAATTTTGTGCATGGGGTGTAAAGTAATAGCAGGTGCATTGAGGCAGCATTTGCTGGTTTTACCCCACAAAAAAAGAGAGAATTGGATAGAAGTCGCAGAAATTAAGTGATAGGTTTACCATTAAATGAGTAGCAGAAGTAAAAGGAGATGTTTAGAAACTAGAATGTAATTTCTGTTTCTAATGCTTCCCCTATACTGCAAGTACTCTATGCATTTCAAGTGCTGTTGTAGCATTTTGGAGGGGAGTATAAAAGTATTTAACGTTTGAAATGATTAACAGGGGGAAAAGGAAGAAACAGTAGCATTGATTATAAATGTAATTTTGTGAGTAAATTTGAACCAGGAGACTGGTGCTTTAGTTTTTTCTCATCTGAAATTCCTACTTGAGGCATTGGACAAAAGCTTCTTTCACAAGATAACACGGACTGACCCAAGGCTTCACTATAAAAGCTTTATGAGGACAAGGTATCCCACCTTACAGCTTTTTATTGTTTTTAACCCTGTGCATGGGCTGAAGTTCATCAGATAACTTCTGTACAACAGTGTAAACAGCTACATATGACTTAGCTATTTAAAGGCCTGAGAGTGTTTTTAAACTTGAGATCAATTTGCTTTTCTGAAAAGAATTTGATATTGGGTCAAAATTTCAGGCATACAGGATTTGCATGTGCAGAGTGACATGGCAACCTGGTTTATCATGGAAATGTTAATGATGTTGAATGATCTTTTATATTAACAGCACAAGTTGCACAATGAGAGGTCAGCCCTTATTAAACAAGGAGTCCATGGAAGAAAAAGAGCTGGGAATGATGAAAAAAACCCAAAATCGGGTAGGTTGCATTAGATCAGCTGTTCATAGGAGTAATTGTTTATTCTGCATAGCAATATTTCTGTCTATAGGCTTTCTCTCCTGTGGTCAGCCATTTCTGGGAAAGGAAGTGAACATCAGTGTAACATTGAATAAGGATGTAGCTTTTAATTCTCTCTTCTTCAGCAGCATTGTGTTAAATGCTCAAGCTGAAGCTTCAGACTTCCTAATTGTGTTACAAAAGTCAGAGATGCTTCAATATTTCTACATTCTCTGTTCTTCATGGGCTAATGCTAAGCAGCATGTCGATAAAAGATGGTACCTGGAATTACAAGGTATTGTAGGCGCTGTTGTGAAAACATACAGTTAACTGTTTGGCTGCCATCAGTACTACTGTGGATAGACTGAGCGAAGACATTAAGAGAACAGCAAAACTCAGTAGCGCGGTTTACGCTGTCGCTCAGACTGGTACTGACATGGCACGTAACTACAATCAAATCAAATGAGATAAAAATGGATTGAAAACAGACTAGAATCGCTACTGCGGTTCTATAGTGTTCAGCTGCATCAGCAATGTCATTCTACTTTCAGTCACCAAAAATACTTCAAATTTACCTTTCAAAATATGAAAAGTAAAATACAGTGGGAGGATTTTGGCAATCCAATTTATCTCATTGGTTTTGTTGGTTTGTTTCTACATCATACTTGGCACGATGATATTTGAGTACTTGTCTTGTTGAGTGTCTAAGGAGAAAGTGACCACCTGGTCAGTTGGGTAAGAAATTCACAAGAGTGAGTCTTCTACCCAGTCCACCTTGTAGTAACTACTTTATGCATCTATAAATTGCACTATTAACATTACGTACTTAATTTTCACAGCATCTTTGAGCTACCAGTACCCCTAAATTGAAAGGATAAACAGTTTATTTTAGTGGCAGAAGCTGGAGGTGACTGATGCCAGTCACTACACTCACAGCTCATTAAAGCATGGTGTTGTTGCTGCCCGCGTTCCTTTTCTCCCCCTTAATGGGTAACATAACAGGGATCAAAATCTGAAAGCAATCTAGATTTGCAGTCTGTGATGAGAGGAAGCTGAGTCTGGAAGCTCTCTGCTCTCTCATTTCTTTGATACTGCTTCCCATGGGAATATGAATTGCATGATTTAACTTCAGAAAATACCCCCCACTTGGCTAGATTAACGGGTAATTTTGAAAGTAAGCCAGCCTATCTGACACAAAGGTTCTGTGTCCCAGAGAATGAATCATTGAGTGAACGTTTCTTAGGAGTCAAACATGACGCCAAAATTCTGGATGAATAAAGATTGGTTTATACTATGGAAAGATAAATGAAATGTAGGTTGCAAAGTCTATCCAACATCTTATGCTACTCTGGACTTTTCTCCTGGAGGGTGCTACTGTAAAATGCTGATCAATAATGCTTAAAGAAAAAACAGCTGTAGTGCTGTTTGTAGCCTTGATAATCAGGAGATAAGCAAGACCAAGTTTGTGAAGAGTAAGATCTCTTGTTAGACCCGGTAATATAGTTGGAAGAAGTAATGAAAATAATATTCCAAAACTTGGTAAGAGATGGAATTGCTCAGGCTGTTTGTCTAGGGAATATAATGTACGTTTTGTTACCCTGTCTATTTTTGCACTACCTTCTAATTTTCTCAGGCTGCTACAAGTCTTTTATTTGAAGATGCTTCTATTGTATATTAATGAAGAAGTTAAATTATCTAGGCAATGTAGGCTAAAACCAAAACTCCCCAGGCATCATCTTTCTTAACTATCATTGTCCAGGAAGAAAATAGGTCTGTAAGTGATACTATTCATCTGAACAAAAAGAAACTGTTATCGTGGCATTTGTCAGCTCTGTGTAATACTGATACCTGAGCCGGCCTTTGGAGCCAGGTACAGTTACAGATAATGTGATGGTGTCTACTTTCAGGCAGTTTTGAATTCTGAGTACAAGACCAGCAGGAGCAGAGAACACCTCGGAATACAGCCATTCCCCACCTCAACTCCAGTGTCGGCCAATATTCCAAACTAGGTTTCATTCACAAGCATTTACTTCTGTAACTACTACAATAACAATTATTTTTGCAAACAATTTGCATATATAGTGTCACGTGAATAAATTAAATAATTGACTCCAGGAATCAACTTGTAGTAGAACTACTGACAAAAATGAAAGCATAGTAATTAGAAGTATTGTGTAAATTAAGCATATTCTATTAGTTTCTTGCATATATGATGTTAATTGTAAACCTGGGAAATGACATGTACAAGTAGGTAGCAGCTGCTGATAGGACAAACTGATTGTGTAAGTAGAATTCTCTTCTGTTTTAACAGCAAAAGGGAAGTCGGCGTCCCAAGTGCAAGCATTTAAAGCAATGAAAGTGTCGTTAACTGCACCACAGTGTTAAAGATTGAAGTTCACCCGGACTCTTCATTAAAAGTGCTTTTAGTCTACGGATCTGAGTGCTGAGTCAAATCCTTGATGTCATGGGAAGTACTTTTTAAGGTAAGAATTCAAATATCCTCTTGAAAGATACTGTGTTAAGGTGTTCTTCTCATCTCTGTGTGTCATTTCTGTTTTTTTCATGGATAGATATTTTATGAACCACAAATGGTTATGAATGGAAACAGATCAATGTAGACCCAAAGATTTTGACAATTGAGTTACTATGCAAAGGAAATACTGACTTCTTGCCTGAAAAATGCTGCTGAGAATGTAGGAACTTGTTACGCTGGCATCTTTGTCTGTGTAAGCAAGAGCCTGTATAGACAAATCGGGATGGGAGAGATAAAAGCGTTCACGAAGAGTGTTTTGTAGGTGATTTCTAGAGGGTCTGAAAAAGGTGACCAAGAAAAAAAACCATACACATTTATTACATTGTTCAGACTAACATGCAAAAAAGCTGAGGGGGGGTCTGTACCACTACTGCAGGCTGTCCATAAATAACATTTTAAAAGGCTCTTCTCCTGGAATTTGTGTTCTTTTTTCAATGGTCCACAGTGCTATGGAGGCGATTCTGTTGGACTGAGGGGAAACAATGCAGCGATCAATCAGCCTCTGAAGAAAGAGGTTGTGCTAGAATAAACAAGATATGACTGAAAGTTTTGCTGCAAAGGCAGAACGGAAATAACATAATTTGAATTCCAGCAAAATCTTGACATTTTGACAAGCTGGGTAAATGAGATTCTTATAGGTACTCGATCTTGTAAATCATGACAGAAAGGATGGAAGCTGCCTGACTGTCTTGTAGAGACTCCCTTATAAGTAAAGGAACAAGCTGAAGCAGAACTGCTGGAGCTTGTCAGGGCAGACTGGCAGCTTGCTGTAATTTAGGCAGGATGTGCAGAATATTTTAAGACTGGAAGGCTACCTCCTTGCTTTAAAGCATATATAATACTTTTGTCCGTGGGCTGGAGTTTTGTGTTGTGATGCCATAATTTCACCTTCTGGGCACAGCAATCTCTGAATGAAAAAGAAAGTATATCTGATGAAAGTGGGATCAGTTTGTACTGATTCTTCTAGGGATAATGATGGAAACAGATGTTCCAAGAGTCATGTGCAGTTTGTTTAAAAAAGTTACACAAGGGAGTTCACAAAAACAGGAAGACTTTCTAAGACTTGCATAAGTAGATCACCAAATAATTTTCAGAAATTTCTCTTAGATGTGATTTTACATGAATAAGTACAGAAAAGAGCTCATAGTCTGTTAGTGTTAAGGACTATGAGTTGATTCATGGGTTTTGCTTTAAGAAATGAAACATCAGTAAAAAAAAACCCACACCATTTAATCCTTGTGTAATAGTAAGATTGTTACATAGGAAGCCAGTTATTCTAAAATAAGTAAGCATTTCTTCTTGTACCAAAACATATTTTGGACATAAGATTATGTCTGTCCTTCGTGCAAATCTACTGATGTATGTTTGCCCCTAAAACTTTACAGGAATGGCTACAAACAGATAAGCAGTAAGTTGAGTCATTCTAATCTTACCAACATTACTTCTCACATTACAAATCCAGAAGAATATGTGAGAACGATTTGTATGGGAGCACAACAGAGGATATCATTTGTACTTGCCTGTTTTATATTCCTTGTAAATGTACTTGAAGCTGCAGCCAGCCCACAGGCATACATGATTAGGACTTGGGTTATTTTTTTAATCCAGTATCATATTTTTACAAAAATTGAGCTCAGATGACAAATTGGAACAAAATTAAGGTGAACAAGTAATTTTTTTTTGCTATCTGGTTCTAAACAGAAGAAAACTAATTGCAGAAAGAAGTATCGATTAGGAGGTTGGCCTTGCTGTTTCTGTCAAGACAAACTTCTGCCATGGCATATGTAAATAGAAAAACTATTGAGGTCAAGGTCCTTACTGAATTTTAGTCTTTGAATTCCCCAAATTGTTTCATACTAAATTAGGGCACCATAGTGTTTAAAATGTTATGATTTCCTTAAAGGAAATTGTAAGACTCAAGAAATCCTGATGAGAAGACTGTGGAATAGGCAGGAAGAAGACAATTATTTAGCCATAATTTATCCTAATCTGATGCACTCTTTATAGTAAGCCTGGCCTGTTATTGCTAACTGTGGTTGTGCACTTCAGACTGATTCTTGTGAAAAACTAAGAAAACATGTCATTTTTATAGCATTTTTTTTTCACAGAATCACAGAATGTTAGGGGTTGGAAGGGACCTTTGGAGATTGGCTAGTCCAACCCCCCTGCCAGAGCAGGGTCACCTACAGCAGGTGGCACAGGGTGGCGTCCAGGCAGGTTTTGAATGTCTGCAGAGTCAGAGACTCCACCACCTCTCTGGAGAGCCTGTTCCAGTGCTCTGCCACCCTCAAAGGAAAGAAGTTTTTCCTCAATTTGAGACAGATCTTCCTGTGTTCCAGTTTGGGCCTGTTGCCCCTTGTCCTGTCACTGGGCACCACTAAAAGAGTCTGCCCCCATCTTCTTGACACCCACCCTTTAGATATTGGTAAGTACTGATGAGATCCCCTCTGTTTTCTTTTCTCCAGTCTAAACAGACCCAGGTCTCTCAGTCTTTCCTCATCAGAGAGATGCCCCATTCTCTTGATCATGTTCGTAGCCCTCCACTGGACTCTCTCCAGTAGTTCCTTGTCTTTCTTGAACTGGGGAGCCCAGAACTGGACACAGGACTCCAGATGCCCCTCACCAGGGCAGAATAGAAGGGGAGGATGACCTTCCTCCATCTGCTGGCCACACTCTTCTTGATGCACCCCAGGATGTCATTGGCCTTCTTGGCCACAAGGGCACATTGCTGGCTCACGGGCATCCTGTTGGCCACCAGGAGTCCCAGGTCCTTTTCCACAGAGCTGCTTTCCAGCAGGTCAGCCCCCAACCTGTACTGGTGCAGGGGGTTATTCCTCCCCAGGTGCAGGACCCTACACTTGCTTTTGTTGAACTAAGAACTTTTAGTTATTTAAAACTATTTCCCTTACCTGCATGCTGTGTATTTAAGGCCCACAAGGGAAAAAAAAAAAGATCAAAATATCTTCTTTCTTTGAGAGATGAAAAAAGTCATTATTTAGCATTTTCTCTTTAAATGACTTTGAGGTGGCAATTTTTTATATATAATAGAGATGTTTGTGACAAATATGCATAAGTTTTAATATATTCTTTTGAATCAAATGTCAAAAAAATCTTAGTATCTTAAAATGAGTGTCAAATATCAAAAAGGAATCAATATCAAATTAGTAAAACTTGTTGGTGGCTTCTATGTTGTATATAGCTGTACACACCCAAGGAGAAATCCTAAATTGTGACAAATGTATGTTATCCTGACAAAGAAGATCATTAACATTTTACAGAATCACAGAATCATTTTCTACTAATAAGACACGTAACTGTTTGCACCAACAAAATTCGATTTAGAGTGGCAAATCTTTCCCTAGATTTATTATGGTATAGATCAGAAATACCTCTGTCAGTACTGCTTTCCTTTCCTAAAATGTATATTCTTCAGTCAGGCATGCTATGTCTGTAGACGATCCTACTTAGGATCTAATACTCTAAAGCTCTGCCCCTGATAGGGCTTTTCAGTTTTGTTAGAAACTGTACAGTAAAACAACACTAGAACGTCATTCTCCTTTATGTAGCGTGCCAAACTACCGATGTCAGTGGGGCTGTCTGTGAAGTGCTGATTTGACCCAAGTTCATTAAAGAACTAGGGGCCCACTTGGATGAAATAATCAAATCCAAGCACAAAACCGTGACTCTCTGCGCTATCGTAGCTATGGTATCTTGAAGCCTACTGGGCTGTACATACTGATGTGTAGGGCAGCCCCCTAAGTCTGATGAATTAATTGAGTATATCACAGTCTCCGAAATGCTGCAGATTTAGGTGTTGTGGGGCATAAGAGGTATCTGGGTGATACTACAGTAAGTTGCCCCTCTTGCTGCCTAAGCAGGCAGAAAGTTACTGTCGGGCATTACCTCTGGAAAAGAAAGTAACTCTAAACCCTGCACGGACCTGAGCAGGTAATGAATGCAATGTTTTTTATGGAATACAAATGTTCTGTCTGCAAGCAGGTACATGTTTCTGTTTCATGCATGGACTATGGCTTAAAAGAAAGATTTAATTACGTAATGCAGGTACACGTTCAGTGCTTGCAAGCTGCTGTACATTCTACATAATGACTCAAAATGGGAAGTTGTATCTGTGTAGATCAGGGTGCTAAAATTGATTAAAGGTTTTTAGTTGAGAAGACGTATCAAACTTTGTCTCTACCTTCCGCCTGCTCCTTCCCCAAAAGGCCCAGTAGGTTGGCTGGAGATGTGATAGAGATTTTTTTATTCTTTATGTAAAATATAGAAATTGGTTATTTTATGGCAACTGCAATAAACAGACTTGCAGATAATTTTCCAGTCAGGTTTCATGTATAGGAGTAAGAAAGGAATGGAACTAGCTTGAACAAAAAGCATCCAAGAACAAACCCCCACATGTGGAAGTAGGCCCCTTCTCTTAAAACACCGCCCTTTATTCAACAGGCCACCCCTCAGTTCCCCCCTACTTGAAATTCCTCCTTGAAATGCACTTCTTTGGAGAGATCAATAATCCTTTGTGTCACCAAATGTGTCTGACTGACCGCTATGTGGGTTTTGTTGTGCTTTCTTTTAAAACTGAGAGTCAGTTTAAAAGGATCTAGAGTGAACAGAAGTCTGTTACTCCTGATGAGCAGAGTTAATGTGGAGGTCTTACATGCTTCAGCTTTTTTTTTTTTTATGATGTGCTCTAAGTTTATTGAGAAGTAGCAGGAAAAAAAAGATAAAGGAACACATTAAAAGTTTACCAGCCTGAGACCAAAACTGAGGCAACTTTTTTTGGAGAGGGCTTGCTACAAAATGGCAAAGTTTGTGTACAAAATTTGTTTTCTGTTGTTTTGATTCTAACTGTACGCTCTGTGAAGAAACAGGATTGCATCAAAGAAATAGCTGATCTCCCCAGTCACTGCTCCTAACATAAATAAACAACCCACAAGGCTCCAAATATTGATTTACTACTTAGATTAAAAGTGCTAACATTATGCAATCCCTCTGCTGATATCACGAATGAGGTGAGAAGCTGTTGACTATTTGCAGGCTTGGCCTGAATCATGGGTGAAAAACAGAGCCTTTCTAGGTCGGCCTTGGTCTGTCCTCAACATACATTTCTCTTGCTTTTTTTTGACCTCTGTGATCAGGATGACGATTAGCGCTGGTGCAGAACAATTGCACCGTCTGGGAAGGTCTGTTAATACTGATCACATTCCACGGAGATCATTGCGGGGTTTTTTCTTACTGGAAAGATACAAAGCAGTTGCAACCCGAGAGAAAACGAGAATCCTTTCAGTCAGATTTGCTTTTAAAGATAGTGTGACATACTGTTACATAAAGGCAGTTTTAATTTTTCGTTTGTGGACTTCTAAAATGTTTGCAAAGGTGTTTCTGAGCGCTTGCAGTGAGTGTAAGCTTCCTGACAATAGGCTTGTTTTTCTTAGCTACCTTTCTTAGCCTTTGAAAGTATTCCACATATCCTCAGGGTATTGCTAGTTGAACATAGCTTTATTTATAGAGAGCAAATAAATCTTTTTCTGCTTTGCTTTCAAAAAAGAATGTTTGAAAGCCTTCAAAGAACTAGTTTAAACTGAACTATTTATGACAAATAAAAAGCCAACTGCTACATCAGTAAATCCTATGTACTTCAGTTAGGCGTTTATGTCCCTGTAGCTACAGGAGAGGTTTCGCATAGCGCTGTTTCTAAAGCCTCCACAGAACAAGGTACATTTGACTCTTCAGTTGGATACCCTCTCTGTAGTCAGTTGAATTTTAAGACTTATTTTTGTAAGTATAACCTGAGGGTTTTCCTTAGATTGTAATTAACCAAAATCTGTTTCCAACTTGCTGAAATCATTAATTTGACGGAAATGTTCATCCTTCTGAAACAAAGAAAGCATTTTGTCGAGTACCCTGGACAACACCACTGAAGCTGGATGTCATTCCATGGTGTCCAGCTTGGGGACATGAGTGGACAAGCCCTGCAGGCACCAGGATTCCCCCCTGAGCTTCTTGGCACACAAGGTCAGCTTGTCCCGGGCCAAGAAGAGGTTGATGAGAAGGTTCCATGGCTTGGTGAGGTCTCCAGTAGCGGGGGCATAGAGGAAGAGGTGAGGGGAAGAGTTGCACGAAGACACAACCTGGAGCACGTGAAATCCATGTGGGAACAAGAACGTGCAGTCTGAGGTGGAGAGATGGAAGCTCCAACTTAAATTTGTTTGAGGTACTACAAAACTGCACCTGGAAAACATTAGACTTGCCAGCCTAGAGGAGAAGTGAATGAGGTAGTGCTGCAAGGAATCTGGGATAAAAATTTATAAAACAAGGAGTGGCATTAACAAGGAGTTAAGAGAGAATGGTAATCCATGGTTAATTGACACAGAAGTCAAGGGACATCAAATGGAAATACCAGACAGAAGGCTCAAAACATACAGAAGTGATTTTCATACTTAGTTAAACTGGAACTACATCAAGCTGCAGATGCCAGAAGCTTCTATGGATTAAGAAAGCAATTGGATTTTTCTTCCATTAATTTGTCTATCAAGAGCAGAAAAAGACCACTTTTAGCTGAAAGTCTCTGGGCTCATTATCTTCCCAGGCTACGTCCCACTATCTGGCTCTCATTATCTTCCCAGGAGGTGACCAGCTGCTGTTGGAAACAGCATACTGTGCTAACTCCGTCTCTGTTCTGAGCCACTGTGGCCGTTCCAGTGCTCCAGCTGGTTTACACACAAGACATGCTGCCTTAGCCACTGGCAGGACACCTCACCCTAAATCCAAGCTCAGTTAGTTCCAAACTTCAGACTATAGGAAGTATAAAATAGTTGGAACGAATTCAAAATATATTATCTTACACTTACTGTTTACGAGAAAGATTTAGAAAATAGGCTAATATGTCAGTGTTTTATTTGGAAAAAAGATTTGTAGCAAGTTTGTTTGCCCAACCTTTCCTGAGTAAAGGGAGATTAGATCAAAAAAATATTTGGCCTGTATAAAAGAGATGTGCCTTTGGGCATCTTGCACAATCCAGGCCCTCTCATTAGTGATGATTTGACATTAAGCAGAACAATGGGGTTTGAAACAAGTAAGAACAAAGTGAGAGTAATAACAGACTGCGCTAGAATTCCTATAGCCGGAGCGAAGGAGAAACCACAGGGTGATTCGGTTCAGCCTCCCTCTGAGGAAGCGATGTGCTTTTTGCTTCTCTGAGAACTATTAAATAGACCATCCATGTTGCATACTCAATTGTTGCCAGAAAATTGTCGCCTCCTGCAAGGTGTTGTCTGTTACAGGAACAAGCTCTTGGTACTAAATACAGCTATGGTTCGTTGTGTAATTTTGCTTTTTTCACACTCTGCCCCGCTCCATATGGGATGGGGGAGGATCGTGCTGGACTTCTGCTCAGCGCAGGCGCAGCATGAAATATTTCCTCTTCTTTTAGGCGTCGTTAAGTGGCTGTGCGTCTTGCTCAAAGTGAAGTTATTTTGTGCTGGTTCTCTTCTGAAGAAGCCTCAGACTCCAAAACGCATAAAACCATCTGGCAAACTCGTTGCGTGAATCATCGGGATATTTGTGGCCTCTGGCTTTTTGAACTGGGCTGTGAGTAATCCCAGTTGCTCTCGTCAGCGCTGCTGATGAAACCCATTCCCGGTGTTCCCAGCAACGCACGGGGGGACCGGCTCGGCTGGGGGGGGCTCCGCGGCGGTCGGGAGCCACAGCTGGGCGACCACCCCCCGCGCCGGCTAGCCCAGCCTCCGCCATCCCCCCCGGCGGCTCCGGCGGGGTCCGGGCGAGCGGCCGCGCCGGGCCCGGAGGTGGTTTTGTCCCCGTGCCCGTGGGCTCCCACCGCCCCACGCAAAACGAACTGTCCTCGCCGGGAAACGACGGGAGCGGGCGGGGCAGCGCTCTGCCAGCCTCCCGCTTTCCCCCTCGGGCCGCGGACATCCATCCCATCCCATCCCATCCCATCCCATCCCATCCCATCCCATCCCATCCCATCCCATCCCATCCCTGCCCACGCCCCCCCCGGGCGGAGGGGACACCGCCAGACGCCGCAGCCACCGGCCAGAGCGGCGCGTCCCCGCCTC
>VZSF01003240.1:0-20405 GCA_013398295.1 Chionis minor | reverse complement strand
TATATATATATATACAGGCTTGGGGGTTAGAGCAGGGCACAGCAAAGCACCTGCCCCATGCGAGGGCTGCGGGTGCATCCCCAGCATCCCCGCGCCGGGCTGGGCAGCGGCAGCACCCACGAGGCCGCCGTGGCACCGAGCACCCATGGGCTCCCTTCTCAGCAGAGTGGCCACCCCGGGGTGCCAGCGCAGACCATGATGGACCTGAAGGTGGATGAAGAGGAGGTGGACAGTGGGCAGCCGGTGAGCATCCAGGCCTTCGCCAGCAGCTCCACCCTCCACGGGCTCTCGCACATCTTCTCGTATGAGCGGCTGTCGTTGAAGCGCGTGGTCTGGGCGCTGTGCTTCCTGAGCTCGCTGGCGCTGCTCACCCTCGTCTGCACCAACCGCATCCAGTACTACTTCCTCTACCCCCATGTCACCAAGCTGGACGAGGTGGCGGCCACCAGGCTCACCTTCCCCGCCGTCACCTTCTGCAACCTCAACGAGTTTCGTTTCAGCCGGGTGACCAAGAACGACCTCTACCACGCCGGCGAGCTCCTCGCCCTGCTCAATAACAGGTGGGTGCCGGCGCTCAGAGGTGGCCCCAGGTGACGTCTCCGTGTGACAGGGCAGGCCACCACATGTGGTCCCGGCCCTGCACCACGTGGGAAAGCGAGCACTGGAGAGGTGCACTCCATGACTGGCGTGGGCGGCATCTCCTTAGTCCCTGTGAGGAAGCGGATCCTGAGTCAGTTCAGCTCTGCAGCTGGATGAGGCCGCTGTGCTGCGCCGCCGGCAGCCAGGAGCAAGGATCCACCAGGTCCCGCTACTGCTCCTGGGTGTGTGGCCTCCATGCTGGAGCTGCCCCAGATGGATCCAGCATGTGTGGCTCCTGTCCCCGGTGCACATGCAGCGAGGCCAGTGCGATCCTGGGATGGCTGTGGGGCAGATCCAGCGTGCACGGCTCCGACACCACGTCCTGGGTGCCTGACACGTGCAGCAAGGCCAAGGATGCCAGCAGGTGAAGCTGCTGAGCATCACCCACGCACCAGGACCGCAGATGGGTGCCACCTCTTGAGCTGTGGGACCCCGCGGTGGCAGCGGTCATGGGGAAGCCCCTCGCCCACCCTCCCCAGCCCACCCCCATGGCTGTAGCGGCTCCTTGGTGCTGCCGAGCGGCTGCCAGGAGCCTGGTGCCGGCAGCAAGGTGCACTCCCTGCCCATGCCGCTTGCCCAGGAGCTTCACCGCTGCCCCCGCTCATGCCCCAGGGAGGGGTTTGCAGCCACCAGAATGCGGCCTGAGACCCAGCACACTCAGCCCACATCCCAGTGAGACCACTGCCTGCAGCTGTGATGCCACCAAAGGCACAGGCCAAGCACCTGGGCTGGCCTCAAGCAGGGCTGGTGCTGCGGAACCAGCTCTGGGGCAAGCGGGACAGGTTTGGTTCATGGCCACCGCTGCTGCCCAGCTTCTCCTCCTCACCCATCCTCCTGCTGCCTCTCCCATGCCTCTGGGCCACTTTGTGCTGTTGAATGCTCTGAAAATGCCACCTACAAAGTGTCTGGGACTTTGCTGAGCCCACGCCAGGGTTGACGCAGAAGTAGCTCGTGTGAAGCCCAAATGGCTTTTGCTGGCGGGCGCAGCTGCCACGGTCAGGTCTGAGCTTCTGCCTGCTCTTTCCCCTAAGATACGAGATCCCGGACACCCAGACTGCCGACGAGAAGCAGCTGGAAATCCTGCAGGACAAGGCAAACTTCCGAAACTTCAAGCCCAAACCTTTCAACATGCTGGAGTTTTATGACCGGGCTGGCCACGATATCCGGGAGATGCTGCTGTCCTGCTTCTTCCGCGGGGAGCAGTGCACACCCGAAGACTTCAAAGTGGTGAGTGCCCCCCGCGGCCCCGGCCCAGCGCCACGTTTCCCCGACATAAGGAGGGTGTTTGTCTGCCTGTAGCCGTTCCTGCCTCCTTCCAGCTCGGAAAGAACCGGCAGCATCTTCATTAAGGGGATGCCAGGGGATGCTGCTGGGTTTTAGAGGTCCAGGTGCTCCCCAGGAGCTGCTCGGTGCTGCAGAGGGTGCTCCCGCATGGGCAAAGCTCCCTGGGATCATTTGGGCTCTGCAAGGCAGGGTTGTGCGTGCCGGGCTGGGAATTTTGCGCTGGAAACTGCCGTGCAGTGAGGAAGCACCAGTGGAAAAGCAGGGAGAGCCGTGGCGACGGCCAGCGAGGACCTGAGGGAGCCCTGCGATCCCTGGGGGAAAGCAGGTCCCAGTGGCACGGCACGGCATTGTGCCCCGCCACAGAGGTTGCGTCGCACGCTGGTGCATGGATCCAGCGCACAATAAAGCCTTTATCCCCCTGCGGCTGCCTCTCCCCCGTCCAGCTGGGAATTAAACAGTGACGGCTATTCGGGTGCTGCCTAATAAATTCGGCAGCCGGGGCGGCTCTTCCCGAGCCGGCTCCAGCGTGGAGCGTGCGGCTCTGCGCTCTTCAGGGTCCCCGTCCTCGGAATGTCCCACTCATGTCCCACGCCGAGTGAGGACGAAGCCGGTGAGCGTGCCAAGGCACCGGCTGGGCATCCGCGGAGCTGCTGCCCAGGTTCCAGCATAATTCGGGTGATTTTTATCATCTGCATTAAATTCCCCTGACAGGCTCTTTACATAGAGCCGCTCTCTGTTGTCAACCGTCAGGCGTTTTATTTGTTAAATGGAGGCAAGTTGCAGCCCGGAGGGGGCTGGATCTTCTCCAGCCAGGGCTGGCGAGCAGGGCTGTGTCCCAGGCTGCATGTGGCCACTGGCCGGTTTGACACTGGGCTCTTCCCAGCGCAGGGTTGTGTTTTCTGCGCCGTAGCATCCTCAGGGACCCTCATCCCGGCTCCCTACCTTCATCCGTCAGGGCCCACAGACCCCGCTTTCTGCGTCCTCTCTGATGGCAAAAGCAAAATAGACTCACAGCTGGTTTGTTATTCCTGCCTGGATTATTCCTTGCAAGCAGGTTGGGATGATTTAATGGATTTGATTAGAAAAAGCTGGCTCTGTGCTATATTTATGTTGCTCTTTGGATTCCCCTCGCAGCCTTGCGCAGGCAGGTCCGTGTGTGCCGGGGCTGGGGATGGTGCTGCCTGCGCCCCGGGGTCCCGGCAGCCGCCCCGGCTCGCTGAGCTGTTTAAGAAACCTTTGCCCCGTCACCCTGTGGGGGTCCCGGCGCTCGCAGAAGCTTTTAGAGGCATTTCGTTGACAGGTTAATTCCTGCCACCTCGCTGCTCCCAGCTCGGACCGCGGCCGCCCAGGCTGAGCCGGGCTCGGTGCCGCCCTGGGCCTGGTGGCACTAGTCAGGACTGGTGGGTGCCGGGGAGCATCACCCGGTGATGCACCATCATCCAGCCCGCACCGCCCTGATGGGGGTCTCACCACCCCGTGCAGGGACTGTGTTCACTTCTGCATTTCGGGAAGCCCCTCGCACCGTCCAGGGCTGCCCCGAGCGGGTGCTTTAGCAGCCGGTGCCACCCTTCTCCTCCCGCTGATGTAGAGGAGATGCTGCGTCTGGGGAGGGACCTGGCCGGGGAGGATTTTTGGGCTGCCCAGACCCCACAGGCTGGAGGGAGCTGCCTGCATGCAGGCAGGGGCGCACGTTAGGGCACACGTTGGTCCTGTCTCGGTGCCTGGCCCCTTTGCAGCCGTTGAGTTTGGTTCGGTGGCCGGTGGGGAGAGCCGGGGGGGCCGATGGGGAGAGCTGGGGAAGGATGGGGACGGCTTGGGGGCAAGCAGCCGCCCGGGCGATGCTGGCTGCATGCTGATGCTGGCCGGCGCAGGAGGCGACGGGAAGAGCCGTGGCTCCGCCGCCAGCGCCGCGGCCCCCGACACGCCGCGGCTGCCGCGTTATGTGTCCCCGGCAGAAGGGAGGGCTCGGGGGAGACGCGGCGAATGCAAATGAGGGGCTGCCGTAACCAAAAGATCTGGGGTGACAAGAAGGTGGCAGGACCTGTCTCCTGCCCGCATCCGCCCCTCGCAGCGCCCAATGCAGGGAGAGCATCGCCGGGGTCGGCCGCAGCAGCCCAGGGCCCCCCCAGTGCTGGCAGCGCAGTCTGTGTGCCCCCCATCATGCACCCACCCAGGAGCATCCCAGCCCCCCTGCCCCAGTGCACGGCATTGCCCTGCAGCCAGGACGGGATCCCCCGTGCCGGATGCCGTAGGGAAGTCCTTCCCGGGATTATACGGGCTTTTCCCACCTCCTCTTTTCATCCCGTGCCATCAGCAGCCCACATCAGGGGGTCCCTGGCATTGTTCATCCACCTTCACCCACCGCAGGGGCCAGGGACTCCCCAGCAGCAGCCGTGTGCAGGATCCTGCAGGGATGCTCCCGGGACAGAGGTGGAGCTGACTGGGTTTCGACTTGGGGGATCAAACCCTAAAAGAGGACCCAGGGAAAACAACTGGCCCACCCCAGCTCTCCCCTGGCCCTTCACAGCCCCTCCAGCACCGCGAGGGTGGCCGGCACCCACCAAAGCTCCCCCACGGCAGCGCTCCAGGGTGGGGAGGACACACAGGGCGGTGCAGCCATCTCCTCTCTCCAGCCCCAAAATCCTGGCACGTCCTTAAAGCCCAGAAGGGCAAAAACAAGCCTGAGGGGCAAGTCCTGTCCCCGTCTCAGGGCACGGCCCTTGAGGGACACGGGCTGAGGATGTCCCCACCGCCGGGGCTGTGCCCAGAGCCTCGTGCCCACAGGGCCACGCACGGGACGGGCAGGGGGCGGCCGCCCGATTCCCCTTTGCAGGGAAGGGGGAATCGTCCTTGCTGTCACCTGGGGTTCGGGGCCACGCTCCCCAACGTGCTCATTAGCAGCAGAGATCAATGTTTCACGCCTGCTACTTCATTATTTATAAGTTTGAGCCCTCGTTCCTCTGCGGGAACGCGCGGCCCCATCAGCTCCCAGCTTGCGTTTCCACTCCCTCCCTGCGTCGGCAAAAGGTCCCCAGAGCCCTGCTCATCCCCCGCAGATCTGCTCCTCACCCAGCAAGGGAAGGGCCCAGGAGTCCTGTCTCTGGGCTCTAAACCCCATTAATTTTCTTTCCAGCCCAGGGAAAAAGGGGAAACCCAGAGGACAGGCTTCTTCTGCATCCCCCAGTATGGCCTGTGGGATGGGAAGTGGGGCAGCCCCACGTAAAACCGGCCTTAAACCTGGGGATGGTGCCCTGTGCTCATGAAGCCCCTTTCCAGGGGTCGACACGGCCGGGGGTGATGTGAGCAGCCGTGCATGGCACGGTGCAATGTGCCTTTGCAGCTTTTCCTTCTTGCACCCTTCAAGCCCGTCCTGGGGGAGAGTCACGTCCCCAACTCCTCGTCACCATCCTGCTTCAGGGCACGGTGGCTGAGCCTGGCATGGGAGCTGGGAGCCCTGGGGCAGAGCGCACGGGACATCCTCGATAAACTGCGGAGGATTAAGACCTCTGGACCATTTCCATGAAGCTCCGGGGCTGAGCTGGCACTAGGGAGAATTGAGTTTGACATGGAGATCATGCTGCTGCCTCTTGCATTGGATTCTGCATCCTTTGCCCTGGAAATATCACGTGCACGGAGGAAGAGCAAGGGAGGGAACAGGAAAGGTCTGGAGCAGCCCTGGCAAACCCCGACCGCGCTCCTCCTCTCCTTCCATCCTTCCTCCCATCTCCAGAGCAATGCGGGAGCTGCTGTGACGGAGAACGGATCCAGCAGCATCTTATCGTAACCCACTGCACCCTGCTGAGCCTCCCCAGCGCCCTTCGGAATCCCACCGCTCCTTGGTGAACCCATCAGATCCTGCCGTGCCCTGCTAAACCCCAAATCGTGTCCCTCTGCACCCCCAAAACCCCTCTGAACCCCCTGCTTAGCCCACCTCACTCCAGCTGGTGTGTGTTGGGGCTCAGCTCCTGCCACCCCAGCGGCAGCACGGTGGCTTTTACTCCCTCCAAAAAAAATCCCCTCGTGTCGTTGAAACCTGCCGTGTTGGTGGGTGCCGGGGTGTCCTCCAGCGCCGGTGGGAGCTTGGGGTGCAATGAGGCACGTTCCTGGTCTCGGGATACTCAACCGGAGGGTGCTGCTGGTCTCCCTGCTCTACCCTGACCCTCAGCCCCACAGGACCCACGCCCCAGCACCCACTGGGGGGACCCAGGCGTCCGGCCCATGGCACCCCACGGCCCCGCTTGAAGCTGTGGCAGTCACAAGCCCGGGAGCCCCACAGCGAGCAGAGCTCCCCCGCGGCGCAGCGTTAGTGGATAATCATAGAGCTGGAGTGAAAAGCATCTCCAACACAGCTGGAGAGACCGGGCGCAGGAATTACTGATGCCCAGATATTTCCTGGAGCTTTAGGCTGTTAATAAACAGACTGCATGGGCCCATCTGCCTCTGGAAAAACAACTTGGGGACCCACGTGTGGGCGGCAGCGGTGGCCACTGACCACAAATAACATCGTCCTCACAGTTTGGGGCCTGTCCCCGGCGGCGTGCCGAGCCCCGGCAGCTCCCACCGCGGCGCCCGACGGAGCGGGTGCGTTTACAAATTCTGTAAGACATTCAAGTGATTTATGTAAATCACTTCTTAAAGCGGCGCACGGGCTCCTAAATAACTTATAAGCGTTTGAAACTGCTCGCATATATCGGTTATTTTGGAGCTGCGATTCACCTGCGGCATCCCGGAGGTTCTCCCCGGCGCCCGGCTGCGCCATCCCCACCTGCATCGTCTGCAAACTCCTGGCCGGGCTCAGCCTCCGCGTCGGCCTCTCTGCTGTCGAGCAGCAGCATCGTCTGACCCCAGAGGTTGCATCATTTTCCAGACGAACGAAGCAAACCCAGAGGAACGTGGGCTGCCTGGTGCAAAATAATCGGAGGTGATGGAGCAGAGGAGCAGGCACGCGCGGGACCGCAGCCGCGGACGGGATCGCGGCCGTTCGCTGGTGGTGAGTTGGCTCTCCCGGGAAGCACGGCGGGTCGGGAACGCCCCGACTCTGTCAGCTCATCTGCAGCTCAGAGACTTTCAAGTATCACAGTATTTTGCTCAAAGCAAATCATCCAGAAAGCAGCCGTGAGCTGTTTAGCCCTCAGGCACGGAGCGGAGACGCGCGAGCGTTGCTCCTCAGCTGCCTCTCCTTTCCCCAGCTTCATCCAAGCTTTTCCAGACCCGGCCACCCACGGGGTGCAGGCAGGAGGACTGGGGATCCCTCGGCTGCTTGGGGCTTTGCTCACCCCACGCTGACGCTAACGCAGAAATGGCAACTCTTGTTCGAAGCGTTTCACGCTCGTTCTGCAGCTGGACAGTGATGCCACGGTGCAGCCCCGGTGCCGTGGCTGCGTGGGACCGGCGCCACCGAAGCCACCACGGTCTTGGCTGAGGTGGCCACGGAAGACAATCAGGAACAAGCGGGCCGAGGACATCGGCACTGGGCACGGCACGGTGGGAGGGCGACGCGTGCCTGTGCCTCGCAGCCGCTTCATTAGCAGCTGCGCAGCAGAGCAGGTAAATCATTTAGCGACTCGAACCTCTAAGTACTGAACAACATCGCTCCTGCCCGCCCCAGCAAGCGAGTAGGAAAAGAGAGAGGAAGTTGAGGGAGGGGATTCTGCCCCTCTGCTCCACTCGGCAGAGACCCCACCTGGAATCCTGGGTCCAGCTCTGGGGGTCCCAGCCCCAGGAGGACACGGAGCTGTTGGAGCGGGGCCGGAGGAGGCCCCAGAGATGCTGGGAGGGCTGGAGCCCCTCTGCTGGGAGGACAGGCTGGGAGAGCTGGGGGGGTTCAGCCTGGAGAAGAGAAGGCTCCGGGGAGACCTTCCAGCCCCTGCCAGGCCCTCCAGGGGCTCCAGGAAAGCTGGGGAGGGACTCGGGATCAGGGAGTGGAGCCATGGGATGAGGGGGGATGGTTTCAAACTGGAAGAGGGGAGATTTAGGTGAGATATTGGGCAGAAATTCCTGGCTGTGAGGGTGGGGAGCCCCTGGCCGGGGTTGCCCAGAGCAGCTGTGGCTGCCCCATCCCTGGAGGTTCAAGGCCAGGTTGGACGGGGCTTGGAGCGGCCTGCTCCGGTGGGAGCGTCCCTGCCCAGGGCAGGGGGTGGCACTGGATGGGATTTAAGGTCCCTCCAACCCGAACCGTTCTGGTTCTATAACACGCAGGATCAGGCCCAGGCAGGGGTCATTTAGTCCCTGACCCTGCCCTGGGGCAGCGTCCAGCCCCAGCAGCATACGGAGCCGTGCCCGGAGCCACAGTGCGCAACAGCACACCCGCACAGGAACGCTGTGCACACCCGGAGATGTCCTGCACACCCAGAAGGGCTGTGCACACCCACAGTGTCCTGCACACCCAGGAACGTTGTGCAAACCTGGAGGTTTCCCGCACACCCAGGAGCGCTGTGCACACCCGGAGGTGTCCTGCACGCCCAGGAGCGCTGTGCACACCTGCAGGTTTCTCACACACCCAGGAACGTTGTGCACACCTGGAGGTTTCCTGCACACCCAGGAGCGCTGTGCACACCCGGAGATGTCCCGCACACCCAGGAGCGCTGTGCACACCCGGAGGTTTCCCACACACCCAGGAGCGCTGTGCACACCCGCAGTGTCCTGTACACCCAAAGCACTTTGCACGCCCAGGTGCTGTGCCAAGAGCTCGGAGCAGCTCAGATGCACCTCAGGCCATTCCTGCTCCTCTTGCGATGCCTTTGCACATGAAGAATCGTTAACAAATGAATTATTAATTATTATTAATAAGCTTTAATGGCATCTGTGGCTGCTGGAAGAGATGAGGAGGCTTTCGAGTGCTATCCGGGCCACGGTGGAGGCAAGGATGTCACGGCTACGGATGGGGTACCCTGGGCACATGTGCCCCGCAGATGCCAGCATCCAAGGGAGCCGCAGTCTGGAAATGCAGCCCTGGACCACCAGCATATGGGCTTTTTCCAAATTGTTCCCCTTTAATCACCCTTCAATCTTTATCCTGAGCAGCAGCAACGCACACGGGGCCTTTGCTGACTGTGGGTTTTTCGAAGAATCTCCCCAGGAAACCTCCCGGTGCCACTTTCCCTCCCCTCCATATCAAGCGGGAAGACGCTGGGGCGGAGGGGGACAGGTCCCCCAGACACGTGGAGCCACGCAGGAGGCAGAGATCTCCACAGGGAGAGCCGAGAAATTAACTGTCTTGCAGCCTTTTGCCTCGGTTTTAATTTATCCGGCTTTTTATAGACACCTTTGTTTTATCGCCTGCAGAGAGTTTGGCCGGAGCCGGGGCTCTCTAAGCAGCAGGCATCACTGCTATTCCCGAAACAACCATGACTCAAGAAGCTCCTCACCATCTCAGGCTCTTATTTATTTATACAGGCCCTGACACTTGGATATTATAACCTTTTATTTATTTTTTTGGACTGTTTTTTTTTTAACCGTATGGAGGGTTTGGTGCATCCTTATCCAGGCTCTTACCGTAAGGACAGAGACAGGGTGCGGGACAGTGCTGGGGCAGGGCGCTCCCCACTCTCCCTCCGATTTATTTAGGATATTAAACCCCCTTCTCCGTGCTCTCCTGGCAGCCCCACAGCCCGGCTGGGCGATGGGAAGACCCATCCAGAGCAGCCACACGCCGGGGCTGCGTATCCACCCGGCTTGGATTAGATTAGGTTTGAAAACCGTGATGCGTGCAGAGCCCGAGTGAGCGAGCGCAGCAAGAAAACCAGATAGGAATACAATTTTCCCCCCCCCCCGCCCACCAATAAAACCGTCGGCTTGAATCTGCTTGCACGGACTCTCTGAGCAATTGTGAAGGATGTCGGAAAAAATTGCAACCTGCTTATGGGTAATTCGCGATCGGCAGGAAACATGGAAAAACACCAGGATAAGTGTCCACGCAGAATAATCCCAGCCGCCCGGGAATCAGCGGCACCTCGGCAGCATCCTCCACATCCCAGCAGGGCAGGAGCCGGCACAGTCCTGGTGACCCCTCCGTGGCACAAGGGACACCGCCAGTGGATAAATCACCTGGAAAGCTCTCAGCGTTACAAACTCTTTCAATTATAGGAGCGTAAATAGATCCCCGGGCAGAAGGATAAGGTGGCTGTGGGAGCCATCACAGGGGATGCACAGCGAAGGGGCCGGCCACAGGGACGCACTCGGCTGCCCGCGGAGTTGGGGGATCCCGGCTGAACCCCCTCGGGGACCCCGAGCCAGCAGGGCTGCGGGTGGCCTCTGCGCCTGGGGCAGCAGCACCGGCACCCGGCCGGGCTGGCTGGGAAGTGCTTGGCAGCGCTGGCCCAGGGAAGCTTTGAAAGATTAATGGAGTTTAAATGGAAGCGTTTGGAGAGGATATAAGGCTCGTCTGATATGAAATCATATGAAACAACGGGAGCCAGGAAGGCCCCGGGTCCATAATGAAGTCCACTTAGCGCATTACTCACCATAATGTGCTTTTTATTAAAGTCCTGCGCTGCAGCTGCCGGGTCTGCAGCCGATAACCAGGGGCAGGATGGCACGGGGACCTGGAGCACCCGGCCCCTCCACCCTGCGCCCTGTCACCAAAAGCCATGGGGACAGAGCATGCCAGCCCTGCACGGTCCCAAAAAGGGACCTTTAATTTCCCATTCCTGGTGCAAGCCAGGGACAGGGCTCCTGCATCACCCAGCGCCGCAGCATCACCGGTCCCCACGGCTGGGGCTGGGCTGCCCAGGCCCGCGGGGATGGGGTGGAGAGGAGGCGGAGGCGGGGAATAATACAGAAGAAAAAACCTCCTTTTTAATCATCAATTTTTCTGCATTAGAATGTGACATGCTAATCCACTGTGAAGCTTCTAATCTGGGGGATAAAGGGCTGGATAACACAAGCTGCGCCCGGCTTGGCTGGCGGAGGGAGCGGAGGCAAGGTGGCAGCATCTGATAAGGGGCGACAGGATTAGTCCCGGCAGAGATCCCGGCCGGCCGGGCAATCCCACCTTGCTCGGCTGCCCCAAGTCTGCCACTCACCAGGGTCGGGGAGGGGACCTGCGGCTGTGGAGCCATCCCGAAGCGGCTCATCCGGCCCAGCGCGGTGACGGAGGCACCGCAGGTGCCACCACCACCGTCTTGGCAGCTCTGGGAGCTGAAAAGCTCCTTCATGGGCCCCAGCACGTCGCAAATCTGATTTTTCTCCCCACCAACGCAACACGCCCGGCTGCGCCGCAGGAGCAGGACAGCCCAGCTGCCGGCTGCCCTTCTGCCCCGTCAAACATCCATCCCCCAAATCCTGCTTCCGAGTTGAACCCCATGTCATCCCTCCCCACCGGTCAGCTCCGACCTCCGGGCATGACGCAGGGAGCTGGGCCCCGGCTCAGCCGGTACTTGGCAGGGACGGGCAGCGCCCGGTTGCAAAACTGCGTCCAGCTCCCGGGGCACTTTCTGCGACAGCCTCCCCGGGGCCGGGCTGCCGCTTGCAGGCCTGGGATAACGGAGCTGGCAATGTTGTTTTCTCCTCGCCTCCTCGGGGATTGGTTTATCTCTATGAATAACTCCATCCCGGCTTTGATCTCCTCTGCCATTAAAGCGTGACAGGCTGTGAAATGTGCTGTTGCTGCCGTCAAATCCCCCTCCCGCTTTCCCCCCCTCCCAGCCGCCTCCGTGCTCCCCCACTCCGGGGAACCTCCTTTCCCGGCCCGTGACGAGCTACAAAGCAGCGAGCGGGGCCGAACCGCCCCGGGACGGCGGCCAAATGTTATGCCAGAGCCAGGGAAAAACCAGGCTCCTTCCGCCATCCCACGTCCCTCGCTGCAGCAGGGAGGAGGGCACCGAGCATCCCTGGACCACAGCAGTGGGTCGGGGTGTGGCGGCATCATCCCAGCACGCGCCGCCACGGGGGCTGATGTCACGGCTAATTATAGCATCCCCCGTCCCTCTCCCCCGCCAAAAGCTTTACCTGTGAGAGGGTAAAAATAACTCCTGGCGAGGGAGGAGCTGGAACGAGCCCAAGGACTCCTCCAGCGTCTCCAAAACTTGCACAATCCAGGACAGCACCCCCCTGCCTGCAACGTGGGGACACGGCCACAGTTTGTCCCCAAGTCAGGGTCAAGACACGCTCCCCTGGACGCCGGTGCCACCGTACTCCTGGCTGTGACTGTCCCTGGTCACCTTCACCCCAGCTCGAGTGTCGGCTCTGGGAGAGGTGGCGGTAACCGGAGCTGGGGCAGTGCTCGTCCTCGCCGCCCCGCGCGGCTGCTGGGAACCAGCCCCAGTGCTCTCCGCAAGCTGTTTAAGCCGAGCAAGGTGGGTTAATGGCCCCAGTCGATGATGGAGTGTTTTCATTACAGCGTCTCCCTGATGTAATTGCTCCCAAGAAGACACATGAAACCTCCGCTTGCCGTAGGATCGGATCAGCCCCTCGCTCACACCATCAGGGACTGTCCCATGGGGCTCCGGGCAGCACCGCTTGCCTGTCGGTGCCCCGCCGGGGCTAAGCAAACCCCTTCAGCCTTCTCTTCCATCTTCCTCCTTCTCCTCTCCCTCCTGCAGAGCTTGTATGGAAACTCCCTGTCCCAGAGATGGGGAACACCAGAAATCCCACCCCAACCTCAGCCAGCTCGTACCCGCTCGCTCCCTGCCAAAAGCATCTTCTGTGTGCGATCAGCCCAGCTTGCTCCCAGCTTGCTCCCACAGGGCTGAGCCAGCCCAGTACCCCCAGACCCTCTCCCAGTTGAAACCCTGATGCCTCTATAGCCCAGGCCTGCCCACGGTGCAGCTGCGGCTCATCTCCATCAAAGGCAAAGGTGACCTTGGTCCCCATGGCATGGTGGCTCCCAGCCACCCAATCCACCTTCCTGGTCCTACTTCCCAGGATGAGTTTCCAGCTCAGACTCGCTGGGTTGCTCCCAAAAGGCACAACCTCGCACTCAGCTTTATGAAATTTCATCCCATGGCTCTGGAGCTCATCCCCAAGGTCACCCACCCTGTCTCCTGGGTGCTGACAACGTCCCCGGCTTTGTGGCAACTGCCAGTGTCCCTCTTACACAAGGGGCCTATTGGGAATATTGAGCTTGGGGAGCCCCAGGGTGGCCTCTCGAGGGACAACCCGCTGTCACAGCATCCGTCAGCATCTTGGCTGAGCCTGCCCTGGCAGGGATCCCCAGTGCGTGCCCTGCCCCTCGCACCGGCGTCCCTCGCTCAGGGAGAGCAGAAAACTTTGCACTGGAATCAGACCAGATTCATACAAGTCTCCTGGGTGCGCTTGTCCCCCCGGCTTGGTGGTGCCTGAGTCCATGAGCCGGGATGTGCTCAGGGACCAGGGCCCCCTGTGGTGCATGCGGGGAAGGCGGCACAGCATCCGAACCATCAGGCTGCACACCCGCTCCTGGCATGCAGGTATCAGCCAAAACCTCCCGTCCGGCTCTTGCGCGCCGAAGCACGGCTGTGTTCCGATGCTCCCCTTCCCCTCGGGCCGGCAAATGGCGGCTGCGGTGCTGGGATGGGGCTGGAGATTGCTCTGTGGTTGCATCGGCTGCTTTTATGAAGTGCTGAGTGCAGGAAAAAAGCAAACCGCAAGAAGGGGCTGTGCTGCCGCAGGGCTGCAGGGAGGAGACACCTCCGCTCCCGGCAGCCAGTCCGGCCGACGGCTCCATCCCTCCGCCCCACATCAGGGCAGCCTCCCCGGGACCCCCAGCTGGCGCAGCAGCACGAGGCCTGGACGCCGTCCCCTGGGGGAAGCTGAGGAATCCCTGTGGGAAGCATGAGGTGACAGGAAGGAGTGACCTCAGGCAGGAGGAATCATCGCCTGAACCATGGCAGTGCCCAATTTCTGCCAAAACGAGCCCTGGTTTGGAGGAGGACGGACCTCGCTCTGCTCGGGACATTCCCTTCGCCGGATGCTCCCGTGCACGCGCTGCTGCCCCATGGCATGGGGAGAGGAGCCTGCAGGGACGGGTGCTGCCGGGGCAGGATGAGCCCCGCGAGAGCTTGAGGACACTATAGCATCCTTCTGGCCCAGCTCGCACCACCTGGGTGGGCGCTGCAGCAGGATAGTGTCATTTTGGCATTTTGGGAAAACCTCTGGCTCCAGCTGCCCTGCTGAAGAGCCCGGCGAGCCTGGCATATGGTGCTCCGGAAACAGCCCGGCACCCGGCAGGGAGGGCCTGGCTGCAGCAGCCGGCCAGGCTGCCAGCGCCATGCTGCCCCACGGTGAGGATGGAGGACGCAGTGTGGGTACGCAGCACGCCGGGTGCCCGCGCACGCTCCCGTGCACACCCCGTGTTCGCCGGACCCAGCAGCCCCTCGGGCCCCCCAGGCAGCGCCGGCAGCTCCCAACACGTTGGTGCTTCTGGAGACGGCGACGCCTCTGCTCCATCCTGCCAGCCGCAGCCGGCCGGTCCCGGGGGACCTGGGGAGCCAACAGAACCGCCCCTCGCTCCTCCTCTCCTCCTCCCTGCTCCTGATATACCCTCCTCTCTCCGTCCCCTCTGAGCGTCCCTCTGCTCCTCTCCCTCGCTCCTGCTCACCTCACGCTCCTTTTCCCTTCTCCGTTTCTCTTCCCTGAATTTGCCCCTTCCCTATTCCCTGCTCTCCCCCAGCCCCTTGCACCCACACCCCGAGGATCTGACCCACCGTCCGCAACCCCCAGGCTGTGGCAAGGCAGGGGCCCGGACCCCCACACCGGAGCCAGGACTTCCACGCTGGACAATGCCTCTCCAGATATTCTGCACCATCTCCTTCTCCAGCGAGGAAGGACCAAGAGATGCTGCGGCTACTGGGAGGGGAGAGGACGGAGCAGACGAATTCCTGTATGGGCAGGAGGAGGATGAAGAGGAGGAGGAGGAGGATGCGGGGGCAGCCACAGACTTTGTGGCCTTTGCCAGCAGCTGCACCCTGCACGGGCTGAGCCACATCTTCGTGGAGGGCAGCCTGGGTGCCCGGCAGGCGCTCTGGGCGCTGGCCTTCCTCCTCTCCCTCTCCGTCTTCCTCTACCAGGTGGCCGACCGCATCGTTTACTACCTGGAGTACCACCACGTCACGCTGCTCAGCGAGGAGGACAGCCCCGAGATGACCTTCCCCGCCGTCACCTTCTGCAACATCAACCGTGTGCGGGTCTCGCAGCTCAGCCACGAGGACCTCCTCTACCTGGCCCCCCTGGTCGACTATGAGCCCGGGATGGAGCTGGGCTTTGCCCCGGCTCAGCCTAGCCCTGGGGACGAGGACGAGCCCCTCAATTTGTACGGGTTTTTTAACCGCACTTGCCACCAGCTGGAGGACATGCTGCTGAGCTGCAGCTACCGGGGCCAGCAGTGTGGCCCCGGCGACTTCGCAGCGGTGAGTAGCCCTAAGGCAGCTGGGCGCAGGGAGCAGCTCCGGCCGGCTCCAGCCATGGTGGGTGACGCTGTCCTTGCCAGCTCACTCAGGGACAGGCTGATATTTCGGCCCCGTCCACCGGCACCTGGGTGTCTGGCTGGAGCTGGGGATGGCACCGGCTGCCGGCAGGACACAGAGAGCAGCCCCAGGGCTGTGCTTGCAGAGGAGGTGCCTGGCACCTCCATCCTGGCATCGCCACCGCCCGTGGGGCACCCTGCAGTCTGCAGCCCGGTGACCCCATGTGCCCCTCGCCCAGGCTGGCAGCAGCTCAGCGGCATGGAGACGAACCGGCTGCCGGAGCTGGAACAGCCGAGGAGGGACAGGGGGGTTCAGGATCCCGTCCAGCCCGTTCCTCTGCAGGGACAGAGGAGGGCTTGGAGGAGGCGCTGGTGCAGGAGTGGGGCTGAGTGCCGCTGTCTCGGGGAGCTGGGGCTGCTGCAGGGTCTGTGGGGTCGAGGTGCTGTAAATCTGCAAAGCGTCTCCTCCGGGTCCATGCCATCCCTGTGCTTCGGTGGGGAATGTCTCCTCCTCTACTGGGGCAAAACTGAGCGGTTCCAACAGTGAGAGACACCCCGTAGGGCAGGAGCTTGGGTCGGATCATACCCCCAGGCTGGGGACAGCTGCGTTTGGGGCTGGCGATGCTCCCCCGGCTCCACACCGTGGTGCTGGCAGCAGTTTGGTGCTGGCAGCAGTTTGGTGCCGGCAGAGGGGCCCCAGCCTCAGCCCTGTGTCTTCTCCTGCAGGTCTTCACCCGCTATGGGAAGTGCTACACCTTCAACGCAGGGCAGGACGGGAAGCCCCGGCTCATCACCATGAAGGGTGGCACCGGCAACGGCCTGGAGATCATGCTGGACATTCAGCAGGACGAGTACCTGCCCGTGTGGGGGGAAACAGGTAACCCCCCGCCCCAGTGGCTTTGCCAGCAGATCTGCTCGGTCACCGGCAGCTCCTGGGGTGCTTCTCAGCCCCTTCCCAGGTCCCCACCCCACGGGCCCACGTCCCTCAGGCTCCCTCCTCTTCTCTCCTTCCATTTCTCATCACTTCAGGTCCTTTTCTTTCCTTTTTCCTCCTTGTCTTTGCTCTTCGCCATGGCAACTCCCCATCGGTTTAGACAAGCAGCCATCACTTGTTTATAAATAGAGGCAAACTCTTTCCCTGCCATTCTCCCCGGGTGCTGGAGGGTCAGAGGCGGAGGGGACAAGGACAAGGTGTAGCAAACAGACGGACGGATGGATGGACACGTGAACGAATACATTTGCCCAGGGGAAGGGTGGGAGACAGGAGAAGTTTTGGTCCCTCTTGCAGCAGGGCTGGGCGGGTGCAGTGCTGTGCTCACCCCGCTTCTTTCTGCCGCAGACGAGACCTCGTTCGAAGCTGGGATCAAGGTGCAGATCCACAGCCAGGACGAGCCCCCGCTGATCGACCAGCTGGGCTTCGGGGTGGCTCCCGGCTTCCAGACCTTCGTGTCCTGCCAGGAGCAGCGGGTAGGGACTGGGCAGGTCTGGGATGCTCCCTCCAGCTCCGCTGTGGGACGCTGAGCCTCCTCTCCATGTCCCTGTCCCCTGCCCCCATGTTGGATGGAGAGGAGGACTCGGCCCTGGGGACCGATGCAGCGAGGACGTCTGTCCCCCTGCCATGCCGGGGGCCAGTGGGCTTCTCTCCTCACTCCTGGCTTCTGCCCCCTCCCAGCTCATCTACCTGCCGCCTCCCTGGGGCGACTGCAAGGCCACGGCGGGCGACTCAGAGTTTTACGACACCTACAGCATCACCGCCTGCCGCATCGACTGCGAGACCCGCTACCTGGTGGAGAACTGCAACTGCCGCATGGTGCACATGCCAGGTGAGCCCCGCACGGGGCAGGGTCCCGTCCCCGCTGGGCTCAGCCCTCCAACACCATCCCACCGGGAAAACCTGCTTTCTCTCTCCTCCAGGCGATGCCCCTTACTGCACCCCGGAGCAGTACAAGGAGTGCGCAGATCCAGCCTTAGGTGAGGCCGCCCGGCCCTGTGGGACCGAGCTGCGGGTGTTGGGTTTCTCCATCTCTCCGTCTCCCTCTCTTCCTGCCCAGATTTCCTGGTGGAGAAGGACAATGAGTACTGTGTCTGCGAGATGCCCTGCAACGTCACCCGCTATGGCAAAGAGCTCTCCATGGTGAAGATCCCCAGCAAGGCCTCCGCCAAGTACCTGGCCAAGAAGTACAACAAATCGGAGCAGTACATCGGGTAATGCGCTGCGGCCACGGCGGTGGGGCGGCATCTTCCCCCTCCATCCCAAATCGCAACCTGACGCCACTTATGTCCTGCACAGGGAGAATATCCTGGTGCTGGATATCTTCTTTGAAGCCCTGAACTACGAGACCATCGAGCAGAAGAAGGCGTACGAGGTGGCTGGCTTGCTGGGTGAGTTGGGACATCCCCCGACAAGGTGGTCTCCGTCAGCCCCGGGCACCACAGCCCGGTTCCCAAGGCACCGGGATGTGCCGACAGCGTGGATGCACGCCACTGCCGCGGCCAGGTGCCAGTCACAGCGGTGACGAGTCCTGCCCTTTCTCTGCTCCCTCTGCCACCGGACACCGGACTCGCGCCACCCTGACAGCTTCCCTCTCCTCTGCAGGTGACATTGGAGGGCAGATGGGGCTGTTCATTGGGGCCAGTATCCTCACGGTACTGGAGCTGTTCGACTACGCCTACGAGGTGAGTGTCTCTGCCATCCCCTGGCTGCTGGGGGGCCCGGGTTACCCTGGAGCACCAACACACGCGTGTGGGATACGGGGAAGAGCCGCCCATGAGCCTCCAGGGCACTGACATCTGGCTCCCCCAGGTGATAAAGCATCTGCTCTGCCGGCGGGGCAAGTGCCGCAAGAACCACAAGAGGAACAACACAGACAAGGGCGTCGCGCTGAGCATGGATGACGTGAAACGCCATGTAAGTGCCGGGCACCCCACGGGAGCTGCGGGGCCCCTCTTGCAGTTCGGAGGCTGTCCCAGATGTGTCGTGCGGTCAGGGGGGTGTCACCATTTTGGGGAGCGCTTGGGGAAGGAGCAGAGGCAGCAGGCAGAGATGCTGTGGGGAGACAGGACTCGTTCCCCGCGGGGGCCTGGGTGAAACCAGTGACCCCAGCGTCCCCTCCGTCCTCTGCCCCACAGAATCCCTGTGAAAGCATACGGGGCCACCCGGCAGGCATGACGTACGCAGCCAACATCCTACCTCACCACCCGGCCCGGGGCACCTTTGAGGACTTCACCTGCTAACCGACGTCTGGATGTACAACCTGAGCTACCAAAGCCCTCTGGAGAGCTGCCCTTCTCCCCGCGAGCGCCAGCGGAGAGACACATCTAGGGGACCTTGCTCCTCGCCACAGTGGGACACGGACAAGAGCGACGGCCTCGGATTTTGGGGCAGGCGGTTGGGTCGGGTGATGCTTGAACCCGGCGTGTGGCCCCCGCGGCGGCTGCTCCGCGCCTGCCCCGCTCGTTCAGAGACTCGAGGACGCTCCAGCCTGGCCATCCTTGCGGTGCGGGGAGCGACACGCACAGTGGGCTGGGGCACGGGCCTGCCCCGGCTCCTCCCCTCGGCTCCCCTCGGCCTTTTTAACTAGAAACCCAGAAGCCAAGAAGAAGCAGCCATTCGGCCGCAGAGTCTCCATCCACAGCCCTGTCCGTCTGTCCGTCCATTGTCTCCATGCCCATCCCACTCCAACGCTTTGGCCGGCGCTTGCTGGGACCCCTGTGCCCGACAGGAGGGATCATTGAGGAGCCCCGTGGCGCGTGCTCTGGCAGTCCCAGGAGAGCCTCGCCGCCTCCTGGCACCGTGGTGGCTCCACAGCCCGCCCTCGCCTGAGTGCTCCTGGCTGCTCCGTGCGCACGAAGATGGGGCACTTCCACCTCTCCGAAACGTCTTCCTCGGCACCCTGCCCCAGGGACGGTGGTGCCCAGCCACCGAGCTCCCTGCCTGGCTGCCAGCACCCGAGGGGACTCAGCCGGGGGGTGCCACCGCGGCACGGAACACCTCGCCACCCGAGCGCACTCTCCCGCGGCTGCACCAGGTCGGGCGATGGTGTGGTCTCCCTGCCCATCCCTCCCGGGCTCCGCACAGCCTGGCCAGCGCCAGCCCTGCCCCGCAATCCCTCCTGTCCCTGGGGAACCTGGGGCCACCCCATGTGGCCCCCCCCCCCAAACCAGACATCCTCGGGGAGAAAGGAGGAAGGAAAACTCCTGGCTCCCATTTCAGCTGCAGCCACCGGCCCGGCTCAGCCAGCGGCAGCGCGAGGGACGGCCCCTGGCACCGCTCTGGCCAGGTGGGCGCAGGAGCCCTGGCACCAGAAGGGTCTGTAGGCTGAGGGACGCCCCACGGCACTGGGTGCTCTGGTCCGCGGGACCACAGGCTCCCACCGCGCTGAATCCCCCCGACAGCAGCTGCCCCTGGGCACCACGAGCCCTGGGCACCCTCGGGGATCTGCCAGCTCGTTGCCCCGGGACCGCCGCTGGCCTCTCTCTCCCAGGCACGCAGAGACCTGCCCTGGTAGCCGGGGGCCGGCCGGCACTGGCCCAGTCTCTGCTCCCCGGGCCCGCAAGCGCACCGCCATTTCGCTCTAGGGGGACATTGGCCTCTCCCAGCCCCTGCCAGCCCCCAGGCCCCACACATCACGCAAGAGCCCTCCCGGGGCTGAAGTGCTACTTATCTTTAAGAGCTTTTGCAATAAGTCTTTTTAGTGATTATTATTATTATTATTTCTAAACGGCAGTTTTGGTTTTGTTATTGTCATTGTTATTATTATTTGCTTCCTGACCAAAATTAGGAACTGGGGGTCAGTCCTTTGTATCCAGCGATCGCCCAAAGATGACGGGTCGGCCACATCCATAAATTTTCTTATGGATTTTTCCTAACATTTCATTTATTTATTTTCTTTCCTTCTTTCCTTCTTTCTTTCTTTCTTCCTTTCTCTCTTCCTTTCTCTCTTTCTCTTTCCCATTAAGGCTTTTAAAGATGGGGCTGGGATTCGACCTTGACGCTCACCTGTTGAAGCATACACTTTTTTCGTTTCTTTCTGTTACATCATCCGCATTTTATATTTCTTATATATAATATATATGACTATATATATATGTGTACATATAT
>VZSF01003238.1:85131-102807 GCA_013398295.1 Chionis minor | reverse complement strand
TAGCCTTCCTCATTGCATCCCTGAATATTCTGACAATGCTCCTACACTCCTCCCAAGTGGCCAGTCCCTTTTTCCATATTCTGTAAACTTCCTTCTTCCATATGAGTTTTTCCAGAAGCTCCTTGCTCAGCCACGCGGGTTTCCTGCCTCCTTTGCCTGATTTCTTACTCCTAAGGGTGCACTGATCTTGAAGGAAGCTNTACTGCTGTACTTGAAGAAGCCCTTCTTACTGTCCTTGACATCCTCTGCCAGGTTTAATTCCAAGTGGACCTTAGCCTTCCTCATTGCATCCCTGAATATTCTGACAATGCTCCTACACTCCTCCCAAGTGGCCAGTCCCTTTTTCCATATTCTGTAAACTTCCTTCTTCCATATGAGTTTTTCCAGAAGCTCCTTGCTCAGCCACGCGGGTTTCCTGCCTCCTTTGCCTGATTTCTTACTCCTAAGGGTGCACTGATCTTGAAGGAAGCTTAAGCTTAGCTTTTTTTTTTTTTTAAAGACCAAACTTTACAATGAGACAATCACTTTCCTCAATCTTGAAGGATGTTTCATAGTACTCTACAAATACACTTTGCTAGACTACATGAGAGAAACTCGTATTTTACTCCATGTAACATCAATGACCAGCAAATTCAATCTCTAAGTGGGAAAAAAGTTAACGCCGAGACACAGACTGATTCTTGAAGATGCACAGTACCTTTTTGGATTCTACATAAAGATTGAAAAGGATTCAAAAACATTCTTTTTGCCAGGACAGGTCATGCAATGGTTACATCAGCCAGCAAGTAAGTACTCTCAATTTGACAATAAAATTAAATAATTTCAGAGAAGAACCATTTCAGAGAGGAAGAGATATTCCTAATTGTAAAATGCTTTGAGATTAAAGGATTTTCTTCCCTTTGCAACTATAGCAAAACATGGCTTCAAAGTGTAAGAGGGTAGATTTAGATTAGATCTCAGGACAAATTTGCACTATGAAGGTGATGTATGAGACACTGGAATAGGTTGCCCAGGGAAGTTGTGGAGGCCCCATGCCTGAAGTGTTCAAGGCCAGGCTGGAGGGGGCTTTGAGCAACCAGGTCTAGTGGGAGGTGTCCTTGCCCATGGCAGGGAGGTTGGAACTAGACGATCTTTAAGGTCCCTTCCAACCTAAACCATTCTACGATTTGTCTATCTCTGCAATCTGGTCTGCCAGCACAAGCAAGGATTATAATCGGCTTCATGCTTGTCCCCTCTCTGCCCTCCTGCACGTAGCTCCCTGTTACCTTTAGAAGGTTCAAGTCAAGTGGAAATTGGTATTGGGAGTTTCCCATACCTCTTCTCAACACTTAACTTACATTCCAAGAAAGATCTGGGACATGGAAGCTTGTCAAACTTACACCAAGAACTTCAATAGGCTTTAATAATAAACAACAGGACCTGCTACACAGAAATGTTCTCCAAGTAACAAGTCCAGTGCTTGCCTGCAAAAGGCTGTATCTTCTATCTAGAAGTACAACCTTTTCATTACCTCAACAATAACTGAGAAATCAACCTTAATTAAAAATTAAGTCTTGCTAAAAAAACCAGCTACTAGCTGAGTCACATATTACTCAAATATTTTTATTTATCACAACCACATAACTTGAAAACGGAGAAGCATTCAAATAGATTTTGTGGACTTCATAAGGCTTTGACTGAAAGCCCAAGCAGTGAAACAATACTTGAAGCCTGACAGCGAAAAAATTATAAATCAAATTAAACAAGCCACAGATCAGTCAGATAAAGGAGTCTTATATGTTTGATTGTTGATTTGCTTTTTGTATATTAATCTAAGGCATTTTTCAATTTGAGTCCCAAAAGAGCTGCGTACTTTAAACAAGGCAAATACCAGAAGATAGGTTTCAAGTGATAATACTGGATCTTCTCATTAGGGTGTTTGGTTATTTTTAAATACACAGGAACAAAAAAATATGATCCAGCTGCAGATCCTCTTTACTAGCATTTGAAATTTGTCTGCTTCAAGGGCTGGAATCATATATGCAGTTATGACTGTTGTTTTGTTCTTAACGTTTTATGGACCTTATTTTATATTGAATGCAACCAAATAATAGAATCAGTGTTTTGATGAAAGCCACCCATATTTATCTCTAAAACAGTATTTCTTTGAACTCATTCAACTACTATAACAATATTGTTTATCTAGGTGCAAGGATTTTGTCAGCTTAATGCCCATATCGTAGCTCTGCAGTAGCAGTACTAGAAATAAAACAGTGACAAACAGAAACCCACTAGCCTTCTCCATCTATGTTACTCAACTCCGGTTAATTCGGTTGGCCTCTGACTCAATCGACAGAGGACCCCTGCAGCGCTGAAAACCTCATCTTGTGGAGCCCGTCAGGAACAGCTGCAGTAGCACTGCCCTTACCTGTCTGCTAAGTCCCTGACATCAAAGAAAGTGTCAGTACTCAAAACTTTTAACCCATTCTCTTTTTTTATCCCTCTCTCTTCTCGGTGCTGTCTGCTGGAGGACCTCGTTCCTCTTGTTTATCAGGCTTGGTAATAGGAAATACTGATAACAGTGACACGAAGCTTCCACATACCTTCTCATGCCGGCCTTGCCAAAGCTCTTCCCCTTAACACTCTCTGCCTTGCCTTAGTAGCAAATCTACTCTATAAGCAAACAAAAACAGTAAAAACTTGTGCTGCTGTTCTCCTTTATCCTCTGCTTTTATGTATTTGTGAGTAACTGACACATGGGATGGGAAATTTCCCTCGCATCATGAACACAGGAGGTCCAGCTGGACAGTCAAAGGCTGCGTATGCCAGCACCCACATCCTGGTGAATGGACAACGTGGTCCTTGGAATAAGTGCATTTTCCACTACAGCCCGAACAGCTGAAACGTCATCATGTCTTTTGCCTTTTACAAATGCAAATCTGTCCTGTACATAGTTCAAACGTCTTCCGAAAGTTGCAGTTGTTCTCAAATCAGTCCTCTCTGTATTGCCTTTGCTCAGTGCTGAGGACTCCCTTTACTGGCCCTTCATTTCACGGGCTTTTCCAGTGTGGTAGCATGACTCAGACAAGTGGCTATTTCTCCCTTTACCACACAAATGCAAATACATTGCCTATACTGGGTCTGCATAGCCTCCAAGTACTTTTCAAGCTCAGCTGCCAGTCCAGCAGTACTATAATTACGCTGGCAGCTAAATCCCCTTCAACTTTTTCCTCTGGTTTTATGTTATTCCCTTCTCTTTTATACATCATAACTCTCTCCCCACCCTCAAAAAGACAAAAGGGAAAAAAGGAGGGAAAATGGATGGGCGTGGGGAAGAAACCCCACCTCTTCTGTTCTTTCCACTTTAATCTATACCCCTGGTTCTATTCTGTATTTTGTAAAAATTGCCCACTTTAAATTCCTTTTCCTTTATTTATTTTGGATATTGGCCATTTCCCATTTTCTCCTTCCTTCCTTTCCTAGCAGCAGGACTCCTCAGAAGAACTCATTCTGCACCTTTGAGAGGTTTGGGGTTTTTCTTCCTTTCTATAGAAGACATAAAAGCCAGCTCTCCCTAGTATTTTGTTACCTTATCACTCAAGAGCATACAGGTTGCTTTTGGAGTTGATAGTCTGCAATGTGTTCTTGTGTAACGGCTGTCAAGTCAGTAATTAGAAATAATACAATTAAAAGTATAAATTCTTGATCAGGCTATTTATGTGACCACTGAACTTTACAGGACAGGATTATCTGCAAACAGGCTGCACTCAGAGACTGCTTCTAATGGGGAAACAAGTTAACTTAGAAATGTATATAAACCCTGGAAGTATATATAGAAAATGTATCTAGAAAAAGGTTCTAGAAAACTCATTTTTACGCTATCATTAAGGGCAGTGTGGCCAAACTTTTCTTGCTCCTGCGCTGTACATTATTTCATTTCTACCAAACCAAGATCAAGTTTAGACTACAGTGTTACTTTCATTAGTTCCAGCACTATTAGTGAGGTAAAAATTACGTAAGTTTTTTTCCATCTTCTACTTTTTGTGTGAAAGAAACACACAATTGCACATGTCAAATGATGTGTTCCTGCTATTCAGTCTAGGTATCATGCATTTGTTCCAAATAAATAGTCTAATTATCACAGTCTTGAAGGTAAACATGATGCTCTTACCTCAACCACGATTTCCAGGTTACAAGGGCAAAAAAGAAAAGACAAATTAACAAACTGACACTCCCACATACAGTCTGCGTAATGTATGGCTGACCTGCCATTTCTTTCATTACTCGTACACACCATTTAACACTTTAAGTATGGCTGTAATCATATAATGAGATTTGCTAAAGGCAGACTTTGTGTGAGCTAGTCCAGCAGTAGCATTTTGATGATCTACTTGCCAAACACTGAGAATACTTTTCAAATGTTTTGAAACTAGCAGAAACGGTAGCATTAGTAATAATACATTTGCAATGCTCTAATTGCATTTTGAAAGCATGTGAGATTTTTGAATCATGACCTAGATTAACTCCCATGTTCTGTAAGAGGCGTGTTATAATTTTAACATGACAAATGTATACTTATGCATGCAATTATACTCTACTAAAGATTCCCTCTCATAAAAACTATCAGAATTGTGTAGCATTTTACTATGAACACTGCATGTACATTTATAAGTATAAAATTGCTTCAGCAACTTAAACAGTTCTAGTCTTAGGTAGCAATCACTACCCATTGTTAGTACTGTGATCTGGTATTTTATTAATGCCATCAAAAGGACATCACTCATTACACAGGTAAAAGAAAAGGAAATAAAGTATGTAGGAACAAACAGGAAGGAGAGATCACAAGTTATGATCGCAAAACTAATCCTGTACACCATCTGTGACAGTACAAGAGACATGATAAAACAAAAAGGTTTCTTAAACTTTATTCCACCACGTGGTCTAAATAAGGAAAGGAACACAATCTGAAATACATATTTCTGCTGATTCCATCATTAAGAAACTAAAAAGCTGTTGGTGAAAAATAAGTAAGGAATGTGTGCATACATGCATGTTAGATACAGCATTTGCTCAGGAAATTAATTCTAATTTATATTAGAGATAATTTTAAATCAAATTATGAATTCTTTAATGATCACATATATCCAGAGTGTCTGGCTCCCAACCATGGTGAATCAAAAGTGAGCAAGACACTCAAACACAGCATGAACAGCCCCAAAAGCCTACCAGCATCAATCTTTTTCTAGATCAATTGTCTATACTGATATTACAAAAGAAAATTTCCAAACTCTATTGGCAAGAAGGGACTTCTCAACACATCAGCCTCACAGAAACTTGGAATTACACAGTACTTCCCAACAGGTATAGCTGCTGGAATAATTAAACATGTATACTGACAGTTAAGGCTAAAAAGGTGCATATAAGGACTTGCACTGTCTGCATTTCCAGTACAGAACCACTCACACTTTCTTGCATATTTCTACCCACCTGTCATCTGGGGTTCCTCCCCCCTCATTCATAATACATTTTGACTTCCTCACATTAACCCTGTATTTCAGGCTAAACATCAGTTCTTGTCCAGTATGCTGACAAGCCACCTGACAGTCTCTTCTCCTTCCAGACAAGTATCGATTCTTCTCATTCCCCACACTTCAAAATAAATTCTAATCACAATACCACACTTTTGCCCACTGAGGCTAACAGAACCGAGTCTTCTCACAATCTGTTTTTCACAAGCAATTTGCTTCTTCCACTAAGAAATCAAAACTAATTTCCTCTTCAAAACCAGCAGCAGTTCTCCTCCAACTGAAAATCAATTTTCCAACCTCCCAGACAACTTTAATGCAGTTTAGCCCACCCTGCAAATACATTTGCCATATAGTTTCTGAGCTTAACATTTCTTTTATGTAATGTACTTTTTGGTTATTTTGTTTTCTTCCCATTTTCCCATCCAGAGGCACTCAAAGCTTGATTGGGGAGTTTGCTCTAGCAAATCTGAAGACAATGGATCCAGAAAGACAAAAGCTTGTTTCACCTGTGTAAACTGAAAGACTAAATACTTGGCTGGATCTGGGCCCTGAAGTTTGGTTCCAAGTAGGACAGACCCTGACTACTGTGAAGATCAGAAAGCAGTCTTAAAACCAACTTGATTCCGAGAACAACAGCACATCTAATGGTTCTTTTATTAACGGGACTGGAGGAAGGAATGTAAGAAAGCAATAAAGCCACAATAGGAGAGGTGTGACTGAACATGACAGAAAAGTTCTGAAACGATAAGTTTGATGGTAAGCAGATAAGAACAGAGGCATCTGGAGGGATGAGGAGACAAAGCTGTTTAGATAATTGCTCCCTCCTTTAAGCTATTTTAGTTCCAGGATCCTACTGAGTTCCTGGTTCTGCCTGTAACTCACCTCCTGCTTCACTGCTGCAAGGAAGGAGAGTAACAGTATTTTTACTGTTGTGGGAAAAGAAGTAAATTCCTTTTCTTACAGCACCGGAAGCATAACCATTCAGAAGCAGTAAGGATATATTATGCTCTCCCCGCTGTGTCTTTGACCGAGACTGTCTTTTTTCTATTTGTAGGTTCAAAATAGTTATCTTGTGTGTGGTGCAATATCATTCATATTAGAAAGTCCACTTTTACAATTAAAAAAAAACTTTTATTTTTTCTACCATCTGCTGTGTAAGCTTACCAAATGATTTAACTCTGTTGCTGCATCTTGTACGTTTTTGCCAGGGAGGCTTTTACATTTTTCTTGTTCCCTTAGTCTCTCTCTCTTTTCCTTAATGCATTATCAGGGAGGATGATTTCCCATCTTATTTCCCTGACAGCAAAAGGATCCATCACTTCTGTTTGCTTTGTTTCCTTCTCTAAAGGCTCAGCGAGTAACTGGAAATTATGTAAAAATAAGAAAGATACTGCACCAAACAATGGCTATTTAAAATTCATTGTAAAGTATTATAACAAATTAACTATTAAAGGAGCATTTATATGTGCTTTTAAACCAGAAATAAGCAAAGCTAGTTTCAGCTAACACCGTAGAGACAATACATGTATGCTTATTGCTTCTGAACAGATGTATTTCTCAAACAGAGGAAAATAATTAAGACAAACACATTTGGCATAACAATGAGACATCTTAAAAGTTCTTCTTTCCCCTTTTGAACTAATCTTAAATAACCATCAAAGTAGCCTGATATTTTAACATTTTTTTTTAATTTTAATTTCATAATAGAGACAGCAATATGAAATTTTAAAAGTGATATAAACCAAAAAAGTGGAAACAGAAGGCAAGTGTTCCAACATTACATACATAACTAGCTTCTCAAGTATAAGAGCAAATCTCAGTAAGAAATAAAAGAATGTTATGCATCAATAATAACAATAGAACAAACTCTTTATTGAACAAATTTAGATTATCATTAAATGATGCAAAAAATGGTATACTGGTTCATCATACAGTTGTGGTCTTCAAGGGAAGAAAGTTACATTCCATGATTAACTTCATTAGTAAGCAAAGACGTTACAGAGCAACTGTTAAGAAAGGCAACTACTAAAACTAACTTGACTTGTGAACTCGTCCTCAAGAATCCAGCTTGATAATAGAACCAAATCCCACTGGCATTCCCTTTTAACTAGCTCTAGAAGACATTCCAGCAAAACAAAATGCATTGGTCTCAACTGGTTGAAGTTTAAGGGCTTGACAAAAACAAAAGGCTGTAATACTCCAAAAGTTCCATTTGGTTTAACAGTCCATGAGTCTTACAGAACCAAAAGGAATTTAAAAAAAAAAAAATACAAAACCCAAAAACAAAACTCCAAAAATCCCCAACAACACCAAATATAGGTATCACATACATATAAACTATGCATAATTAAGTACTCAGCAATCTATGGGCAAGACAGATTCATTTGTTTAAATTAATTTAAAATAGCTTCTTTAGGTTATGATAGAAATTGAAGAAAACAGTTAATATGAATCACTTGTTTTGCACATTTATTTTTTAAGCTGTTGTTCCACACATTTAATCACTGAAGCAGTCAAATAGTTCTTTGTACTATTTTTTTTTTAATTAAACAGGACACATCATGTTGCATTTTTATGTAATAAGTGATAGAACTTAATGTGTTCTATCCAGACTTGAAGTTTTAATTAATTACATTATGCTAACAAGCATGTTGGCCACGGTTTTCAAGACAATAATTTTTAACTCATTTCTGGCATGCTGCATTTAGAAAACTGAAATGTAACAAAAACATACACAAAACTAAAGAAAAAATCTACAGTTGACCTTATTAAATTTAACACTTCCGAAGAAATGCTACATAACAAAATAGATTTATCAAAACACAGTTTACATTTCAAACTGAGCAGTTCATTAAAGAAGGGAAGCACTGTAATTATATGAACTGAACAGATTGTTTCTGGTCACAATGTCCTTCAAGGGCTTAAAACTAATGTATTCCATCATCTTAAGGTTATTTTTATACATGAACTGGTAGAGGGAAATGTTCCCAGTTTGGTTGCTGAAGAGTCTCTGACCACCTACTGTGCTGGCTTTTCTTTAGAACTTCGCCAGCATTCAGATCTTATTTGAACTCAAAACTCTGTGTCCAGGCCCTATTCCACCCCCTACCCCCAATACAGAAAAAAATCACTGACAAACAGGAACAAGTTCCGGGCACAGGCCACCAACATAGTCAGGGACTGTGGCACAGACCCTGTGAGGGCAGGCTGAGGAGCGGGGCCCATTCCACCCGGAGAAGAGAAGAGGACTTTGGGGGAACCTAGCAGCAGCCCCCAGCACCAACAAGGAGGTTACTCAGAAGACAGCGCCGGGCTCTTTACAGGACAAGAGGCATTAAGGTGAAACACAAGAGGTTCAGAGAGGGTATAAGGAGGAAGTTTGTCATCCTGAGGACAGCCCAACAGTGGATGTGCTGCCTCCACCCTTGGAGGTTTTTATGACCTGACCAGATACAGCAGCAACACCCGTTCTGACCTCATTACTGATCCTGCTTTTGGCAGGAGTTTGGAGCAGAAACCTACTGAGATCCCATCCGCACTAAATTACTCTGTGATTCTATGAATACAGTACCTTTATTTAACCAAAAGTTACATTATTTGACTAAACATAGGCCTCAGCAGAATTGAAATAACCACCTCCATATGGCCTTTTTTAAAACAAACTTAAATTATTTTCATCTATATTAACTGCCCACCTACCCTTGATCAGGGATGATGTACCCTTGTTTTGCTTCTGTGTGTCCCCTTGGTGTGAAAACCACTTTTCCTGGCTCCCCACATATTAATCTATTGTTTAACCGTACTATAAAGGGCACTGGAGGTCACTTCCCCTAAAGTATTCTCAGTCAGAAATACTTCAGCTACATTGTGGGAAGTCGAAACAATACCGGGTTTCTTAGCCAAGACAGACTTCAGATGTGGGAGAAGGAGAAAAGTAGTTTGACACATTAACACAAAGCACCAAGTGCCCTACACGCTGTTTAGAAGTTAAGCTTTTCTGTGTTTCCAGAAATTGCTTCAAGTAATCTAAAGTTGCTCAAAGATGTTTCACAGAAGTTGTCAGGGCAGTCCACAAGGCTACTGCAGGAATCAGAAACTAGACAGACAATGCCTTCAAGCGTATTATGGCATGTGGTTAACTTGCTGTAGTATCAGGTAATGACAAACTTCAAACTTCCATCTAAAGTCTGACTGTAAGAAATGTTATTCCACCACCTTGCACAGCCTTCTAATCACAGCACAACATCTTAAATGATAAAAAGAGACATCATGTATTATCACCAAATTACTACCCAAAAATTTTTACCTCAGGTTCAATTCAAAAGTTCCAAAAATCTGTGCCAAATCTTGGAGAACCACCATAAAACTGACAAATATTACAATCTTTTTTACAAAACAAAGCAAAAGCATTTTAACTTTCCAAAGTTAGTTTAAAACTCAATTTTGCGCGCTCACAAAAATATTGATAAGCTATCAGTCTGAGCAAGCGGCAGAGCTCTTCGAGAACAGACTTGGAAAAGTACCAAGACAAAAGAAAATTATAGTACAGCTTAAGCCTGCTGCAGTCTAAAGATATCCTTCTAAACACTGGTAATATACCTGAATGAGCTTGGGTTGCAAAAGCAACGTGAAGTTTTCAGTGTCCTGTGCAATTTTACATTGCTGCAGCTTCCAGCTGCTGAACTACGAGCTAGTTCAGGCACATCCACGTGTGTTACAATCACACACGTAACTGTATTGCAGACATAGCTTCAAATTGATTTCGTTCTGACTTATACTGGTGTAATCTCACCCACCTCAACCAAGTAAACCTCCTGCTTTATTTATTCTCCACTTTGACCTGAACCTATTTCATCACACTGTTTTTCGGTCTGCTAGTGCATAACAATGAAAAGTGANAAAAAAATAAGTTCACCTTTTTTTTTTTTTTTTTTTTTTTTTTTTTTTTACACACACCTTGCACAGGGTCTGTGAGTCCTACTAGAAGTTCTGCATTCTCGTTATCACAAACTTAAGTCTAACATGCTTCTCCCCAGCTTCTGCAAGCACACTTCCAAAATACTCATTGGAATTCAGTGCAACTCCGTCATCCTTTCAATGCCCAAAACACCATTTTAGTGTGCTAGGCTCCACTTTTAGGGATCAAAAGATTTATAGGAATAGAATGTCCTGATGTTAGTGAGTTACATTGAAATCGCCTTTAACTGAAGCCAGGTTAAGATAAAAGCAACCAGAAGTATTTACGCATAAACCCCCCAATAGACAGCATAGTTAAAAAGGTTTATGAAGACGCAGGTATAGAGCAATTAAAAGATAACCATGCATCTATTTACACAGTTGTTAGAATAGTTCCAAAGTCTCAATCTTTTGGGAGCCAGCTGTTGGATTGACACATGCTTTATTGCCCACAGCTGAGGATCTGGGTCTTGTGCAATTCCATGTCCTCAGATTCCACTGGGAACCCAAAATTTCTTTTGTAGCTCAGTCCATCTTTGGGGTTATCCAGGATGTGGTTACACAACATTTTCTCTGGCACTGTAAGCCAGCTTAATAGGTTATCGTGTTCATTCCCCTTCCCTTGTGCCACTTGTTCCAAAGCGGGGGGGGGGGGGGTTGGGGGGGAATTTAACCTAGGTCACAGTTGTGATACAGTTTACAGCACAGGCCTACAAAGAGCTGTTGTGTTTATAAAACCGAGCAAGCAGCAAATTCCAGTGTTTGCAAGAGGCTGAGAAAAGAAACATCTCTTGTGCCAGAGACAGTTTAAGAGGACACTTAACACACACCATGAAAATACAACCTCTACCTCACTCTCAGATCTCTGGGACTTCATGGCTTACATTTCCTGACAGGAAGCCAAAATCTCTCTGCTTGGATTCCCACCCATTTTCCCCAGGCATTGGGAATTCTCCTGCTCCTTGGCCATCAGTTGCTAAGTAGGTAGAGCTGCTTTCTACTGCTCCAAAAAGCAAAACCTCAAGGTATCAAAACACAAAAAGCCCAAAAGACTGTCACTATTTCACTCAGTGCAGAAATCTGAAAACTGTGCATAGCAGACAATTTGTCAATACAATAAAAATTAATCTGTTGCTTAAAAACTCTGTATTAACACTGACCTCGATATATGGAAGTGGGCATTCAAATCTCGCACAACTAATCTGAGAGCCTAAAGAGTACAATCTTGTAGAACTGGCTTAAATCTGATTTTACAAGACAATAAAAACTAAAGACATTTCTATGTACGTATTATTATGAGACTATAATGTATTCCCTATTAAAATAAAACTTCTAGTGGTTCAAAAAAAAAAAATCCAAAGAGAGAACCTGTACTGCCAGTGCTGCAAAGTATGGCAAAATAGTGGCAGAACTGAGATCAGAAATGCCAGTTATAATTTCCAAAAGCAGTTTACATGAGAAGCAGTTGTCTCCACATGAGGTACAATTCCTAATGAGAGGAAACGTCTTTAGAATTCTGATGATAAAGTTGAAAAGCATGCAAGCTTTCAGGTTCACTCTTGGCAGCCTTCACACAACCTATAAAATGGCAATAGTTTGGCTTTGTATCCAATTTTGATTCCTTCAACTACAGGCAAAGGGTTTTAAAGGTTTCACTTAATTGAACTCCTTTTACTCTCTCAGTTTTCTCAGGATAATATTTCGCCTTCTTTATCTTTGTAGACTACAGGACTGGAGTAAGAATGCTTTTGATTCTGCCTATCCCTGAGGGGATGCCCCCTCACATGGACCAGTTGTTATTTGGCCCCAACTCCTGCTTTCTGAGCACAAAGGCGTACTTCTTCATATAGACAGGATACAACAAACACTACAAACAAAGTGGCTTTTTTCCCCCTCTGGGTTTTGGCAAACTTTTTCTCCTTTGATTCAGAGAGAAGTCGGGGACTGTGGTCGCCTACAACTGTATTATAGTTAACTTATGAACAACCATAATACAGTATTGCTACATTTTGCAGAACCAGCACCAAACATTAAAGAATGTCAGAATTCCCCTAAAAGAGAGGATTTTTGCTGGCTTATGCTGGCCACTGTAGCATGTGGTATATCAACCATACCACACATAACAGACTTCATGTTTTTTTCTGAACATCATCCTCCAACATGAACCCTCACTTGAAAGCTGTATTTTCAAGAGGCTTTTTTGTCGTTATAACCTCAGAGCCTCCGATGTTATTTGACTATCTGAACAGGTTTCCAAAGCACCTTTTTAACTCACAAAACCTCCTCTTTTATTAGGAATTAATGGTTGATTTCCAATAGACTTTGTCCTCAATGCTCTTGCATTAGTCCTGTAGTCAAATTTTACCTAATATATTCAGTAAAACTTAGACACCTGTGTCCCCATCTCTGTAACAGAGCCCATGAAGCAATCCCGTAATTTTAAGTTGAAGTTAACAGGGCTCCCAATCTAAACGCACTTGAAAAACTGAGGCCTCTAAAAACTGAGAACTACAGGTGCCAAATTTACTGTATATTTATATGCAGCAAGATTAGACTCTAAAAGTCAAAGTTTTTCTTACATTAAAAATGTCTCCCAGTGCTGGAAACCCAGGCTATAGCACAACACATTGGAGAATGATGAACATGTTGCTCATAACTACAAAATGTTAGTAGTCAACCAAGACTAATGGAGAACAAAGACAGAAAATATTCATTTAAAACATACTAGACAAGTTCTTAAAAATACATTTTATATATGCAAAGTGTCAATACTAGACTAAGAAATGTTAACCGTATTCCCCTAAAATATTAAAAAGAAATATCCAAGTTCTCATCCCCACATACTCTGTTTTTGGGAAACAGGATGACTTAGTTTGTGCAAAGACAGATCCCAAGCTGATTTCAACTGATTCGATAATTATTCTTATTGAAGGCTACAAAAAAGAAATCACTAAGACCAATAAAGTCACATGAAGAAACATTTTTACATTCTTAATTATACATACAAATAACTTTAATCACATCACTTTGAACATATATAATATATTCATTTATTTAAAACACCTGTAGGAGACTTAAACCCTAAAAGACTTTCTTAAACGCTGAAATCTACTGCATCTGCTCAAGAATATAAGCAAAATTATAAAGGAGTACCAGCTAGGATAGCTCCACTACGCTACATTTTACATCATGAACAGCACACAGTTCAAGAACTATGGTAATATCAGAAAAATTTCTACATGGGGATGCACACAGAGCAAGAAATACCACACTTTACATATTTATGCAAGCATATAAGCACTTTCAAAGTCCCAGCCTAAGTAATCAATCTTCAGTTTAGGAAGTCCGTAAAATGCTCCAGCCCTATTTCCTAGGCCTGGCATTGAACATATTTTTCAGCTTTCTAGTAAGTATTGAACAGCAACCTAAGAACAACTTTGGTGATAACTGGTTAACACGAGACTTGAGCAGGATCAAAACTGAGAGCTAGCCAAGCGAAAAAACAGAAGACATAACATTTGATATCAACAAATACAAAATAATAAACTCCTGAAAGAATAACTTGCAGCTATTCCCACATGGCGTTGAATTTTAAGCCAAATGTAAGCAGATAAACAAAATAAACATGCACAGGATGTGCAGCTCAACAGAATCTCTGCTTAACACAGGCACACACAAGACAAGAAACAAAGTGTTCCAATGAACATAGAATGGGATTGAAAACATTCTCATTTCACCTGGAATACTGTCTTTTGTGACATCACAGAAAACACAGGAAACCAGAATCAATCTATAAATTCATCTGAGCTATGGACAAATACTAAAGGGGAAAAAAACCCACCACCCAAAACAAAACAGAAGAAAGCCCAGAAGAAGGGACTGAAGTACAAAAAATCAAAACATCAAGAACTAATGCCTCCCTTCCTAATACAAGGAAATGTTGAACCATAATTAAAAAACAATCTATTAATAACAAAAGGAACTGTGTAATGCTACTGTGGAAGTCCCTGTCAGAGAAATACACACAAAGATAACTTGCATCATAAAAGAACAATGCTTGTATTGATTTTAAATCAACAGTTGGCTGCATCACATTGGATTTTTTTTTCCTACAAGTCAAATTTAAATACTCACATTTGACTGTGTGATACAGTGACTGCATAACCAAAATTAGATGTACACTTATCTTCCAGGCAAGTCATTCTACTTGTCTACTCGAGAAGCATTTAGATTTTCCTTCACAGAAAATTAGTTTCTAGTATATGTCAATGGGGCAGAAAGAAAGCTAGGAATTACTTTTAAAGATCAAATCGGCTGTATGTCAATACCCACGATAACAGCAGGGGATTATATCATTGTCCCTGTGGATCAGATCTCTCTGCCTGCAGTGCTGCACGAGCCAGACAGCTTAACACTGGAGTAAGGCATCACCTTTTTTCTTCCAGCATCTCTAAGGATCAGAATATGATACTTTACACTTGTACCTTGTAGCTCTCACTGTGCTTACAAGGCATGTAACGCATTTCAGTGAGAGATATAAGGCACTCTCTAGATCAATGCAGCATGCAACAAAAAGCACCTATTTGTATGTGGCAAATAAAACCGATTATGGTTCTTCCAGCAGGACTACTATAAAGAAGCTTTATTGTATATACACATTTTTGCTTTGTTTTTCAAGCCTCCATAAAGACAGATCTACCTTACAAAATAATATGCAAAACCTTGTATCCACAAATTCAATAAATCTCTCATTTTCAAGTTCATTTACCTTCTGATAAAGAAATCACATCTGAAACCAGTTAGAGAAATACAAATGCAAGCATGAGCTCAAACGTTGACTCAGATCTCGCTAGTCTTACTCACATTAGTCATCTTACTGGGCTCATGCTGAGAACCCTGTGGGTGGACACATGAATTCATACAGAACCCACTGAAATCAGTGCACAGCCAGGGTCAGAGGCTTTGAAACAGCAGCTCTATTAAGTTAAATGGAAAAAATATAACTGTGTATTGCTTAATAACAGTGCTGATATTTGCATACAAGCCTAGGTAACAAGAAGGGGGGGGGTTTATAACAGAAATGCTAGCCTATAATAGCACTAGGATAGAATAATTAGGATAGAATAAAATAGTAGCACTAGGATAGAATAATTTGGGTTGAAAGTCACCTCAGGAGGTCATCTAGTTCAACCTCCGACTCACAGCTCCAGCTATTTTTATAAAAAAGCCACGAGGTTTTGGTTGCCTTCTTCCACACCAGCTGTTTTTCCAAATCACCATTAAACTTAATATTTTTTTAATTACTGCATGTTAAATTACATTAATCTGATTTTTAATGACAGGTTTTTAACTTTTGATTGCACTTCCTCTTTAGCATAACTAGCACCATTTAACTAATGTATCTGTTTAATATTACTATATTCCCAAATCTTGTTTATTTCCCTCTTCAGGTTTGTTCAGCCGAGATGCTAGATTATCTCCTGTAATTGCAAACATCATCACTTAACTTTTTGTTTACATACTGTAAAAAGCAATTCAGTAACTGCTTTTCTTACAACTTCAGCAAGAGGATGCCGTCACTAGTAGAAGACATCAGTGACATCCACTTTAGTAGTATTCTGTGGTCATGCATAATATTAACTCCACACAGTTTGGAATTGGTTATTGCACAGAGATTTCAACTTTTTATTTTTATTAGCCCAATCACCACCCTCACCAGCTACACATGAGAAGCAGCAGCAATAGCCTCCTTTCATTTTCTGTTCTGCAATTCCAGTTGATCTGATTCGAACAAGAATGACGAACCTTTTTCTGCATTCTGTAAACTTCTTGCTCATTAAAACTTCCCCTCCCAGCAGCAAACACTACTTCCCCATGTTGCTGTCGTTGGCACTTACGCAAATTAAAAACTGTAAATAGCTCTGATTTAAGGCTTCTGAGGAAAGTGCACCACTGCTTAAAACCCCTATCATGTCACACTGTAATACTGAAGTTGTTTACTACAAAATTCTACATTTACACCACTGAAGTCACTTGGGGCTCATCCTTATCAAGCAGAAGACAGCCATGGCTACTGTGTTTCCACTGAATCTTCAAATTACTGTCACCAACCCTATGCAGGGACAATAAACCAACATGCCCAGGAGACATCACTACAGTATTACTCCCGTATCAATTACTAGGAAGACCTGGGCGGGGGGGGGAAGAAAAAAAAGTTAATCCATATAACTGATCCAAAAATGATCCTTTTTAACGGTGCATATAATCTCTCCACAATCTCCCGTCAATATTGATTTTCCATAAAAATACAAACTTCCAAAATATTTCTTTCTCACCTAAACTACATATATATTAAATTTGACTAACAGAACCAATGGAGAAGTAGAGGATAAACAGGAAAGTTGTAGAAGGCTAAGATGTCAGAAACACTGACCATTAAGCAACTAATCTCAAGTACAAAGTCACATTTTAAATTATAAGTAGCCATCACAATCTTCCCAATTTTACTTCCCTCTGCCCAGAAACCAAAAAAAATATAGTCTATGTCTCTCCAGCAACAAATGACTTACAAATAACCAAAGCAAGGTGTTATTTTCTGACCTGTCACAGGCTGCAGAGGTGAGAAGGGGAAATTTGAAGTCAGAGCCAATCAGGTTCTAATTAGAAATAAGGTGCACGCACACACACACACACACACAACTCTGGAGAAGTTTTGGACACAATTCTTTTCTAAAAAAGAAAAAAGGGGGGAAAAAAGTCTTTTGTGAAAATAAACAAAATCGATGAACTCAAAACCCACATCTGAGGGAACATGACCCCACCCAGAAGCAAATTCAACACATATAGAGAAAAAAACCACAGATGCATCTGTGACTGCTCGCCCTCCTTCTGCAACGAGATGATTTTTTTTTTCCCCCCAAATTATTTATTTATTTCAACGGCACCAGCAAGTGTTCTCGAGGAAGTTCTCCAGCAGAACACACCACCTCCACCGAGGAGGGACGGCGGCACCCCAGGTCCACCCCACCGGCCCCGTCGGACCGGCGGCCGCCCAGGAGCCCCGTTCAGGCGGCGGCGGAGGCAGGCACAGCAGTGACCTGTACGCACACCGCCGGACGAGGAGGGCCTTCCGCGCCGACCGGGAGCCCTCCCGCCCCTCTCCCTCCCCAGGTACGGCCTACCGAAGGGCGGCCGCCCCGCCGAGCGCTGCCCG
>VZSF01003238.1:42716-84919 GCA_013398295.1 Chionis minor | reverse complement strand
GCGGAGCGCCCCGCCCGGCCCCCCTCTGGGAGAGGCGCGGCCGCTCTGAGCCGGGGGCGTCGCCGCGCCGGGCCGCACACCGCCCGGGAGCCGCCGGTGAGCCTGCAGCGCCGCGGGGTGTCACTCGCCACAGGGAGGCCGTGCCGGGGTACCGGCACGGGGCCAGCGGGGCAAGCAGGGAGCAGCCGGCCCATGGCGACGGCAGCAGCAGCCTCCCGCGCCGGCGCTGGAGGGGGCAGAAGGGGAGCGGTGGCTGCTGTCTGGCCGCCCCCCTCCGGCTCCCTGCGGGGGGACAAGGGCCGCTTGTTTCCCGCAGGTTTCCGGGTGCCCTCCCCGGTGGGAGCCGCTGTGAGGTGGAAACCGAAGCGCAGCGAGGCGAAGGGCCGCGGCGCGGCCAGCAGGAGTCTGAGGGGCAGACCTCGCCTTGTTCGGCCGCGGCGGCGGACAGCCGCGCGTTTTCCCTGAGGTCTCTCCGCACAGCAGTCCGTGTGTTGGCTGGGCCAAAGGAAAGATGCACGGTGTTTTGGGGGTGTTTTTCCTGCAGCGTGTGTTCTGTCCTAGCTCCCAGGATTTATTGCACAAGTCTAACGTTGCACAGGCACACTTTCCTGTAACTTCTTGTGCGATGAGTTTGTTCCCTGTTTACTTACCCGTGCCACGTAAACATGCTGCTTCTGAAAGCTCCGGAACTAGGTTGTCTGTTGCGGGCACGCAAAAAGAGAAGGAGCTTGACTGCTGACCTGAAGAGGTGGCGAGTTAAGGAAAGAACACCAGAGTTAGAGGACTTGATCTACGTTCTGTGAAGTCTTTATCCAGGAGAGAAAGGAAGGACAGAAGTTGGGATGGGGAAGAACTAAAAAGCCATGTAAAAGTTTGACGGACAGTAAGTCTAAACAGACTCACACTTGTAACTTTCAGTGATTTCAAAGCAAGCTGTTAACTGTCAGCTAGCAATTTGTTAGTGTCAAGTAAAATAATCATTCTCTAAGGACAAGCTTATCACTGTCATTTCTACAGTGTTACTTTTTTTTTTTTTTGGTACTTTTTGTGCAGAAGAGTATGCCGGTGTCATATAACATCGTTTTACAGAAACCAAAATCTAGGCCAACTCAGAACCAGAATTTAACTCGGTGTATATATTGCTTTGCATATTTGGTTTCCTTGAACGTCCAGTTTAAAGGATACCTGGTGATTTTGAAATAAAGCCGATTACAGCATGTTTTCTTCTACTATATCTCATCCCAAATCTCACTGCAAGTTTCTTGTGCTATTACATCCTCTAATAATTCGCTTTTCATTTTCAATGGTTCTCTCTTTCCAGGCTGCAGTGTGGAAAAGTCACACAAACGTGTACTGCAGTGACACTGAATACTTCTCACAAACAGCAAAAGGAAATAAACTGCAAAATAAAAATTTTCTGATGTTTCACAAATATAATCAGCTGATATGCCAGCATATCCAGACCACTTAAAAACTAGGAGAGTAGCGTACTAAGTTGCTTATGCTCTCTGCGTATCTAAGACTGCTCATCAAGATCTCTGTGGGCAGAACCCTGCAAATGCAAAGAATTCTACTGAAATAGATGGGAAATCCTTACATTACTAAGTTTCAACATTTTGTTAGGGTCAGGTTTAGTTGGACCTGCAAAACTTGCCAAACTCTTGACACCATCAGTTGACGAGATTGTGAAAGTCCAATCTACGTTAGGACTCCAAACGTTGCAGCTTATCTAATGACACCAGGCATTTTTACTTTTGTTTCTCTTCTATTATAATTAGTTTAAACATATTTTAGCATAGTATAGCAAGAAACACTATTGTCCTGTGAAACACCCTTTTTCACTAGTCTGCTCAGGGTTGTTCACTACTTTCAACAGTGTTCCTGCTACTCTGTTAATTTTTAACAAGTCGTTTCAGAGGCATCTACACCCAAAAACGGTCAGCATCTCTGATTTGCATCTTACTACCATTTAAGCACCCCCCTTTTCTTTTTCTTTGCTAAATGACCATCCACAGTCTCCATGCATTTGCATGTTGATACGCTTGGGTACAAGTGTCAGCCTGTGACACCTGTATCACCTGTCTACGCCCTGTTTACACATTTCATTTCACGTATTCACACTGTGTCAAATGCACGTATGTGTCGGGTGTAGCAACACAAGCATCACCATAGAACCCTAAATTAAACAAGGGTGTAAAACAGTAAATTTAGTAAACATGCCCCTAAATAATGGACAATAATACCACTAACTATACATGAAACATGTTTTTTACGACTGTTGTAACAACTTCAGAGTTAGTTTGCTTTTCAAAGCAAGTTAGAAAACTTGATAGCTCTGCAAAAAGCTTAGTTTTATTTTCTTGGTTACTTATGCGCTCCAAATTCTAAGATTAGCATACAGACCAGGAAATAGATTTTGTTTCATTTTCATATTCAAACAGCTAAAAATGATAGAAGCAGTTTTGTTGTAGTTACTTAAAAAATTCTCAAGGTTGGATTTAGATTTACCATTTTCAGATAAAATGAAAGTTAAAGCACATTCTGTATTCAGGATGGGGAGACTATTTGCAAAACCTTCACAAATTAGAACAAGGCTAAGGATGTTGCTCATTTAAGTCAAATCTATGAAGTCAGACTGCACGTATTTCGCTTCTACTTTTGGAGTAGGATGTAAAATTCTTACTCTTTAAAGGTAAGAAAAGTAAGCATATGTTGTAATAGTTTTTCTCCTCTTTGAGTAGGCCCAAGCTTGGAGAAAAACATGTTTTGGTTAAAAACACATGCTTTTTCTTTAAATGCATGGCACAAAGAACGCTCTTGAAAGAAACCTTTTCGTTATTTATAGTCATTCTCTGAAACCTATTTTCTGAGTGATATGGCTGAATACCTCCTTCCTGGAGGAGAAAAGAAGAGCAAGCACCTGTAAATACAAGTTTACATATGATTCAGCTCCTGAAACGACACACTTCTGATTGAGCCACATTAGGGGGGAAAAAAAAACCCAAAACCTAGGGGAAAAAGGCATCTCTTGACTTCGAGGGTTCCAAAGGTAAGCGTAAGTTTGTTTCCTTTCAGACATTCACTTGAAAGCTGTTTCTCTGGAAGACAGTAGAGAGCACCTAAAAACCACTGCAATGCTTTTCTGCAAAGACTGCTTTTGGACCATATACCTAAGAATGAAAAATGTACTTCCCCAGACACTAAATACACTAAATACTAGCCTGAACACTGCTCCCGGTGGAAGATGCACTTCTTTGACCCTGCCTCCTCTGACAGCCCCCTGTGTTCTTATCGGGTACAAAACTGCTGCGTCGCACAACAATCCCAAAGGAAAAGGGAAGGGAAAGAAAGAAAAAAAAAAACCACCAAAAACAAAACAAAAACCCCCCAAAAAACCCAACAGGAAAAAACCCTCCCAGAACAGGCACCAGTTCAATTGCTGAGCAACTGAAAAGCACTCAGACACTACAGTGACTAATGCAGTACAAGGGCTTCTTTAAAACAGAGAGGAATAAAATCAGGCAGTTCTTTCCCCTCCCTTATCTGTGTCCACCCTATTTCCCTTCCACAGCGTTTTCCAGGGGCTAGGTGAGCTGCCGCTTTCCATCAGCTCTCTGGGATTCCTTCCAACCGGTAAAAGGAGAAGGCAGTGAAGAAGTCCAGTTTGTAGCCTACAGTGATCAGAAACAGTACTCTACCTGACAGATTCTTGGTTTGTATGATGGGGGTGTGTATGCCAGGTGTGCAGCGGCAATTAAAACTTGGATTAAAAAAAGACGACGTAGTGGTATTGCTGTGCTGCTCACCTATATTGGCAGCAAATATACGTTGATCAACCACATGTAGCATGTAAGCTTTTCATCTGTAGCTTTCAAATTGAGTTATCCTGGTTTTGTTGGTTTCAATAGTTTCTGCAAATAGAGAAAGGTCAAGTAACTTTTTTATTTAGTCTCTAATGGAGCTGGTTGCCTCATGTGAACAGCAATGCCTGCGCCGACCTCCACACTGCCCGTGGTTCTATTAAATGTTCCAAGCCTTTGAACCCTCTTATCCATGTGGCTCCACACAGGTTGGTGTGGATCTGATCTAGAGATGGAGTAAATTCATTTCTTGCCAAGTTAGTTGAGTCACAACTGAGCAGCAGCATAGGATTTCCTTTTAAGGAACAAGCACATTTCTCCTATTATAGGATAAAACCTAGCATGCAGCCAACAGTTATGTAGCTGGAAAAAGCAGGCAGGCAAGTAAGCGCAAGCAGTTGTCTTAACCGTAGAACTTCTTGAAAATGAATTTTGAAATACAGTCCACTGATGGGAAATGGCTTTGTGTAAATGTCAGTACAAGGAACCACAAATTTACTGTCACTCTTTGACCTCCAGAGCTCTTTGCTTAGTGTCAGAATAAACAGAAATGTATGCTAGCACCATGCAGTGAGGAAAACAGCCAGGAGGAAAACTCCGAGGTTCTCCTTCCTTAACAAAATCTGCTAACAGAATTAAACAAAACAAAATTAATAATGCTGCAAGCTGAATTGAAGATGAACCTTGAAATGTAGACACTGCAAACCTCAGCTTGCAGTGTTTGCCGGTGGCTCTGCAGTCAAAACTAGTGATTGCAATGCCATTAGTATAGGTCTCCATTGAGTGAGACTTTATTTCCCAATCAAATTTTGCTTGCATAGGTTTTGGTTTGTTTTGTTGTGTTTCCCCCCAAAACTATTTCATCTTTAGAGCAGGATACCCTCTGTGTTCAACCGGTGCCTAAACACAATGATATGTCCTTTCATATGGGTTTTTTGGGTATACTGTTAGACAAATTGAATATACTTATATTCATAATGAAGAGGAGCTAAAGTTGTGCCCTCCTGGGTCTACCTATCACCAGGAAAATAGGTTATAACTACCCCCAAAAATTTATTTGAAAATCCCTTGGGAGTAGGGAAGTCTACTGTCTTGAAAACCTCCTGTAACAGATTTTGAAGGGACTGAGTTTTGGTTTTTTTTCTTTTGAAAAATCTAAGAAAAATCTAGCTGAGCCTTTTGTACATTAGTCAAACACGGGAAACAGCCTGCTTCCCTCATATACACAAACTAATATTTCTGCTTTCAGCCTTGGAGTTTCTAAACATTTAGAGAGACTCAGAAATTGACCAGAAGTACCGTAATGCAAAATTAAAAGTTTCCAGCCCAGGTTCATGTAAATACCTTTTCCAGGACTTCATCCTGTGGAGTGTTCAGAATTGCATAATGACATGGGTGAACCTGGCACCAGTTCGTGGCAAGTAAGTTCATTGTTTGGTATTTTCATGCATGTACATATATTAGAATTTTTTATTATGTTTCAAGATATCTGTGGACATTTAGATGGAAAACTTTGTTAAGGATTTTTTCAAATTAAGGTTTCTAGAAATTAAACATGTACTGATTAATGATAACTGATTTTAAATGCAATGAACTGCAGCTCTGTCAAGGTGCTTTTGCTTTGCATTATTTTGGAAAGTTAAGCTTCCTGAACTTGTTTGGCAGCACTTACCTATCTGTCAAGCTCAGGAAGCTTCAAAAGTTAATGTTTATATAAATCCATTTCAGTCGGCAATTTCTTATCCTGTATTTTTAATTATTATTATTTAATCTGTTTGCGTAATTTAATCTGCCTTAGCCAGTGTGACAGGATGTAAGCGTGATACAGCCAGAAACTAAAAGGACAAAAGACAACAGACCAGGGTAACTAAATCCCTTTAAGGTCAGCTGTTGAAGTTTGGAATTTCCTCACTGGAAAGCTCAACCTTAATGATATTTTTGAATAATTTTTTTTTTCTTTTTAATGTATGATTAAGATACAATTAATAGGCTATTTGACTGCAATATGGAAGTTAATGTCATAAAACTGAACCAAGTTTATCTTGTACACTTTCCAAACTGCCTACTGTATTCACATCAATTACCAAATACTATGAAGAGCAAGAACCTTTAATACACACACAAATTTATGAAGAACTTTTTATGAACTGTTTCTAAACCTCATTACATTGCTTACAGTAAATTCAAAGTGAAACATTTCATTTGTTTGTAGTTAATTTTTCCACTTGGTACTCTCATCTTCCTATTAGACAGTGAAGCAAAGACACGGAGTTTCACTTTTGTTTCTATTCAGTTTTATTTCTGCTTGGTAGTTCAAAGTAATAGCAAGTTGTGTTTTGATTCACAGTCCTGGAAAAGGATGAGCAGATTTTAATTTAAAATCAGAAACATATTTCTGTTTGAAATAAAACTACAAAAATATGCATTGTGCTCATTTTTCAAAACTGCTAAGTAATTATTGATCAAGTGAGAGTCAGCTTTGCTTTGCAGTATTTCTGAAAAAAGTAAGTTACTTCAGAAAGCATCTAAATACCAATGCTGGTATCAAATGTGGGCAGTGGCTAAACTGACATCAAAATATTTCTGGTTAAAATTAAATTATTAAGTATCTTCAGCATGGCTGTTTTGCTTTTGAATCTTTTGGCCAACTTCAGTTAAAACTTGTGGAAGGACAGGGATTTCTCAAAGAAGTAAGTTTCCCTATCTAGATTCAAAAAGGTACCCTGCTAGGTACCTGCGCAAACCAGCTAAGAAGCACTGCTTATAAAAAGAAAGGTCTGTCCCACAGGCCACAACTTGCGTAACACTGCTTTAATTAACTAGTAGTGTGGTCAGACTCTACATAATTTTAATTAACTGGCAACTTTCACTGTTGCTCTAGAATTCCATTGGTACAAACAACATCAAATTCTTCTTTTTCTCTTCCCTTATTTTTGAACCCCAGTCACATTGGTTAGGCCTTTTCTTTGTAATTAAAACAATAAATCAAATTCAGCTGTTTTCATTTCCTATTTCCAAAAAAAGGCACCTGGCAACTACTACATTTAAAAACATTGGTTCCTCATTCCACTTTTTTGTGGCGTAATGGAAATAAACCACATATTGGAGCTCTCACAGAGAGCATTTCAGGATCTAGAAATAGCTTCCACAAACTCCTCTTCTTGGAGGAGGAATGCTTTTAGATAAGCAGTTCCAGCAAGTGTTCCCTCACGCTGAGGCAAACGTGCAAACTAGAGCATGAAAGTTCTCCCTTAGGCAAAGAGGTATGTCTCGCTAGCCATCCAGCTTCCTAGCCTGCCTTCTGTGGGATTACAAAAAGACATCGCTGAGGTAGTTGTGTGCGGCAGAAAGAGCAGTTAGGTCAGTTTGATCCTCATTGGGAACAGCTCCAAAATGTGTCATTCCCAAGGTAAATTTCCTGTGAAGGACCAAACCAATTAGAAGTGTTTGCCTAGTTGCTTGAAAGAGTACAACTAGTTCTCACCCACAGAAATGAAGGAAAGCTGTTTTTCATCATTTCTGCTAAATGCCCGACCCAGTGCCCAGCACTGTTGAATCTGGTATTCCCGGGGCCGGAAGAATGTCCCCCAGCCCTGGTGCCACCTTTGATGCAGCATGACCTGCGGGACAAACCCGGTCCCCTCAGAGGGGCCGTGTGAGTCCATCCCTGCTGGTTTTGGATGTCTTCTCTTCTGCTTCCTCTGCCGCTACGCGATTGAGTCAGCCATAGGCGGAAAGCGCAGAGACACCAGCAAACCCAGCTGGAGCTCTTTTTGGTCAGCAGAAATTGTGAACATGGGAGCCCGTTTGTGTAGAAGAGATGCTGCAGCTGGCAACAGAAATAAATACTGATCTATGGATGGGCTACTGTTCAGTGAATGGCAGAGAAAGCAAGCTGAAAAGATTGCGAAGGAGGCTGCTTTTACTTGGAACCGCCACTTTTCTGCTTCTCTCCAAAAGTGAAACTGACATACTGTGCCACACACGCAGCTTGCTGAGTTTAATATTTGGCTAGCAGCTGCAGTAACACCAGCAGGAGTGGATTGTCGTGAGAATGGTGGGTGAGATACAGCTACTGAAATCGTCAGCGTCTGCATTTCTTGGTTTGTTATATGAGCTAGTGCTGCAAAAATAACCTGGCGAGGGCTGTGAATTTTTTTTTTAATTCTCTATAAAATGTTAGTGGGATAAAGAACAATATTTTAAAATAGTTTTAAATATTTTAAACAGAAGGAGATAACTGAAACACTAGCACAGTTACATTCATTTCTTCCATTGTGTGCTTTTGTATCTGACTTTTTCCCCTGCATTTTTCTAATTTTTATTCCCCACCCTGCTTCTTTGAAAAGCACGGAGCTAAAAAGGAGCATCTAGTCCCCAGAAATCCTACTCTTAAGCACACACTGTCTTTGTGTTGCAAATCGTCTTTGTAGTAGCAGTGGTAGACACCTTATAGAACGAAACACAGCCAGGGTTTTCGCCAGGGGAAAGATAGTGAGAGAAAACCCCCACAATATTGCTAAGGGAACACAATACTAGGTCTCCTTCCTTACCAGGGGGTCCTAAAAGAATAGCCTTTCAGCTTCGTAAGAGTGGAGTGGCATGCCAAGATTTTCTCTTGTGCAACCCATAGCCCCAGGACTTCATGACATCGTGCCCATTGTCCATTTAGTAGCATGATGTGCCATCGGTTTTAAAGCACCCCATACATTGTAATACCAATCAGCAAGAAAGTTTGATTTTTAGTGTTAGTAGTTAGTACTAGTGTTAGTAAATAGTTCGCTTTCTTGCTCCACTTTAAAACTCACAGGATTCAGCATTACTTTTCTTCTGTGCGTCACATAAGGCCTTCTGATGCCGAAGCAGAATTTTTTTTTCCTTTGAGGTCTTTCATGTGTTACTCATGGGGTGAAAACATATGGGAACCTACAGGGCTCTCTAGCACTGTAAAAACCAGGAGCTGAAAGCTGACCAAGTAAAGTACTTGTTTTTAAACAGCAAGTGATTGAATGCTAGAACAAATTCACAGAACTGTGTAATGGAAATACTATGTCTCAGTTTTCTAGTGAAGTCTGGGGGCCCTTCTGAAAATTGTCACTTCCTTTGAAGGAGGAAGAACATACTAATATACAGGAGGTCAGACTCTGCGTAATTAGCAATGCCTCTTGGTCCTAAACTCTCTGACTTCAAGATGGCAAGCCTTCAAGGAGACCTCTGTGATGGAAGAGATAAGGACAATGCTTTGTTTCCACAGCAGGGACTACTGGGATGTATTTAGTTAGAAGACATACCTTCTAATGTATCTATTTGCTTTTCCATTTTATAAACCCTGGCTGAAAGTCCCTGCGGTGAGGCTGTACAAAAGCGAGGGAAGTTGTCTGGGTGAGTGGTCAGGGAGAAAGCCTGCAGAGATATCTGCATACATGCCAGAGAACAGGGAAGGGAAATGATCCAGCAACTCAGAACCCCACAGTAGCGTGATGTGGGGCTGCTCTTCCAGCTTGTATGACAGATGAAAGGCCACGGAGCTAACAGGAGGAGAGAGAACAGATCAGCAAAGGAAATCTTTCACAAGTAAAACTGGAAGGGTTTAATCTTTACAAGAATCTAATGCAGACAAAATAGCCCAAACAAATCATATGAACAAAACAAACAAAAAAATACATAGTAAAAAGAGCAGAAATAAGCTAGGGGGATTTGGGCTTGCAGAGCCACAACAGGCTTGTAGCCCTCATAAGGTGAGGGAAATGTTTGCACAGAGCGAGAATATGCGGATCTTAATATTTTCTAATCCAGCTCCCTGTGGCATACAACTAAGTCACTTCTTTCTTCTGTACCAGAGGCACAAAGGCAGTTCTCCAAAACACAAACTTTGGAACAGAGGATAAAAATCCGTAAAGCCAAGAATTTCATTACACAAATGCAAATAGTGCACCTTTTTGTATTTATATGCCTATGACTTGGTAGAAACAATTCAAGTAGTTCATTAATTAATAGTATTGTTCTTGCCCGGCAAAAACAGAGGCAAGAGGAAAGCCATGAGAGATTTTACTGAAATCTGAAAAGGTGTGAAAACAGACGTTCCAGTCAAGTTCTACCATAGCAGCTCTTTCTGTGAAAGCTCTTTCAGTGAAGAAAATGCCATGAACATAAGCACGGTTAAGTTTTTACTCTGTGCTTCAGGCAAATGAGGATTTTGATACTTTCCTGTATTTTCCTTACAATGTCTCAGCAGCTATTCAGCAATTTCTGTCCAAGTTGCTCTTTTCTGTGGGTCTGGGGAGGGAAAAGAAGGGTAATAGGATTTTGTAATATCCATCTCCTTGGCTATTAGCTACACCCTCTTTTTATGAACACTTCTTACTGTAAATTTCAAGTCTTAAAAGCCATCTGCTTACAATGCTTATTTAACTCTGCAAGCTGAAACAGATGTTCATTCTTTATTTGTACTGTGAAACTGAAAATTAAGAAGAGAAACTATTCAGGCAGCTGCAACTTTCTTCCTGTGAAAAGGCAAGCCCCAGATGGCGTAGCTTTAGATTAGCTTTGCCCTCATCACCCGTTTGTTAAGTAAGAAGCTGTTAAGGAGCCTGTGCCTTGTGTAATAGCCTGTTCTAAGATGCTCTACATGCTGTGGAAAAAGCCAGATCTTTCCAAGTCATCTCTCCTTCACTTTAAATCCACACATCATTGCTTAGAAAAGACTAGAACAAGATCTTGATACTGTTTCAAGGGAAAACTCGCTACTGACACTAATAGTGAAGGTTGAGCGAAGAGTATTTTTATTAACCTGACAAACACATTTCTGAATGAAATGGGATAACATTTTCTAGGCTGTCTTATTTAGCCCTGATTTAGTGTGCATGTTTTCTTTGAAAGTACATTACATACATTATTTAAGTCATAAAGAACAAGGTGAAAATAGTAACTAATACAATTGCAGCATGAATTACAATGTAGATTTTTACACTCAATACTCAGATTCTGCAGTAGAAACTCTTTCCTTCAGACACATTCTGAATCTGTAAATGCGTTTCTAAATACACAGCACTCAAACAAATCTCTCAGGAAGCCTTACTGAATCAGGCACCTTCTGAATGCTGACACACAAACAAGCCATAAAGCCTTTTTTTTTTTTTTTTCCACTTTGGTGATGTTAAAAAAAAAAAAAGAGAATAAATAATCAAAACTCATGCATATTTTGATCTAGACCCAGGTTGGAGATGCATAGTGTTTTATACCTAATCAAAACCACATTTCCAAACACATGGAAAAGAATTGTCTGCCCTGATGATGCTGAGGGATGACGATTCAGAACCACTATCTTAGCTTACAGAATATATTTACATTCACCACTGGCTATAGCAACTTTTTTCTTATCCATTGAGACAGTTTAAGATTGGAAAAATTGTAAGTAACTTTCAAGGAACGGAGTCGTTGCAGGTTAGAAGCAAGGTAAGGAGGATCAAGACATTTGTTCTCAAATGATGTGACTTCTGATGCAGCTTGCAAACACGGGTGCCCTACTGAACCTGTCACATTTTGTGTCATGGGATGTGTTGCTGACACGTAGTGATGACCACCTTAACCCTACTAGCTCACCCACAGTTAAATGCTGGGTACCTCACATGGATCAGTCTCCACAAGGACTCCACAGATTTTCACCATGTTAAAGGAGCATTGACGCTTGTTGTGTGAACAGCACAGTGGAGGCTGCCCGGGAAGTGTGACCAAACCGACACCGAGTGGTCTGTGTGTGGACAATCTGGTAGATGTACAGCATGAGGGCAAATGTACAAAGACACCAGTCCACCCCTGGAATGCACAACGGGCCACCCTTCAACAGCTGCACGGCTGCCGGCCGTGGCAGGCTCTGGGCCACTTCAGTTCTGTGGGCTCGCAGCCACCATTCACCCTGATGTAAAGAGTTGCTTTTGGCCATTGTTTCCTTGGGGTTATATTCCTGATCAATACCACTTTTAAGAAAACATTTTCTCCATGGATCTCCTTACTGCTACCTGCACAAACACAGCTGGTTCTGTACTCTAGCACACAGGGAATGTTGGTCTGGGCACTCTTCTTGGTGGGTATATATAATAACCTTAACTGTTCGAGAAGAGACATTAGCACTCACACCAAACATGGTTCGGTGTGATGATCCCAATGAATCCATCTTTTAACAATGTCACAACTTATCTAGCACCAGTGCTATTTGGACATTGTGCTGCTCTGATGCAGTGCATGACTTTCTTTCATTACACATACAATGCCGTCACTGCAGAGTTCAACGCGCACACACTTGTTTCCCTGCAGGACCTTCTGTCTTCTTGCTGCTCCCACTGACAACACGTAATCAGTGTTTTTCAGAGCTTGTCAGTGCTGCTCGTAGATCAGACACAAGGAAAACTGTACATATCCCACCAAGAATGATCTTTTAAGACAATTTACCAAGACCTAAGCAGTAGCTCTAAAAGATGCCCTTTCCACATCTTTTATTTAGAGTTGCCCTGACACAGTTGCATGTCTCACTTGGTATCCCCTAGGATCTAGATTAAATTGAAATGCTTTCATCAGACATACAAAAGTGTGGAGATGGCCAAACAATGTGAAAAAATGAGAAAGAAACCCATAGGCAAAATTATGCCTCCTGAAAGCTGGTACCTTTCTGCTTTGTCTTTTTTCCCTCCTGTTGCTGTCTCAAGAGTGTGACTGAAAAACAGGGAAGCGAATGTCAGAGCTTGCCAGCAGCAGAATTACGCCTCAGCGGCTTGAAACAAAATCCATTTGACTCCTAATATCACCTGTGGGGAGGGAGAAGACGAGAGAGACTATCTATGCTCTGGCAGTCACATAATCACCATTTGGAAAACATTACCCAAGACAGCCATGTACTTGCTGTTTTGGCTCAGCTAACTTACCTACTGTGTGCTTCCCCAGGCAGTTACTGCTCGAGCTTCCAGTCATATGCCTTCAGTAAACTGGCTTGGACTGAAGCAATTTCACCTTCAGCGTAATCTCCACTACGCCACAACCCATCCTACAGCAAGTTAACGTGAATTTTCTGACATAACCACAGAAGGTGCAGTCAAGTTACCATCACAACTTGGCAATGGAGGAGAGTTTAACAACAGGTATTACAAAAGTGGAAGCCAGCGCAAGGTAAAGGCACATTTTGCAAATACTTGTCACGTCACCAAGGTAGCATGCTGCCTTTCCTGTTATGCAAGTTTAAAGGAAGAGACTCTCCATTTAACAAGGTGTTCTCCCCCCCACCATTTTTCTCTGCGTTCTTCACTCTTTCCCCATATGCTAAAATTATTGTAATTAAAATGCACATTACAAAACAGTTCTGTTAATTAGTCCCCTCCCACACCTCTACCTCCTTAGGTCCAGCCTTAAAGTTTTCTGTAAGCGCTGGAGTTTCCAATTACAGCAAAAGGGTATTACCAGAGTTGCTCACCCAAAGGGATTAACTAAATTGCTGATGGATAGCTCAAAATTATTCACGTACAGCTGATCAGTTCAAATTCAAGTCACCTGGGTACTAAATCAGCCATGATGGACTGAGATGAAAGATGCATCTCCCAGTAATGATCACCCTTACCATAAAGTCTGTGGCTACAAAGAGCATGAACTGTCTTCACCAAAATTTAATTTCCTCTGTCCAGTTCTAAAATTGAACTATCATACTGCTTGTGGGATCAGTCCACCAAAACAGGTGTTAATTGCTGTTCTGGCAATAAACAAATAGCTTTTATCTACAGGATTTCCTAATAAGTACTTTTCACAGAATGTAAAGGTCAAACAATGTTAAGAAAGCTCTTACCTAAAACTCCTCTGGAATTGTTCCCGTTTCTCCAGCAACAGACTGTTCTGGAAAAACATATTCCTTTCATATACGTATCTTTTTCTCTCTAAAGCAAGAAGCAGTTCTGAGTCATAGCAAGTGTTGTGCTGTAAAGCTATGCAATTTGCAGCAGGGCTAAGGGTTAGCAGTTTAACGCTGAAGTTTAGTTAAGCACAGGTAATTTTATGACATAATTACTCTATTGCTAAAGAATCTGCTACCTGGGCAACACATTGCCCTTTATGTTTGGTGCAACTGGAACCTTTGGAAAAGCTGCCACAACTTCAAAGTTCAGAGCTTTAGAAGTTTAAAGATAATAAAGCTTTTGATTTTTTTAGTTGTGACAATATTTCCAAATTTTTACTTGGGCGAATTTTGGAAATCTGAGCTGTGCTACAAACTCGTATCTTTAATTAGTGTAACCTTTATATTTTTATTCTAGTGGCTATTAGTCTCAGTTTCTACATTTCACCTTCTGGATCAGTGGCTCCCTGTATGTAGGGTAATTTTAATTTGGAGAGTTTCTGGGTTTTTCACTGCATAGGTGATGGGGGGAGAAGGTAAGTTCTTCCTTGCCTACAAACTTATTCCTAATATAACTTGAAATTAAAAAAAAATACACTCAAGAGTTTTATTTCCCATTCTGTTGTTTTATTTAGTGTTTCCCTTAGCTGACAATAAATTTTGGAAAGCTAGTAAATTGTAAGGAGGGCCAGGGCCTTGCTCCCTCTTGCTCCCTCCCCCTCTGGCAATTCCCAAAGCTGTTCTTTTGATGTATGGGTTCAAAACAGCCACTCATCTTTTGAAGTGCCATTTTATAGGGCTGGTGAAAAGGGTTTTGGGGTTTTTTTATTGGTTGTTTGCTTTGTTTTAAAGGGAAATAAAACCTTATTTAGGAAAAAATACTTTATTCAAAAACATGTTTAGACAGATTGCAACAAGAACAAAGTACAGTACAAAAATGACCCACACAGCCTGCAATAGTTAATAAAACACTAATCAAATACCTAACTTTTTGTCAAAGTCCTTTTGGGTCCAATATACATTTTTCATATTACAGATGTAATGCCCACTTTACAGTGGCATCAGATAAAGTCTGTAAGCATTATAACACAGTCACCAGTATTTGCTCTCTATACATACCAGCTTTTGACATTGTTTTATTTTACTCCAGACACACTGAGTGTAGTCCAAAGTTAAGTATAAATATCTTTCCATGTGTCAGGAGTTCAGCATTAACTTTATCAGGTTTGCCTGGAATGTACCAAAAGCCCTTCTTGGGTAAACATTTATATCCCGGTAAAAACTTTTTGCACCTGTCAATCCAAGCTGTGCCAATACACCATTATCCCCACTTTCAAAAGGGAGCAGCTGCACAAAATGTGATGGCATAACTGAATATATTTTTCTCCCTCAAAGCCTACAGCTTTTTTTGTGACTGACCTTGTACAACTATTTGTGAACTGCAGTGTGTGGCATGCCAAACAAACCTAAAAAGACCATATGCAATAAGTCAAAAACTGTCAAGGAGGTTTCTCCATGCCCATCTTTGCAGAGGAGGCTAAAACAAGTCAGTACAGCGTGTGTTCTTTTCTGCAATATTCTAAGACTAAGGAAAATTAAAAGAAATATTTATTTTTTCTTCCTGTGAAACTGTAATTTAGTCAACATAAGCAGGAGTGAAGCACTTGACAAATTCTATACACATGCAATGTATAAACAAGAAATGATCATCACACTTTTATTTCCATACCAATATTGCCTCTGCGATTACCTCAAAAATCTAATGTTTCTGTTGAGATCATTTCTCTTGCACTGCAAAGCTCATTTTGGTCAATCTTGTTTTTCTGTCTCTGAACCTTTCAGAAGAACCTAAGGGTGAAGTCTGTAGAGACACAAGACTAGAGCACCCACCGCACTAAGGCTTGACAGCACAGGGACATAAGAGGCACTTGTGTCCCTTGCAGTGGAATACAGTGCAAAGAGCCCCAAGGCAGCCGAGACAGGACTCCAGCCAGCCACGCCATGCAGCGCAGAATACTGGCATTGCCTTTATAAACAGCACAGGTCTAAGCAGCATAAAAGCCAGCCTTCTTGTTTACATGCAGCAAGCTTGGGTACCTCTGCACTGGAATCACCACTGGTTTCCCTGAGCCAGAATAAGCACAGGGAAAGGCAAGTTTTTATTAGATCTTTGCAGCGTTTTCTATCACCTCATTTCATGAAGCCTGCAGATGTTTCTTATCTTATAGTTTTGCTAAGGTTGGAAAATCCAATGCCAACACATGTCATTAAGACTTTCTCCCCGCCCATGTGCTCTTCCTCCGGGGTCTTTGTTTCAATTTTAAACATGATCTGGAAGAAGCTTCTCAGGTGTCGGAGAAACTCAATTCTGAGGGAGAGAAAACAACAGAGTTTAAGAAACAAGACAGAAGGCCCATTAGCAGTATGCACTAACACTGATTCCAGCATCAACAGTGAATGGAATATGTATATATTGCTTAGTACAGAGAAACAAGCCCACAGGCTCCAAATATTCTTCTTGCTTGTGTTATAGAAGTGGCTAGTGACCCCTGTTGAAACCAATGCACTCTCTGTACGAGCAGAGAGAGAAGGAATGCCTTTTAACATAAAAAAGATTAAATGGTGAGGGAAGAAGAAAGAAAGGAGAAAGAAGAGATGTAGCCAGGCAAGGTCGCTTACTCATGGTGCTGAGTACCACCTGTGGTACTCCTCCACCCCCTCCCAATGTTTAAAGAAGAAATAAAAGATAAACAGGGATAGCCAAGAGACTGGCCTTGAGTGCATACTTTAGAACATCAAATCATAAAGCACATATTTGATTTGTATTACTAACTCATCCACTTCTTAGTTAAATGTTTTGTTAGGATCACATTCAGACTCAGAATTCTTCCTGTTTTCTCTCCTGATTTTCAGAGGAAAAAAAAAAAAAGGTAGCCTTTCTTTCATCATTTTAGAATGCGAGGCATGAAGAGACTAAACAGACACAGTGCTCTACACTGCACAGTGCACACTCACTGAAGGGCGTCAGGAAGAACTACTGAAAAGTATTAAAAAAAGAACAAAAACAGCCAGGAAAACACTCCTACTGGCTTTGCCGAAACAGGGAACAAGCAACTACACCAAAAGGGTGCAAATACAAAAACTGGTAATTGGTCCTGACAGAAGCCTGGTTTCTGCCAGTCATGGCCACAAGCAAGCCTGCAGTCCTGAACTAAGATGTAATCTCCTCCAGCAAATGGTATGCGCCCTTCTTAGGTCAAGTTTAACCTTTAAAGAGAGGGAATGTGCACATCCAGTCCACATATTTGTTTGGCTGGCAATCTGGAAAAAGCCCCTGCTCTGCACGCTGAGAGCATAATCACAAGTTCAACACACATCATTACACCAAAGCAAGAGAAAGCACTCAACAAAATGGGAAGCAGAAGACCTAGAGGGTAGGACCTTCCCCACTGCAACATCACGAGGCCTCTGGAAGCCCCCTGGCAGCTCCTATTCACAGAAATTGCGAATAAGCGCAATGAGAGTCGCAGGAGCAAGAACTGCCTCCTCCACTTCAGTTGTGCATGCTGCTGCTCCTCCTATGCCCGCATACGCGTGTGGGGAGAGGAGGGAAACAGCAGGAGCCAGACAAAGAGAGGCTGCTGCTACCTATACTGCCCTGTGCTTAGCAAGATCTGAGAGCTATCTCTGGGGCAGTCAACTGAACACCTCTGCAGGGTGAACGTGGGCACGTGGCTCTCCGAGCTACGTACACCTTCCTACCTCACCTTCCCGGGCTGGTGACTGGCCTCAGCACAGACACCAGCTCTCACATCTCTCAAATGGATTAACAGTTGAAAAGAAAGAACTGAAAAGCACCTTTTCTTCCATGCCTCCCGAACTGCAAGGTTTCTGGTTGCTGCTATAATAGGCAAATGGGCATATGCTGGCACAAATGCTTCAGTAAAGCTGACAGACAACAAGCTCTGCACCAGCCTCCTCCTTAGCTGGGTCCTTTCCCAGAGCTCTGGCAGTGTGACAAGAAAGCAGCCAAGCCCAGAACAGCAGGAATGGCGCACTGAACTGTAAAGAGGGCACAGAATAAACTGTACAAACACCAGAGACAGCGCGGAACTGGAGGTTGGGGCAGAATCATAAAAGCCAATCAGCAAATTCTGCAACATGTTGGTGGGATCAGCTCAGGCCACACCTCTTTTTGCACGTATGTGGACTAGCGTGCTTCTCTACCTCTGCTCCCTTTTGAATAAAGGCAGGGTAAGAAAAAGCAAGAGGGCTTTGCCACAGCCCCCAGGGATGTGGGAAAGGCTCACAAGAGTAGGAGCGAAGGGGAGACTGCCTGGGGACATCGGGGGAGAATCGAGAGGCAGCATGAGGACAGCCCTGTCCTGCAGCAGCAGAAGCAAAAGTGTTAAGAACTCTGGAAACAGGAGAAAAGAGAAGGCAAAGGCAGGGATATGTGACAGAAGTCCAGCAGAAAGCGCGTTTGTATTAGCATGTGGCTGATACGGGTTGTGTGTGGGAAGGTTTGCACCTCAAGTAATAGTGGAGTCTGCACCAAACATTCATGTACAGACTGGAGGACTGAGGGAGGGGATGAGAGGTATAGAGAAGTTTTATTTCTGTGGAAATTTAGGCTGTGTGTTCAGGCAAGAACAATGCAGAGATGAACAGTTTTCCTTAGGCCCAGCTACAGCTACATGAGCCACACAGGAGGTTTTCCTCAGGGCCAGATGCTTTCAAATAAAAACACATTGCATTACCAAGTGTGTGTGTGGGAGGGCAGGGAAAGACAAAAAGAAGTCTCTTTGTCTAAGTGCTGTCTTTCCCCAGAAGCCTCCTAAGCAACACCAGAAAGTACGCAACCACTTCACACATCTTAGCTCACCGTCAGGGCAAAGCGACCAACTCGCCCATCGGTGCCAGAGAAGACCTGTGCCCCAGCAACACCTTCTGGGTTCAACTACGCCGGGAACAGAACAGGGCACAGCCTGCCAGCAGCCCCGGTATCACTCCCCAGCATCCCACTGGGGACCCTGCCCCGCTGGTGCCTGGTGGGAGCCAGCCCGGACCTGCATTCCTGTACCTCTGGCGCATGCCAGTTCACCTGCGGGCAGGCTACCCTGTCCTGCAAGACTGAGCCCCGCGAGCCAGGTGGCAGCCCAGCCAGCACCCTGCACTTGATTTTAAGCTCAGCTTGACAGAGAGGCGCTTAACTTCTGTGAAATCTGGAGCATAAGACAAGAGGAGGGAATCCAGGTGGCCACAGGCCAAGCGGTCTTTTTGGGACTGGTGTCCCCAGTGCCACTCAGGATAGCCCTGCTCCTGGTGTTGCCTGCCCGNCCCCGCGCCCAACCCGCCACGCCATTAGCAGGGTCAAAGGATGTCTCCTGTGGAAATACACAAATTTGGGAGACATTGCCTCATTCTGATGGACGTATTCCAAAGCACTGTGTCCCCACACGCTGCTCTCATCCACCAGCTGAACCATCACATTCATGCTACGCTGTGCTAGACTCAGAAGCCAATCTAGTGTTAACACAGCTTATAAATAGCTTCAGATTCTGCAGGGTGGCAGTGTTAAATGCAGAGACGTCACAGCCCCAAGAGAGAAAAGAAGGGACAATGAAGTGGAACATGACAGTACTGCAATTTACTTCAAAAGCCTGTCCATCTGACAAGTTGCTTGGGAGCCACGTTTCCCAGCCCTTTTTATGAGCTCCCTTAGTGAGGGCATAGGGGTGCTGCAGACAGAGCTGCGTGATCTCTGAACAGATAGATCCTCTTGGGTCCTATGAGGATAGGTCACAGATTCTCACAGAATCACAGATTTTACAATCTCATGCGATGCATGCTGCTTCAGGATGTCTGCTCCTGACCTTCAACCCTGCCGTGCACTCCTAGCCTGGAAGAAGTGACAATCCACCCATTTGAAATCAGCCCGCTTACAAAATAGTGCACTTGCGTGATTTTCACGGCATCAAAAAAAAAAGACAAAAAAAAGATGACAAAAAAAAGACTGGACAATGACAAGTGATTGGTTTGTTTCACATGCTTAACTGTACACTTCAAACACTGATATCTACTCTTTGTAAGCCCTTCACATGTATACTTACTTTACAGGGGATTACTTTACCCCCATGCAATGGGAGGTTTCCCTGTCTTCCCCTTAAAATCTGATGAATGTGGTTTCCAAGATATCAGGGGTTGAGAATAGCAGTTAGGCAATTTCTAGCTCTCATGTGATGGCACCACCATTCTTCAGTTATCACAGTACTGTACCTTTCACGTATACAGCACCGGTACCATGATAACCGAAAAAGGACAGTTCACAGTCATTATTTGATGCCATTGTGAGATAAACCACCCTCCCTCCATTTGGTTGAAGGAAAACTGCTTAGTCTCCAGGCATAACTGTGATCTAGTCAACCACTTGCCAGTCCGATAGAGTAAATGATATTTTTGATACTGGATGCCCTTCCCCTAACCTGTGTGTTGCAACTAGCCACATAAGACATCTAGTCTTTGTCTATCCTCTGAACCATTACCAGCCACAGACAAAGCTTTACTAAAAATGGAGACTGAAGGACTAGACAGAAGTGCGCTGCCTGACAGGGCTTTGGGGTTACATGTAGCTCCACGAATTGAACTCTTAAGCTGTTTCCTACAGACAACAGCTTCAGTGTTTGGCTAGCAATTTCAAACACGCCATTTAATGCCACGGCTACAGGAACACTAGGAAAACACAGCAGTGTATGCTAGGCAACAAAAAGCAAACTGATGTACACATAGAATCCAAGCCCAAGAACCATCAATAAACCTCATCTCTGCAGTTCTCAGAAATAGGAATAGTATAGAGCAGTAAGGGAATAACCTTCTAACTTGTAGAAATAAATGCTAGGTAACTTACACCACCTGTCTCTGAAGATGGGTACAAATTGTTCTATTCATAGCCACAGGAAGAGTTTTCCATATACAAAAAAATAGCTGTGCAATAAAACCAACAAATTAAACAAGACCGGGTAATTAAACTGAACACATCAACTTACGTGTATGGAGACAGAGGTCCTAACAGGACTTTGGAAACATCCCGTTGTCCAAGGGTCATGAGGAGCAGAGCAAGGCTCTGATTTGTTGAATCTACACAGCCTCCCTGCAAACCAAAATGTTTTAATAATTAATCTCTGTACAAACCAGAAATTGGGATGGGAGGAGAGTAACGAAGGAGAAAGATACACTTAAAAAGCTGAATTACCGCTCCCAATTTTCAAGGGCCAAAAAGATAAAAATCTAGATTTTGTAACAACGGCAAATTAATTTCACATGGCAGGCTGGGAAAGGAACAGAACTAAAACAAAACTCAGTCACAAGGTCACATTAAAGATCCCTCACCCCTCTCCCAATCTGTTCTAACATCACAGACCATAAGCACTGAAGAATTTCTTTGCAGTAAATTGAAAATAGGTATTAACTATAGCTCATTTGAAGACACCATGAATTGCAGCACTTTATGGTAACTATAAAGTTGTATTTGGACAAATGGTTCAGCATAAGCAGGTGCAAACCAGCAAAGTAAAAGTTGTTTCACACACATCCACCTAATCTCTTGCTGCTAACTTTTGTGCTTAAAGGTAAAAAACTTTTCCACCCATATTTAAAATGGGAAGATTTTTTTTATTGCTATACGAAAGAGCCATGCACAAAATTATGTAGAACTATACATACTCTTGCACATATTTGACTGTAATAAGTCATACGTGCACGGTAGATTGTTTTGTATGTGGAAGGTGTTAACAATGACGCATACGCAAGTTAGAATTGGAAGGGTTTCTTTATTTACAAAGCTTGAATGTAAATTAAAAGGGATACTTTCAGTCAAGACTGCTGTACAGAGAATCTACCAACTACTACTATGCAAACACACTGAAAATAGAAAAAACATCTCGCATAACGTTATTTTGGACTGTTCTCATATCCATTCTGATCTACAGTCACATGAAATCTGTCAATGGATTCCGGCTGGATCAGGCCTAACGCTAAGCCCTGTGAACAGGCTCCCTGGAGACAGCAAAACTAAAAAGTCATCCTTTTAAAACCGAATTCTCCAATGAGGTAAACTGACAGTTACCTTTGTGGGCAAGGAGCAACCTGTCATCATTCCAGAGATAACACCATCCAAAAAGGCAAGGGAGGGGCAAAATAAATTTTGGACTACAGAGATTAAGAAAACACAATGATGTGACAACCTCAGCACATTTACTCAGTGAGAGGGCAGCAAGGAGGACCTTTCCAAGGAGAGTTACTGAAGATTCAGTTCTCAACATGGCCTCACGTCAGCGTGACAAGTCTCGACTCCACTCATCTGAAAAACCCCTCTGCATTTCACGCAACTAATGATACACCACAATGAAGGAAATATCTTTATTACGTTCACGACTGTGACCTAACTCCTATCAATGTGCTTTTACAGCAGCCCTTGCCCTTTTAGCTGCACGAACCTGCCATACCAACGTCAAGTTCATGCATTCAACTGACAAAATGTGTGCTTTGTCTTGAGCAAACAGGGTACTTGTGGAACTTGCTGGTGCGATCTAGAGCTGCAGCTCTCACCAGCTGTATTTGTTGATCTGAAACATGTACAAGAAGCAGTTGAGAGTTTGGTAGCACGTATTCCTGGCACAGGACTTTCTATACAATTCCTTACAAGTTGGATGAAAATTTTACATTTTCTGAGCTTGTTTTTGTTTCCCTAAATCTGAAAACATTACAAAGACATCTATTTTTATGACCAAATTTATGCAAAAGCTTCAGTCAGCACGGAGACAACCATGTCCTAAACAATATAGCAAAACATGATGCATCCATCACATCCCAGCTGCTTACATAAGCTCTCTTGCTGCAGTGAGTCAGTCGTCCCCCACTATTGTTGTGCGTTAGCTGTTATGCCCATTCCCACATAGGCAGTCGCCAGAAGGGAAATTAAGTGATTTGCTTGTAATCTAATGATAAGAGAACGGTAACTTGTGCCAAATGAAGGCATGCCACTCCCAAGAAGGCCAACTTTTTTCTCTCAATCCACCTGCCACTTACTCAAGAGTCCAAAATAAAAAATAACCCTCCCACAAGAAATGGGATGGGCAAAGTCAGAGCCAAAGTACTGACATTTGTTTCAAAACTGCTGGCAGTTGTTACCAACCTAGGCTGCAGCTTCTTGTCCATATTAATTCAGTTTATGGCAGTTTCTCCATTATTGTTTCCACTGACAACAGAACCAGATCCAGCTGGATGTGACAATTAGAGACACAGATCGCTTAAAATCCTGTCTGTTTTGAAATGCTGTTATACAAATACCACTGCTGCCATGCATGTACAAGTACCACAACTCCGGGTATTGGACAATAGCGTTTCAAAGAGGATTATTCTTCTGAGCTTGACCCCACCTTTGATTTAGGCTTGGTTGCATTTTGGCATACACACAGTATTCTCCCTTACCTGTACAGTACGTACTTGCATGCCTCAATAGTTTGTTATGTGAAGTGCAGAGGGTTTTTTTTGTTTTGGGTGTTTTGGTTTTAGAAGAATGAAGCAGAGCCTTGTCGCACTGAAGTAAGGCCATCTTGAAAATCAGTGAAATGCTTTAGTGAAGTGCTTCACTCATTTTAGCTCCAGTTAAATAAAATGAACAGCCATATCCCTCCCGCCCCTCCAAGCACCCCTAACAACTTGACCTTTTTTCACTGAAGAGCTCAGCTTTAAGTAGGTATTGCATACTCCCCTACTTCTCACGATCCACAAGGAATATAAACATTCCATCCTTTTCCAGTTCTTCCAGGCCTTTCCAGTCTGCCAGTCGCCTGCTATATAAAGTGTCCATAGCTAATGCCTTTCAAAGACAAGAGGAAAATCCTTCTTGGCCTTCTACAATTAAGCTTAGGTAAAAACTGCATGTGGACTTGTAAAGACAATGCTAGCCAGCCACTCCACTGCCCCTTTTTCAGGGTCACTGTAATTGGCACTGTGCCACTTAATTAGATCCGACATCCTCCCATCAACAAATGTACATAAAAAAACCTCCACTGATTCCAAGAATCATATGCCCTCTTTCGTTTCTTTTCGAGGGCTGAATAAAAGGAACCATTTAGCACTTCACATAGCAAGACTCAAATCCTTAGACTTCCTAGGTGGTAAAGTTCACGTAAGAGCAAGCATTAAGCAAGCACGTGAAGAGATGTCCCTGGGCCCCTTTAAACAGTAATGAACTCCAGCAGATTTGTGAGAGTGACCCCGACAGCTAAAACCCTTCTACAGAGAATTATCTCCAGTGGTCCCAGGATACTCTTTTCTGGTCAAGCCTCCTCCCTGTCTCCTGCAGCACAGCACCTACAGACAAAGACACAGATGGGGAAACAATCTCATAAAGAGAGGATCTAAACATAGGGAGATAAATTCCCCCTTGAGCCCTGTAATCAGCGAGTAGCTTGTGTAAAAAGAGTGGGATTTAAAGAGTGTCTGTTCAGAGCAACCTATTCTTGTGGCATTGCACAGATTTCCCAAATTTTTATTGTTTCACTAGACATCGAGACAAAGAACCTTAAAAAAAATTAATAAGCTTTAATAATCTTTAAACTAAGCAGACACTGCAAACTTTGCAACGTGTTTTAGTACCTTCTCTGAGGTTGACACTAGATCAAACTGACCTAAGCTCAGAAATAGCCCCAACCCCTACCCCAAGAAACCAATGTGAAAGCGCTGGCCAGGAATTTGGAAAGATGGGCTGTGTGAGCAATGTGTGTCACACATAAATTCAAGTGAGCATTCTGAAAACTACAAAAGAAAACCCACTGTATAACCTGAGACAGAGGCAGCAGGGAACTCATGAACACTGAATAAGGACTGATAGCTCCAGTGATCCAGTGGCACAATAGCCAAAAAATGCTAACAAACAAACAAGAACTTCCACTGTGTGCTGCAGCAGTGGAGGACTGCAAGCAGCCCCGCACACTGCCCAGCACTTGTCAATCACTCTGGGACTGAAGTGGTCCACACATAAAAGAGCCTTTCAGGGGCACCGGTGGTGCCATAGCAGCCCACTGCTAACAACCTCACTCAGCATCTGATCTGCAAAGACATTGAAACCTCACGACCTATCACTTTATCATTTAAAAACTTGCCCGACCCTGTTTCCTCTTCAAACGTTTTTTTTTTTCCTGTTGTCACAAGATCCTCACTATCCTGGGGTGCTGCAGAATTTGACTTCTCATATTCAAAATGGCTGCAGTACACTAAAGCAGAAAAGTACCTGGTTCAGGCCCTTCCAGCCTTCTTAATTTTGAAAGTTCTCTGACATCTGACTGAAGAAAGTAAAGTATCTGGACAAATTCCCTTGCTAATTTCAATCTGTCAAATGCTGGATGATTTTCAAAGGAAACAAAATACCTACTGCTGCTGATAAATGTGGAAATTGGATTTTTGATGCCTCCAATCACCTGACTACCTGAAGATGTTTTCCAAGAGGTTTCCATAAAGCAACGAATGTACCATTTAGCGTGGTTTGGTTGGGGTTTTTTTGGTTTGGTTTTTTTTTGGGGGGTGGGGGGGGGGGGAGGAGGAGGAGGAAGCAGAAAATTTTTACAATTCAGCCCTCAAATAAAAACAGCTACCTGTCACTACATAGTTGTAGAAATGAGACAGATGTTTCAGTCATTAGTTGTGACTGCATTCTCCATGTATGCTGGACTTTCGAATGCAAGGGGTCTGGACTGTACCCAGGAAGAATATTTGATATTTGTTTGTGGTGTTTCTATGAGATAAGAACCCTGGGCTAGAAAGGGAAAGTCCTCTAGCAACACAGTGCATATACTGAATAAACCAAGACAAAATATTAATGGAAGAATGGAAGAAGTGACCAAGCTGGTAATTCAGGCAGATGAAGAGTTTGCAGCAGCAAAAGCAACAGGCAACATGGGCACAGATGAACAATCTACTGGATGTGATTTATGAGGTCATGGGGTATTTTTGTAATTGACTATATTACCTAACACAGAATCTCATTAATGGCACTTTTAACACTTTGCAAAGTTCCATCAAGTTATTCCAGTCTAGAGCAATTACTTTTTTTAAAAGTGAGTACAATTTGTAGATGACTGCCTCCTAAAGGCCAAATGTGTTTTGTCAATACTAACAGCTACTTAATTTTAACATCTGTAGAGATACACATCAAAAGCAGGTAGGTTCTTTATCAAATCTGAACTCACTATGATACTAATTACCCAACCATTTGTAGGACTGAAAGCTGGTCACCCACTGAAAGTTTCACTACAACTGAAAAACATTTTAATACCAAAAAAAAAATTACACTGCGGAAGACTGCAATGCACTTAAGATTCCTATCCAAACACTGTCCTAGCTCCTTTCCAACAAACCATTTGGCCAATTCCTCATGCAACCAACAAATCCCAGCACACCTGACTGTCATCACCACCATAAAGCAGCCACCATTGAGGCTAGCTGCCTCCCCCCCCCGCTTCTTCTTCCTCATATGTTCTCCCACTGATAATGCCCCATTCCAACCACTAGTTTAACTGCATTGAACTCTATCACCCCTTCAACTAGTTATCAGAAAAAGTAACAGCCTGCGTGAAACCAACTGAATTCTACTGCAGATAGAAAGCAACAAAAGAAAAATCTGCCACTACTATGACTCATACTAACGTCTCCTGGACATGACCCAGGAAGTCATTACACTGTAAATGGAACCATTCAAAACCACTCCTCACCTGGATGAAGACACTGGCAGCATCATATCCTTTCTCTGTTTGGATCTGAGCCTGTCTGAGGCTGCCCCCAACCTTTACCAATGCCATTATCCTCTTTCCCTACAGCTATACACAGAAAAACGCATTGGCCGCTTACCCTGTAGACCTCCTCAAGCAAGAGCTTAGCACAGTTCTGGCCAAGCTCCTCAGGAAGCACAGCTGTTCCTTGGCCCTGAGGGTTTGAGGCTAGTTCAGCACTGAGAATAGTGCCATTGATGGTTTCTGCAGTAAGGCATATGCCAAAACCCGGTGATCTGAAAGAAAGGGAAAAAGCGCATTTGATTTAACAACATTCATCCCTGGAGGTATTTAAAAGACGGGCCGATGTGGTGCTTCGGGACATGGTTTAGCAGTGGTTTTGGTAGTGTTAGGTAGATGGTTGGACCTGATGATCCTAAATGTCCCCTCCAACCTAGGTGATTCTATGATTCTCTGATCAAACAAAAATAGAGTAATGAGCCAAGACCTACTGTCAGCCAACCTCCTCCTCAAGTCACAAACAGCTCCTCTCATAGGACAACAATGGGAATCCGGACTGGCTGACAGGTTTCCTGTTCTATACATTTGATTCACCCTGGAAAAAATACTATCAACAGTATTTAAAAGTTAAACCCAGTACCACTTGCCTCAAACCCACTGTGCTGGCTATTCCTGGCACAAACTCTTTCAAAAGGAAAAAAGGCAGGAAAAAAAGAAAGAATAAAACATCTAAACCTCAGCAGTATCCTTCTCTATTTAAAAAAAAACAACAAAACACCACCATCTTTTACAGTTGTTTAATTAATGTTTGATGAACATTTCAAGGGCATCTGGAGTTTCTTCTCCGCAGCATTCAAAACCAAAACTAACTTCCTTTAGGGACTGAGCTTGTTCCCCAGAAGCTCCCATGTTTAGCCAGATTAGACCACAGCCACTGCACCAAGCAGGAGAATAGGAAAAAAAACCAAACCACTTTGATCCACATTATTTTTATTTCCAATCGCTTCTTTTCACTTTCAGTTCAATACCATCCAAATCATTACAACATGTAAGAATTCTGAACATACGATTTCAAGAAAGGAACAAAAACCTCAGAGCCTAGGCTCCTACAAAATGCTATTGTGAGAGTAAAGAAACATTTTTGCTACAAAAAGGTCAGAGATGGCTGAGTACAGCTTGCTAGGAAATCAGAAAGTTGAAAGAAAGGCGGAAAAAAAAGTCAGTAGATCCTTTTATAGGCTCTAGAAGAGCACCACTAGCTAGTCATTCAAAAGAAGGTTGAACTCCATAGTTCTGGACCCCTACTGCCTTCACCACTGAATAGTCCCACTGACCCAAAATTGTAAGGAATGTTACCAACATCAACAAGCTACAGAAATCCAGCCCCAAACATCAATACACACAAACACTCCCAGTGCCAGATAACAACAGCTCCTCTAGAGACATTTCATTACGGTGGGAATGAAAAGGTATCAGTGGTTCCCACCCACATTTAACTGCCTGCACTTGCTGCAACACAGAAGGTATGTTAATGACGTTTTCCTTCTCCTTTCCTTCCTCTAAGAGAGAGATTTAGACAGCAAGACAAGAACAGTGTCAAATATGCTATTTTTTTGAACAAATATCCTCTAGTCACTATACCCACTGGCAGATTTGGTTAGCGTTCAGTCACGTGTGGCAATTTTCCTAAACAAAAACGAAAAGTCATCTAGTGCCTCAAGTATGTACAGACAGTATTAGGAAGCACCTGCACAAACTTTTTGCTGTAAACGCTCAAGACAGAATGGGGAAGTTTCTGTTTAGAGAGACATTATAGGCAGCAGAAGATGCTCAAATAAGGTATTCCCTGAAGCTTTTGGCACTGTGGAAGGTATGTATTTCAACTCTTTATACTCTGAAATCAAGACTTGGTTTGGGCTGGGCACAAATGGGCTGAACTAATCCTTGCTGTTCTTACTCATCATCAGAGGCAGCATTGGCAATAACGAGGCACACTGCTTTCCTTCCTTGTCCTGCCAAGACGCACACAAGCACTGGGAACCAAGTAATAAAAAAAGCTTTGCCAAAGTGGCACATGTTATTATCAGGTATACCACAACTGTACTGGCGCCGCACTTGCCGAATGTGACAGCACAGCAGCATCAGAAAGGTACATGTGCCAGCAAGGTGGAGAGGGATTCAGTTCCTCTTCCCATGATATTGTTTATCCCTCTATACGCGCTACCCATGGAAGTAGTACAAGCAATGCTGCTGCCTTAATTCATTTGACTTTTCCACTTTTTAGACTGGTAAAAACCAAAATTTTTAAGACCCAAAAAACCTCACAGCTCCCAGGAAAATTTTCACAATTCTGGTCACCGTTAACAGTCTGGAGCCACAAGATTTACTAACCCGGACTATTAAATATGATGAAGAACTGGAAAAGAGGGAAAGTGCTTAGAAGTGAGTAAACAATTTTTAGATTTGTAAACTTGCAAACCTAACAAGTTTTCCCTAATGTAGTATTTCAAAAAGCAGGAACAGTGAAAGAAAATGTGCATGCCTGCATTTGAGCACATAGACAGAAGACAAGCAAATTAGTTATCCAGAACTCCTTCAACCTTGATGGAAAGCAACAAGAGGACGACAAAGCTGACAGATACCAGTAAAATTGTTTGAATCTCATCCATCACTTTGTATTCTGCTGGCAAACAAAATCTGTGGAAGTACAGTAAATTAATAGCTCAATTTTTCAGTCCTTGCTAGTGAAAGGACACTTTTTCAGCTATTTATGTAATGGTAAAGCAGAAGACAACCCATACAGCTCAAACTTTCTGAAAGAGTTTGGTCCCATCCTCAACACTACCGTTTCCATCAGAAGGTGTACAGTCAAGTCTGAATGCTACTTTTCACACCATACCATCGCACTTCTGATCTTAATCTCACTTCAAAGCGCCAGGTTTCAAACTGAACTGAGCTCAAGTCACCTTTAGTGGCAGTAGTGATGTATTACATTCCTTGTTTAAGAAAACACACAACTTCTATCCCTGTACCATGAGTAAAACAAACGTAGGTAGTGAATCACTCCATTTTTTCCCCCTGGAATTTAAACATTTATTTCAAGTCAGCAAAACAGACCATGGTCTAAAATTCAGTAAAATTACAGATCACAATACCCTAGCAGGTGGTGAACAAATGCAGAACTACCTGTCAATACTGGATACTCACTTTCCAGAGCTGACCCCCTTCATATGATCCGTGTAGATATAAATGTCTGGGAGGAATTTATTCAGGATGCTCCTTGCAGATTCCACCATTCTGTTTGCCACCTGTGGTGACACTCTGAGAGAGTATCTATGTTTCCAAGCTAAGGAATTAATTGTGGTCACAAAAGAAATTTAAACCAGAGACTGACCAAAAGTGGCCAAGAGGTCCCAATGCACTATTTCAGAAAAGCGATTCCATCCTATACCTCCATTCATAAGCACCGGTCCATTTTGCTGTACTTGGGGAAGCACATGTGTGTAAGTGCTTTCTACAGTCCTTTCACTGACGTGCCCTGCAGTGAGGTACACAGAACATATGCAGAAAAACAGCTTATGGTGACTAGGTAAACATCTATCTTAAAAATGCCCTTCAATAATTTTAAGTTGCTGTACCATCATCCTGTGCTTTCTTATGATGGAGGAAGCCCCATGTGCTCTGCCGCTCATATATTATTAAAAGATAGTGACGGGTCAAGTTCGTGTGAATTAGCAAGAAATCCTGTCTTTCTGATTCTATCAGGCAGAAATTGGGCAGATGAGATGAAAGACAAATGTTTTAACATTCGTTATTTAAAAATAATAATTTTAAAAGACTAAAAAAAAATAAATCTTTGCCCTCTCCAACTCTTTTGCAGTGTTGTAAGGCTATCAGGTTCACAGGTTCTCTAGTGACTCAGCATGTGAGGATAAAGGTTCCAGGGAAGAAGAAATTGCCACCTTCCTGCTCACTCCAACACACCTCCTCACAGTACACAAGAGATGAGCTGTCTTTGTGCCCTTTTACTCAGGTGCTGCTTCAGTGGTACTCCCAACAGATCTTCAAATGTACAAAGTGCCTTGGCTCCAAATTCCACCCCAACCATAATGCAGACTCATGCTCTGCACATTTAACCACCATCTGCACCTAAAAGCAGACAGCAACGCAGAGAAACACACTCTCAAACCTCCCAGCTGGCAGAAGGCCCTTTTCTACAAATTCCTATTGCATGCTCTTCTGGAAGATCTTAAGGGCAAAACCAGCAAATATTAATCAGAAAACTGATGGTTCTGCGTAGTTGGTGCACTTAGTATTTTGGATGACTACAAAAGGTTGCTGCAACACAAACTCACCAGCTGTGAGGAAGCAGAACTGCTCAGCTGAATCTTGAAGGGACAAAAAGGCACACTTGAAAGACCTAAGCACTTATCCTTCCAGATGTTTTGTTTTCTGCTGGCTTGAAGGACCACTTAGTGGCCAAACTAAAATGAGACTTCCTCTCACCAGTCTTACTAAAGGCAAACCTTCATCCCTGAGAAAAAGCCCAGGAAAACCTAAAGGAAATAGGAAGTTCAAAAACCTGTACTTCACATACATCAAGCAAATCCAGTCAACGTGGCCCAGAATGGTACTGCGTATTAATGTCAATTTAGAAAGATGGCACGGAAGCCATCGTCATTGCTTCCTCCTCCACACAGAAAGAGGACCAAACTACTTAATACAGAGGTAGATGAAGGCATAAGGAAATTACTCTCCACGGAACGACCATGACAAACCCCACCGAAAGCACACTGAGCTGCCTCCTTTGTTATTCTACAGCATATGCACCCAGAAAAATTGCTCTCACTAGCCAATGCTGCACTCATCCAAATGCCGTAGTCGGAAACAGAGGTCGAGGCATGCTGTTCTCACACACAATTATGATGGTATAACATAAAGTCAAAGGAGGAACAGGCTGCAAGTCTGCACCTCTGACAGGAAACCTACCCCCACTCCTGCTTTCCTTTTGAGCAACCAAAGCCAGATCATGTTTAGGACTCTCATAATCACAAATTAAACTACAAGCTTGCAAATGCTCAAGCGAGAGTAGGAGCTCATGGAATACCTTTAATACATCTTGCCTGTAAGGGATTTCTTCCTTCTTCCTATGGTGATAGCAGATTCATGACAGGTGACACATCAAAAACACAAGAGAAAAATAAAGAAAAAAACCTGAACAAAACACCAACTAAACGTGCACTTCTGTGTGCGAAAGTGAGTACTACGCAACAATATTTTGTGCCCTGTCTTTGTGCAGAAGTAAAACCTCCTCCACTTTCATCTCCAATGGCACTACCGAAGGTGAAGAGCCAACAAACTTCTTCTCCTAACAAAACAAAAAGCTCAGTTCAGATGTGTGTAGCGGGGTGAAAACTGAACTAGAATTTAAGCTCCCATCCAACATTCTCCTACACTCACTAACAGCCAAGATGCCACTATTCAATGCTTAACAAAGCTACATTTGTTACTACTGGATTTACACGCAAGGTAAGATTCCTTTTAGTGCTGCTACATGATGTGATGGAAGGTATTTTAACTTTTTCTTGCTACTGAAAAGATTTGAAATAGTGTTGTTCAATTTTAAATTTATTTACTTGTCTACTCACGCCTTTTGAACAGTGATATTCAGAATGCAGCAGTTCTGAGACACAGTCCTGACACCTGCTTGTGTGACCCCGCTGTGTAATGTCACCCTGTGTTACTTGGATAACATGCTCAGCAACATGGGTGCACTTCTGCAACTTCAAGTTGGGAGATTTATTTTTTTAAGGCAAACTCCTTTAAAAGAAGAAGAAAAAAGGATACGCAGTTCCTCTGATGCGCTTGATTTTCCCAGGGTCTGTGAACTGAACAGGCTGCAAGACCTTTCTCACTGGGCAAGCAAACAGGATTTCTCCTCCCCCTTTGGGAGGCATTCCTCTCCTGTTGATCTAGAAATAATAATGAAGGAAAAAAAGCAGTTTAGTAAAGAGCACAAAGAACGTATTTACACACTCAAAAATGACAGCTATTATTTCACATATAATAAAATGTTATCAGCAGGGGTATTATGTGAACATAGGCGATAAAAAGACCTCCTAAAGGCAGAAATGGATCTTGCATCAAACCGATAAGCAAAAATTAATTTCTTTGTTCCTCCCGTGTCTCAAGTACAGTATGGCATGGCTTCTTAATGGAAAACAAAATAAAACTGAAGCAAACAACCAAAACCCCAACACCTTTAGCAGGAGAGCAACCTTGGCTTAAGACTGGTCTCCAATAGCAAATTTGTACCTCACTGCTGAAGAAAGTCTAGAAGTGTTTGATGCTCAGTATGTACACGAGGGCTCAGAACGAACTCATCCCTGTAACAAGACTGTTAGTGGCACAAACCCAGATCCAGCTTCTCTACTGGTGAAGGAGGCAAAAGATCCTACTATTGCTCACCAGCCCTAAGCACAGGGCAAGGAAGAGCAAGTGGAAGGAAAAAGAAATTAAATTAACTGAAGAGAATCAAGAAAGCAAAATGGTTTCTTAGCTTGGAAAGATCTCTGAGACTAAGAAAAGTCACTACTTTTTCCTTATCCTCTCTACCCATAGCCCTTGCATCTCTCTTCCACCACATCTTCAATCCTGTGTGGCTGGTAAGCCATTTAAAACACGCCAAGAACAAGAGGCAATTTTAGAAACGTGTTGCTTTAGAAAGTAACAGATTGTCTTACCTTGATTTCCAGACTTTCACCATCAATTCCAAACTTCTTCAGTAGTGGCAGAGATGTAGCCTTAAGGACATCAACCTATAGTAAACAGAATTTAAAGAGCAGACTCTTTATTGGAAGTTACAGAAGTCAGTAATTTAGAAGTCATTGCATTATGAGATGCCTAAAAGAGACAAGGCTTCTCCATAGTAGGTATTCTATGGGAAGACATGGGAATGCAGCATAGAGAGCTTCTGCTGCTCCTAGACTACCACAGTATCTCATTACTCAAAAAATTTACTCAAAAAATCTGCCAGAACAAACTACCGGGAAACGGAATTTCCTATTTTGGATTTCTTCTGCAGCCTGATTTTTATTTTCATTACAGTTCAGCTAAAACGCCTCCCTTGTTTCTCTGAACACAGATATTGAGAAAACTAGGTTCTTCTGCCATTGCTAAAAAATTCCTACAGCTAAATAAATGATGACTACAAGAACCTTTGCGTTTTGGAGCAGGCCCTTGATTTGGTAGGAAGAACCTCATCCTTTTGTCCAGAACTTCTTTTCATCTGTTTCTGAGAAATAGAAGCTTCTGGGTAACTACTGTGGAAATACTTCTGTCGAAGAATCTGAAGCGGGTGACACATCACTGATGTACTCCCTTTGAGCCAGACGCTCACCAGATCCAGGTCTGAGCAGGTTTTGCCTTGCCATTTCTCCTCCTAATTGCTGACCTAAGACAACGGTAACTGTGATCTTCTTCCCTCTGCTGAAACTCCAGTAGCATTGCTGGAGGTGACAAAAATGATTGAGAGGAGCAACAGCACAGGGAGTTACCCAAGACAAGCAGCTTGTGAGAGGTAGGACCAGGACAGCATGACCAAAGCAGAACTCAACTCAGGTGAAGGAAACAGGCATGCAGCAGACAGCAGTTGAGGAGGCCGAAAAAAAAGCACCCTCCTTCCCATGCCTTCAGCCAGAATCCACAGTTCTTGAGTTTCATTCTCTCCGCTCGTAGACAACGAAAGCCACTGACGGAGGAGCAGCACATACCTCACCTACAAAGCTGTCAACAACCTGTTAGAGCTACCTGAGCAGCTACAAGTGTATGCTGCAGTTCTCATTCTTCAAATCCTGCTGGCCAACATACTTCCTTTCTTACAGAGAGACATCTGGTGTTGTTTTTAATGGTAGTATCAATATTTGAATGCCTTCGTTAAAAAAGCCTGTAAGTCAATGATTAATTTTTTTTATATTTACATATTCTATGTTTTTTTTTTTACAGCCAGGCTAGCCTGATTCAGCCCCTCAGTAGTATTGATTAGTCACACAAATTTGAGTTTTAGAGCAAAAACTTTTACCAACATGCACGTACACACAGACAGATGCATGTGAATGCCACCGGTAGAACTTTCAACAATCTGACCTGGTTCGCATTAAACTTACACAATATTTCTCCCTCTTTCTTAAGAGGGAAAAAAAAAACCCAGTGAAAAAAGAAAAGCTTCATTGTGTAGACCAGGAACTCCCTTTCCCTCCCCCATTTCCACTTCTGCAATTCTGGCCTGAAGCCTGTACCTCTGGAGAAAGCATGTTATGCCAGCATTAGGAAGCTGGATCAATTCTGAGTCGTTTGTCTGTTTCCAAAAATTTCAAGACTTGTCATAGTTACTAGTCCTCAGACAAATTCCAGGCATGACACTTATCAGGTACCAGGCAGACACATAACAAGAGACTGCCTCTGTTCCAAATCTGCAGCTTAAATAGAGAAGGTAATCAGCACTGTTTGAAGAAGTGGAAGAGGCTATTCTGCTTAGCAGACGAGTGGGAGTTCAGGCAGGGAGGTTAAGTACTTCACTGGAAATTGCAAGATGGAAGCAGAACTGAGACTTAACACGGTATTTCTAGTCTCTTGCCTATTTTCAGCCATAAAGCCATCCTTCAGCTCCCCCTGAAGGGCACTTTTTCCATCTCCAGAGCAGACAACACAACACCAAGCTGTACCAAGGGAAACACATCATACAACCGAGGGCATCCCTCAACACAAATGCCAACAACTTGCTCAGTCCCGAAAAACACTGCTTGTTTGCAGATGACTCTAAATACAACCCTTTTTCCTTTAAAGAAATCCATAATGATTTGCAAAAAAACCCCAACAACCAAGCACCCACTTTTAGTGGTTTGCAGAATCTATTAGCTAGTGCAAAAGTGAAAAAGAAGCCTAGACACAGACCCTAAAGCACGTGGCTACCTAGGAAAGGGACAAGCATTACCTGGCCTGCGCAGCCACAAGCACTGCACAGAATATTTGTCGCTGCCATACGTACAGTGTGATGTTTTGGTGACAAGAACCTAGACTTGCGGTGTGAGGAAAAGCAAAACCAGAATTTGGCAAGTAAAAAAAAAAAAAAAAAAGACTTGTTTTCCTGGGACTACAGACAACTGCTGAATTTTGATTAACATTGAAGGTTATTGTTCCCAAGCCAAAACTTCATATGCTAGTCTCATGCCGGCATGACAGTCATTTCAGTTTGAAGTCCCACGGCACAGCTGTAAAAAAAACTTCAACACTTGCAACCCAAACATTAAGAACGATTATTCTTAAACTGGGTTACTGCAGCACTACATATCTGTTAGAATAACACCATGCAGAGAAGAAAGTAAGAGCTATTAATTGCGTGCCACCTCCATTCCCTTCAAAAAGGCACTTTACAAAGACATGCCGCACATGTGTGTTCTCTATACAGAAAAACATGAAGCTACCTCAACTCTACACGCCAGCCCCACGTGGCTGGTCCCACAAGGTATCCATGGTCGAGTCTCACCAGCGGTTGCGCAGAAAAATACAATGCAAATGTCAGCTGCCAGTGAACCGTTCGGGCTGGTATTCCAAAGCCACATCTCTTCCCAACAAGTGCGAGCAAAGTAGCACCCCTCTCACTCCTTGAGGATGTATCCTCGCACGCTGTTATCACCATGGTCCAACCTGCAGCAAGTGCACATTACCCTCTATTTCCATGGTCACAGTACTCTTTTGGAATGGTACCAGCTGTCAAAGAGCCTTCCGCTGCACCCCACTGGAGAGCTATTCATGTATATAAACAAATGGTAACAGGAACACACAGTATTTATACTCCAGGAACTCAGCCTGACCTGCACCTCACTAGACTCAGGTGAAGGCTCTCCTTCCATAAGCCATCCTTTAGAAACCCCCCTCCTCTCTCCTTACCACTTCTGCTCTCCCCACAGCAGATCTGCCACGTTCCCTCTTGTCCTCCAGACAAGGTGGTCTCTGGCAAAGAGCAACCACAAAGCCGCAACACAGCTATCACATCCAATAGATGTTTTTGCAGCTGTGTAAAAGCTGAGAGAGAATTTTGGAAGGCCCAGCGGGTCACAGCCTACCTGCTTACTGCCACCAGGAGAGAAAGGTACCACTTCTCCAGCTGCACGCACATTGCTGCTACTTACCTCATGGGTGCCTCCATGAGAAAATGCAGGGGAACGGCGCTCTGGCATTTTGGTAGTTAGTTGAACTGGCTAAGGGATGGCTCTGAAAAGTGCCCAGGATACTGGAGTACACAGGACTGTGTGGCCGAAAGCAGATGTGGAGGGCGACTGGCAGGACTACCACCTTCTTTCATGCACAGTGGGTGCTGCAGGATCATATGTCCGTGTATGTTTTCACACACATACTTGAATTTGTACATTTATCTGCAGGTGACAGATGCTGAAAGCCCTCATGCAAGGATACATCCCACAGAGCTCATCTAGCTCCTAAACAGACACATTTACTAAACATGACAAGCCTTGTACAAATAAAAAGAATAAAAATTTGCAAAGACAATGAGTGGGTGCCTTGCCTACTGCACCGAAGTTGAGATGGAGAGGTTCTTAAACGAAGAGCAGCAGGGAAAACGTGCCTATTTTAAACTACCCACAAGGCATTTACATTGGTTTGCCTTTTCGCCTTCTCCTTGGAAAGCCAGAAAGTGTACCGATGCATAGGCAAGTCTAAGCACCCCTTTTTGGGCAAGCGTAATAAACGTTCACCTAGTTTCTAAGCACCTTCTGCCTACTAAAAAATAAAAGCCCACATCACTTTAAAACCAAGTTTCCATTTACTTAAGCACATAAACCACTTAGGGTAGTACTTAAACTTGTGCTTTTAGTCTCAGCAACCTGCAGAGCTGTATGATATACAAAACCTCCTGTAAAACTCCTTAAAGGCATTTATTGGTTGCACAAGGTTTAATGTTTAGTCAGGCTAGTTAAACAGACATAAACCAGGTTTAAAACAGTTTCAGGAATTGCTATTCTGTTACTGCTACTTAAAAAGTTACTACACACGAGCTGAGTCACAGTAACTACAGCTGTGCTCCTACAGCACAACCAGCTGAAGATCTCACTCCTTAGCATGCACATCTGCACTTTATTTAAACTTGGTGTCAAGTACTGTGATCACCTGACACCCTTCCACGTCTGAGCTTTGGCCAGTGCAAGCCCCCTTCAAGCACAAATTAACTGGCTCAAGTTCTCACACCCATTTCAACTAAAATTGTTTAATCTCTGTTGGTGCATGTGACTGATGCCTGAAAAGGGATAATTCCCAAAAATCAAGACTCAGTTGCTTAGATGAGTGTCCAAACTTACTTGAAAGCCACACTAAGATTGGACTGCTGTCTCCAAATTATGCAAGAATTTTTCCCATGCAATTAAAAAGATGTTGTCAAGCAAGAGACTCGATTCTTACTACTTACCGTTTCTATTAAGTACTTCCAATTGTCGTGACCGAAACATTAGAGAAACATGATTCTCATTTTAGTGTTTTTTTTTTCCTTTTTTTTTTTTTTGACAGCGCTGTGTATAACCCACTTTCGTCATCCTTTGACTCATGTGGGTGTCTCACAGTGCCACAGGTGAGAGATCAGGTTTTTTAAATGGCAAGAGAAGCACAGTTGAAAAGACATAATACCAGCAGGACTTGGGAGGCTTGTCTAATATCTGCAATTATACTTAATAGTAATTGTATTCATTTGAACAGGTTAAATTTTCAGATTACAATGTTTCCTTAGCCTACTCAGAGAAAACCAGGCAATCTCCAATCATCACTCAAAATGCAAACAGCAGTGCTGCTCTCCAAAAGCCATTATGTTTGGCTTTTTTTCTGGAGAGAAAAAAATGCATAACCACTAACCATTACTTCAGTGTTTTAATCCCATGTTATCCACAGCTCATTTCTGTGACCACACTGTTAAGAAAAAGGACTGTAAATCAGCAGTAGTAGAAATCAAGGCGAGCATTTCACAGTTGTTTGATCTACTATGCCTTCTAGCGTCTTTCAGAAGAATCAGAGTGTTATTACATATTCTTGCTACTGTAATTTCATAATTTTCATGTGACTGCTGTTTCGAGCAGAAAGGCGGCTTCACAGCAGCACTGGTATGACTATTTCCAGCACCTAACAGAAGCAAAAGATTCCTTCCTTGCCACAACCAAATTTTAAAGACAATTTCCTCTTTTTACAGCAAATGCATATGTGGGGTGGGAGAAACAATCCATCTAATTTCTAAGAGAACAGGAGAAGCAAACCAGTGGTAGGACCTCACATTGCATTTAAAGGGAATTTCCAGGGAAGAAGACTGAAGCATTACAGATCTGAAAGTCCAAAGTTAGATTACAAACTGCAGTTTGGAGCATGATGCAGAATAGCAGCACTTCAGCAGATGCTTGTTTGATTCAGAGAATTCAGAATTGCTGGCACATGCAGTAACACAGGATACTTCCGGATGTGAAAGATGACAGAAATGCAGCATGTTTTCGAAATTCTTCCTAATTTTTTTTTTTTTTTGCTTTAAAGGACAAAAAATAATCCTCCTCTGGTACCCAAATTTTATCACTTACCGAAGGATCTACTTGATCATTTGTTACTCCCCTCAGGACAATCTTCAATGGATGTTTCATAAAAGGTGCCAAGCAGAGCAGACTTTCCAAGTAGTAGCCAATACTGCGACTGGGGCTGCAGTCGTGTTCCAATGAGCCTCCATACAGAAGACCGGGCTGATAATACAAGGTAGTACCTGGGGAAGACGCCAGTGGAGCAAACCAGATCAGAGCACTGTCAGCCTGCTGGCCATTACTACTGCATAAAGACACCTGCAATGATGTATACAGGCAAATTGGACACAGAAGAATTTATGAAAGAAATGAAGGCAGCACTTCCAGCACACTGTTTTTATGCCTGCAGTTAATAAAACGGCCAACACACAAGCGTCTGTCTTGCACATCATTTCACTTTTCCCCTCCTCCCCAAAAATCAAAGAACTCTTAGCAATCCCCAAAATGCTGATACGGGCAATTATTATCCTCCACAGCAGACAAATCTTCACCAGCCCATCAGGTCATTGCTGTATCAGCATATCTGGTGGTACTGACCAACAATAACCCTTAAAATCCTTAGGGGAAAAAAAAGGAGGACAAGAACCAGATGTGATTTTTATGTGGCCTGCTTCTTGCTCAAACCAACCCCTTTTCTGAGCATGACTAGACAAAGCAGTCTTGCTCAGAAGTTTGCCTTTGTAGAAGGCAAACCTTGCCTTCTACAAAAAATCCATTCTAGTTCAGAGGGACCTTCCCCCACTACAAAATCCTACGTACCAAACAAAATACTAATTTTTGTTCTGGAGCAATGCAGTTTGCTTAACTCTCTGAATTACAGTGGAGGGCTGATCTTCTTGCATGCAATCAATTACTACAAAAATTCTCACCCTGGTTATTTCTGGTCTCCTCAGTCAATGCTATCTGAACACATACCTCTGTCAAGCCAAAACTTTGATTACACTGCAGGAACTGGTACAGCCCAGAAGACCAGAAAAGAGGAAGAAGAGAAAACAGATCACAGATCTCACCTGTTTGGTTTATTTCAATCCGAGAGCCATTGGTCACTTTATCAATCAGGCGAATAAAACTTGCTTCAAAATCTGAGGAGTAGAACAACCACAAAATTTTAAAGTTCTTTAGATTTATGCCCAGAAAAAATAAGAAACTACAACACCATACTCCCACATTTTCCCTTTCCTGCCTCTCACAAGACTAAGTCTACCCTCACTCATTGTGGCATAATCCCACCACATGGGAAAAGGCAATTCACTATAAAAACAGATGTTAATTTGAGTCTCCATGCTTATAGGTACCGCAAATCAGTTCAGATGCCCCCAGATGTGACCACTGGACCAGCCACACTCCTCTCCCCAGCACACAGTGAATGATACAAGTTGACACTCCTGACCACAGTGGATTAGTCAAGCCCAGGATAAAAAATTTTGACAATTTACGTTTTGCTTACTTTGAAGCAAAACATACAAATGCTAGCCATCAGGACTCTGTATATTTCACTATGACAAGCAAATAACATTCCATTTCTGTGAAAGTCTTAGTTTAAAAGAAGGGGACATTCAGACTTGAAGTGCTGCTGCTGCACAGTAGTTCCACAAATACAATTAGCTATCTGCAGATTTTCACATTTTCCACTCCCAAAACCATAACTGACATAAGAAAGGCTAGAGGAAAACAAGCCTCCCCTTTCTTGCTTACTGTGTACACTATAGTAGTTCGTGTGGAACTAATTCCTCGGTTTCTTGTTTGTGTGTGCTCTCGCTCGGAGACACGGGAGAGGACAAGCACACTTAACCGTAACAAAAAAATGAGGTGGGGGAGGAATGTGCTAGTATTCTAGTATTTAGGTATCCCAAGCTGGTACAGACTCAGTATCAAGGAAAATATGTGAACATATGCAAAGCTCAAGGCCCAGGTAGTTTAAAGGACTAGCAGCACCTGCATAGCAGCTAGCAGAACTTCTTTAGCAATAATCCCGTGTGACTTCTTAAACAGTAATCAGATTTTTCTGCCTAAATAAGCTTCTAAGATGCACACACATTTAAACCAAAGAGCTAGCTGCAGAAATTACAGTTTGCTAACATTTGCCACTGTAATACCACAGCGCTGGTTCTGCTCTGTGTTACGATCATTTCTAAACTTCAGAGTTTAGATGAGAGCTCCGGGACCTCTTCCAGGGCGAGAGCGCATCCTTGCGAATACACATTTCCCTCAGGGAGAACAAACCTGTGGAAAACTTTTCCATGCAAACGTTCCAGTCACGAAAAGTAGAGAGAAATGCATGTTAAATCGTCAACACATACCAGGGTTCATTGTTGCTATTTTTCTCTAGCAGTCACAGCGTACATTTTAACCCACACTTGAAAAAGGCAATTCAAATGCCTCTTCAAAACACTCGGCAAAACCTACAGACTTCACCACCACCAAACATCCCACGGTAACAATAAATGCTTTGGGCCATGGCGAGCGTCGAGTGACGCGCACCTGAGTGCTTTGGCAGTTTCGGTGGAGAGTTTCCAGCCCCGCGCTGAAGCCTCCTCCAGAGGCACAGTAGCATCTCTGCTGGTCCTACCCCTGCTCTGAACTTCACACCTTGCCCAAAAAAACCACGGAAGGCCCCAGCAGTGTCTCCTCCTCCGCCTCCATCCCTCTCACGTCAGGCACACGAGGGAGTCTGCTCCGGGGCGCCGCAGCGCCTGGGAGCGAGGAAGAGGGTGCTCCCTACGCCAGGTCTCCCACAGGTGACTCCGCAGGGTCGGAAGCCCCCGGAGACGAGACGTGAACGGGTTTCGCCTCNTTTTTTTTTTTTTTTTCCCCGCCTCTACCGCTGATTTGGGCGACACCCAGGCAGAAATCAGAGGACCGCTAACGCCGCGGGAGCGCGCCCCCCCCTTCCCGCAAAGCAGTCGGGGCACACGGCGGCCGGGGAGCCCGCCGGTTCCGCAACTTTTTCCCGACGAGCCCGCTGTTACCGGCACTCGGACGGCTGCGGGGCTGCCGGCGGGGGTCACGCACCTCCCAGCCGGCGTGTCAGCCCCACGCGCGGCACCTCCTCCCGCCCCCCCCC